>CAWUFW010006292.1:600000-1176705 GCA_963921515.1 Calotriton arnoldi
CTCAAAGTCTTCGAGAGCACATCCTCTGCTTGCTTGTCGTGCGACTCCCTGTGTGTCTGCAACTTCCCGACCTTTTCTTCCAAAGTTGCGGTTTCCTCCACATGGGTTACCCTTTCTGCGATATCGGTACATAGCTTATTCACCTTCCGGAGGGACCCCGGCAGTTTCTTAGTAGCTTGATGTGCCCTGCGGCTCTCCTGTCTGGCTTCCCCCTGCATCTGTTTCAAGGTGGAATAAACAAGATCAAGTGATGGAGGGGTAGCAGGATCAGTTACGGAGTTTGCGGGGTTAGCAGGTCCCCCTTGGGCTAAGGCTTGTGCCTTCGACAACCTGATTGGTAGCGGAGTAATCCCACTTAAGTTTGCGAGCTGTAGCTATATCTAGCTTAGGAGGGCTGGTTCTCGATTTAATCCTACGTTTCTGGGTGAAGGTCTTGCTGCGTCGCCCCCCTTGAGTGATAGAGGAGTCCCCTGAATCAGTTCCATCAGCTGAGTTGCCCTCACTTGAAAATGAAATATCCGTATCATCTGTAAGGGAGAAAAACTTGTCTCCCTCAGGGGATCCCAGAACTGACTTAGACCACAACGATACCGCATTTTGACTCAGAACCCCCGAAGGTATAGCTAAGACAGGGACCTCTGGCATGGTAATTGGCAACTTGTCTTTACCTTTTTCAGCAAGCTCCGTCCCGAGCAGAAGGTCAGTTTGTTCCAGTGCGCCTCTCCCATTAGCAGCAACGGTCACTGGCAGCTCCCCTTGTGCTAGTCGATTATCTACATCCTCTCCCTGCAGCCCCAGCTCCAGTCCGGGCTGCTGGAGCAACATTGTATCCATGGAGGCTGGAGGTGGGGCCACGCCTTGATCGACAGCTTCCTTTGTCCTGGGCTCTGCCAAGCTTGGAATGCTCGCTATACCGCCAGCAGACACCAGTGAAAAAGCCTCGGCAACAGAGGGTTGTTGTGAGAAGCCCTCCGCATTAGCCGTTCGCGGCTTGTTCCAACCCTCCGCACCTCCATCTCGTGCTTTACAGCCCACCTCCTCCGTCTTTTTGGATTGTGCACCGCGCTGTGGTTTGGTTGAGCCGCGTCCCGCCGCTGCTCCCGCGGAGGCTACCTCCTTCGGGGGTTCCTTCGGGAGTTCCTTCCCTGGTTTGTTGGTCTTTGGGCCCATCGTCCCTTCCTGAGTCAGGAGCCTCCAACGTGCGCCACCCGCTGTGCTGAGTCCCAGATTTGCCTCGACTACAGAAGCCAGTCCCTTCAGACTCCGTCGGAATCCGCTATCACACCACCACGATATCAGCCGGTCTCCAAGGTAGGTGTGTATCAACATGCCGGCATTTTCAGCTTTCTCGTGGCTAGAACTCTGCAGCGACTGTCACAGCAGTCAGCCGGCAGCCATCTTGCTCCGTCGCTTGCATTTTCAATTAAGCAAATTATGACTGACTGAGTTTCAACAGTGCTCATCAAGTTCGACAGTTTCCAGGAGGAGAAGACTTTCCAAGGCATGCCTTCCCTGGAAGCCATCTCCCCTGCTCCTAGTAGGAAATTTAGACATACACTGCACTATGAGGTAATGGGATTATATTATACATGTTATATTGAATTTTGTGTCTGCATTCATCTTTTATGAACTTCCTGTACTCGGAAATCAAAGCCATTTATATGTTTAAATTGTTCTCATTTAATACCACTGTTTGCCACTGTGGAATGTCAGCTATCGGATTGTAATAAGGAAGAACAATAGTGACTAAGAAAAGAAGGATAATAGAAATGCTTTTCCATACCATATTTGAGGTGTTGTGAGCAGGCGCAGCCGGTACAGGTAAGAGCGGTGAGGCGAGGTGGAGGGAATTCGACTTACGACGGGATAGGGAAAATAAAATAAATAAATAAATAAAACCACTTAACTTGTGCTTGCCGCAACGCAGAGTCGGCAATGCAGTGAGCGCAAGGTAAGTGGTTTTATTTGTTTATTTATTTTATTTTCACTATACCGTTGTATGTCGACTTCCCCCCGCCCCGGCCCCGCCCCACCGCTCTTACCTCTACTGGCCGCGCCTGGTGTGAGGCATACTCTGACCGGCTTTTTAGGATTAACTTTAACTCCACCTCGACGAGAGGAGGCTGTAGAATGTCTCTCATTGCCACAAGATGGACAGCTATTTGATTAATTTTTTCTTTTAAGAAACAAAGTATTAGTAGTGTGTGGACATGGGTGAGCCTACATCAGTGAGAGAGGGAATGCCCCTAAAATTGCAGTGGTTTTAATATATGTGGAATCTGGCAACACAAGTAACATGTAAAAATCAAAATCGGAAGATTGTTCACCTGGGGCCATATTACAGAAGGTGCCCCGGGGGTGCAATGGGCATTTGCGCGCCCCTGTGACACTTTGGTATTACAGAAGGTGCTGCAGACACTTCTGCTGCCCCTTTTGTAATACTGAAAACGCTGGCTCACTTACAGGGCCAGTGCTTTCTCAAGAGGGCATTCCCTCATTTGCATGGGGCGTGGCCCCATGCAAGTGAGGGAATCCCTTTGCCTCTGTGCCCGCACCCTATTACAGATGCGGTTGCAGAGGCATAGAAGCTCTCATGAGGCGCACTAACAGTGCACCACCTCAAAGGTGGTGCACTGTCAATGCGCCCCCTGATAGCAGTCCTCTGGCGGGGGTAACGGGGATCCCATGGATCCCCAGACATCTCCTTGCAGGCAGGTGCAGTCACTGGCTGCACCCGCCAGCAAGCGGATCTCTAATCCCCTTTAAAAGTGCAGGCGAGTTGCCACCTGCACAGTAAAAACACGGAGCGGCTGCTTTAAAGTCACAACTGTGGTAGTTGTAACAATATAATAAAAGGCATGACCTTGAGGCATCCAACCCAAGGCACCCCTATTAAGCTGCAAGTAACAGCAACGTGCGACACAAGTAATGTTGTGTATCTGTTGAAATGTCCGTGTGGACTTCCCTATGTCGGAAAAACTGAACGTAAAATTAAAACCCGTCTGGTTGAACACAAAAGCAATATACGACTGAAAAACCCTAAATCAACAGTTGCCATGCATTTTCTTGAAAAAAATCACAACATAAGTCAATTACGATATTTGATTTTGGAACAAGTACCTATAAAAGAAGGCAGAGACAACAAGAAGTATTTGTTGCAACGTGAATTATATTGGATTTATAATTTGAATTCATTAAGTCCCAAAGGGTTAAATGATCGAGTAGAACTAAGTTGCCACTTATAATCACGTAATGGATTTTGATATTCTGTATCACCACAGTATTCTCGCGCTGACATGAAGTGTTTATAATTTCTTAATTTTTTCATTGTTCACAATTCTTTCAATGTTTAATGTTGTTTTATGACATTGTATTTAATTTTTTATTTTCACGTTTTCATCATTTACCTTCAACTCACTTTAACTCTGAAACAGGTGAAAATATTGGTTTTCTTCCATCTAGACTTTCTGATAATTTTTTTGCGCTTCTAAAACTTTATTGTATTACGTTAACATATACACGTTTTCAAAGCACAGAAACATAATCAGAGTCTTTCTTTTTTACAGTCTTTTTTCTGTTGCTTTGCGCCTCCGGGCAGTTTATTTCCGTTTTGTCTTTATTTACTTCCGGGGCACCGGGTTCACACCATATGGATAACCACGAGCACCAACACGGAAGCACGTCTTACTTCGAGCAGTTCACAGGTAATGACTAAACTTGTCACCTCACGGAAACGTGGATACTTATTTATCTTCGTAGGTTTGCATTAGCGAACCGCTTTACGTTTATTGCACTGAAATATAATTTTAGTCTGCACTTGCTTCGCGGATGTATTTTTGTTAATGATACACTGCGTTACTCTCACTTAAACTTCCGAGTATGTGGTCTGTTTGAAAGGTTGTACAAACGGACTGTTTTACGCCTATTGCACTGGAGTATAATCTTGGTTTTCACGTTTTTCGCCGATTTATTTTTCAACACATATTGTGTTACTTTCACTTAAACTTTTGAGCACGTGGGTTTCTTAAAGGTTTACTCGTGGCACGCTTTTTTATTACGTCGGAGTTTCACTATTGGCACCATCGTACATCGGAGAGAATATAATTAGTTTGTATCCTCTTGTGTATGTACAAAGCGTAACAATCTTTATACACGTTTGAATGGCACCATTTCACACAATGCTGTTATTTGTTTGTTATTTGCTACGGGAGTTACAGCGTGCACCGCATATTCCTCTTAATACACTGGTTTACTGGATTAACATTGTTTTTGCGCATTTAATTTTAGGATCACTGAGTGCATTCTATTTTTGTTTACAGGGAAAACCCCCTGAAGAAGGGCTGGTCCCGAAATGCATCGGTAGATTTGTGTCTATATTCCTGTGAATCAGCAAGACATGCTTGACATTTGATTGAAATGAAACATGGATATATACATTTTATGAACAGATGAACGGATTGTTTCACTATTGAAATATGATGCAAATAAATCACAGTGAAATACAATTATTGGAGATTTGACTCGTTGAAAGCGATTTTTTCGCGCAGGAGTGCTTACATGGGTTGCCCTTCCAGTGGTGAAGGATTTTCATTATTTAATGTTTATATAGTGACACTCCTGGCGGATGGTGGTATTTAGAAGGCTTTTGATATGTCTTGTACTCTTCCGTGTTTTTTTTATAAAATAGAAAACAGGAACATATATGTCTATTTGTCTTTGATGCATGCGCTTGTTTTGTAAATATTTGTAATTGACAAATTGTTATTAAATGAGTTTAGTTTGCTATAAAGTACGTTTTTTGCCATATGAATATTTTGCATCTTGATGGTCAGTATCTGTAGAAATAGAAACAAGAGAGTGCCAGAGAATAAAAGTAATATCAACTCTATATATTCATACAGGCGGGCCATGAACTCCCCTTTGAACGAGGTCATATAATTTAACTTCCAATCCATTGTAGGATTTTTAGGGATAGCAATGTGTTCAAGAAGATCACTCCAACACCAGCTAAAGTGATACAGTAAAGCACTAAACAGAAGTGGATCAAGCTCCTTAGATGTGATGTTACTGAATGCGTACTGGCACCTAGGAAAAGACAACCATATAAACTTGGAGCCTCCTGCTGCGCTGCCCTACGGCAAAAAAAAGGGCAGTAATGCGCCATATCTTGGAGTCTGCAAAATTTGTGCAAATAATTTCTTTCAGCATAATTGTGCAATATTTCAGAAAAATAACCCAAAATTATGCTAATTATGCAAAATGCAAAACTGGCATTTGGTGCTATATTTTAGTGCAAAATGTGTACTTGCGCCCTTTTTTAATACAATAAACACAATTACCAGAAACACTTGCCTCTCATGTTCAGGTCAATTACGTTGTTCCTGTATAGGCATGCTAAATGTTTGACAGGAATTACGCCTAATGATGAAACACCGCATAACAGCAATATCAGGGGCGGGAAATTTGCGTAATATACGCAAGATCCCGTCAGCATGCTAGGACATAGAATTGAAGCTGTCACTCAATAGCCTTCAGTTTACGAGGTTCAGCAAATTTTCAGAAATGTAAAAGAATCATACTTTGTGGATTTTTACTTGTACTGACTGACTGTCCGCTCTGAAATTTGATCAAGTGAGTTCTCCTGTGATGATCTTAACTAGTTAAGTTCTATGGGGCACATGCATTAACGAAAATACCGATCGCAAATGGGCAGATTCGCAGAATCTGCCCCTTTGCGACCGGTATTTTTGCATTTGGGATGCATCAACCCAAATGCAAAATCGCAATTTAAGTAATCGCAAAATTTGTGATTACTTAAATTGCAAATGCATTTAGGGAATCGCAAATTGCGATTCCCTAAGTGCAATGCATGATGCAATTTCAAATTGCGAATTCGCAATTAGGGATCGCAAATTACCATCAATTTGAACTTGATCGTAATTTGCAAAAACTTTGAAAAATGCACTAAAGTGCATTTTTCAAAGTTTCATGTTACACACACACATGCCCTTAAGGCATGTATGTGCGCAACATGTGGTAACATGGCAATTTCAGGGGTGCAACAGGGTGTCCTTTTGGCACCCTTGCACCCTTGAAATTGCATGCGCAATTTGCGAGTACCAATTTGGTACTCGCAAATTGCGCATGCAATTCCCATTTATTCCTATGGGCCTCTAGGCCCATAGGAATGAATGGGTAGCTATTCCTTAACTGCGATTAGCAATTTGCGAGTCGCAATTAAGGAATATGTAGGAATTGCAATTTTTTTTGCAATTCCTACATGCATAGGGATTTGCGACTCCTAAATAGCGATTTCTTAAACTTCGCTATTTAGGATTTGCAAATCCTGACTTTGATGCATGTGGCCCTATCTGTTTTACATCGCACGCTAACGCAGGCCTGCATCATAAAGCTAGTAACGTCGTCAGTGTTCTACATCAGCTGACCTGGAACACTGACGACGTTACTAGCTCTATGATGCTCAACAGTTCTAGAACTGTCACTGTTCCTGTGGCAGCTGGTTGTCCTTCCTCCATTTCCTGAGTTGGAGACTGTAGAGAGCCAAGCTTGTCTTGTGTGCTTTGTGAAAACCTTTTTTTGAACTCCTAGTGGAGATACCTCGTTAATCCTAGAGGCAGCCGTCGAGGCTACCGTTGGCCACCTTCGGGTGAGCCATCCCTTTCCTGCTCAATCTTACTGTTTCCCCAGCTCTTTGTGGTGCTTTTTGGTAATCAAATCTTATTGGAAAACTAAAGGACTTGGTTGCTGTACCTGGTGAGTCATGGCTTTCTGCAATGTTGACAAGTTATTATTTTTGTTACTTCATGTTTTTTCCTCTAGTTGCTTGCTAGCACTAGTAGTTTGGTGTTGCACGATTTCACTGTCACATACGATTCTTTTTGAGTTTCTTTTATTTTTTCCTCCCATTTACACACGTTTTGTTTGGAGCTACTCATTGGAACTTATCAATGGAACCACCTTGATTTCATTCTCGTGTCCGACTCATCCATTCCCCCGGTCTTACAGGTGCCCCTCTGTGAGTCCCATGGATAGCAGCATTAGACTCCTTGTGCCTTACGTGTTTGCCCAATTCCTACCCATTCAGGGTTGTTTCCCTTGAATAAACCGCAGTATCAAACCCCAGTGCCCACAAGACATGGAGATTTGCTGTTTTTAAAGTTATTCATTTTAGTTACATCCTTTTACCCTTTTGTTCCGTGTATATTGGCGCCTCATTCTGTCCTGCCATTCCCACCTTTTGCTTTAAGTTTACTTTCTCCCTCCATATGCACTTGATTTCCTTTTAAATCCCCATAGAAGTATCTAAAGGTTGCCAGGGGTCAGCTCTAGATGCCTCCTGATTGGCTCCTCCTCTTAACATTGATTCTTTGTTGTCACTCTTGGATGGCACCGATTCCTTTTGGGTTGTATGCTGGCTCACTACTCTTCCATTTAGCGTCTTTTACTGAGGGCAACCCGTAGGTACCTATAGGACTTCTGCCCTGCCTAATACAACATGGTGGTTGGCAGGAACTTGACATCATTCCTAAAGCAAGAGACTGATATCTTGGGCCCCTCCCTGACAGGAAGAGCTCGATCCAAGAGGCCCCAGTGTGGTTAAACCACTAGCAGGGAAAATTCCCAATGTCTACATGTCTAGCAGATGCTGAGGCACAGAAGACAGAGAGGAGTTGCAGGCTTGAACCCTCTATTCCTTACTGGGAGGGTGGTAAGTCGGGGAGCACACACTTTAAAGTGGTTCCTACCAATTGACCTTTTTACTCACAGGCATTTCCACGTGCATTTACACTTTTCCGCTAATGATTATTGGCCTAGCATGACAATTGAGTGGACCCCAGAGTGATAGGCGTTGCCCAGAATAGAGCGTTCTTCCCCAGGGCACAGCAGGAGAGTCCAGGATAGCGCCCAGTGTTCTTTCTTAATAATAGAGAGGAAAGAGTGATGTTACCTAACTAATGTGTGCGAGCCACGAGGCCCGAGTGAGTGAGGAACATCTTGAATGTATATGCATGTTTAGTTCTGAGTGAGTGAGGAACATCATGAATGTATATGCATGTATAGGTCTGAGTGCGTGAGGAACATCATGAATGTATATGCATGTATAGGTCTGAGTGCGTGAGGAACATCATGAATGTATATGCATGTATAGGCATGTGTTCCAGAGAGCCATGGTTGTCTGTCTTTCCTTGCACTTTTACCCTGATGCTTCAGAGAGATTGTAAATAAACCTTTCTGAGAATGGCACAGAGCCAGTTTGTGGGTGATTTTCATTTAGAGATGAATGAGGCTCCTGGATTTATGGCAAAAATGCCATTTTCCTCTAGTGTGCTCGACACATGGACTAAGTCGTGTAATTTAAAATTCAAAGAATGTTCTTGTGATAAAGTATTCATAGGAAGCTAAACCGTTCGTTTTGTGGCTGCAACTGTGTGCCAACGAACAATACTGTGAGACATATTTATTGATTTACCAAGCTTTACCTTTTCCTTGGATATTATCTTTTGTATCTGGAAGGCACAAATCACATATTCAGTGAGCTATTTTCAGAAAAATTAACGTCTGCTTTAAAAATCTCATGTGATGTTGATCACTTGGTGGCAGGGCAGCCACAGATGTGTTTAGGTTTTATATTTTTCATCTTACCTGAATATTTCAAGCTGCATGTGTTTTTTTAAGACCTTTTCTTCTCACACTCTTCAAAAGCCCTGGTTTGCATTTTCGTGTGCATTACGTTAGGAATTCTTTGTCTAATCATGAATGAATTTTATATTCGATGTTGTACAGCAAAGCTATTAATAAATATATATGAACATTAATTTCTCTTACAGGAGGTGCCCGGTGTCTAACATCACACTTAGAATCCCAATTAAATCAGCCATTCTTCTGCAAAAATGGGGCATGAAGGGGTAAGTCAAGCTTTGTTGATTTATTGAGCCAAGCAAATAGATTAGGATCAATAGGACAATTCTCTGGAATCAAACTTTTGTGTCATAATCACATATAAACGGTCCTATATATATAGCGAATAGTTACCTTTGGGTTGTAATCAGATTCGTAACCTGCATTGTCTTTGTGTACATTAGGAACTTCCATAACATTTGTAAAACAAGCATTGGCATAGCCAATAGGTCTCGCCTTTGGGGCCTTATAAGTGTTTAGCCAGAGCTATTGACTTTGCCAATGTCTTCAAGCTGTGCTGTAGAGAAGTGTGCCTGCTGTGCAGCATGCTGAAAAGTTATAATAAAAAAGTGTCAGAAGCATTTTTGTTACTTTATATATGACCAAGAAGGCATTATGTAAAACTGAACGACCATATTAAAAAAAGTATTTACAATAAAAAAATTCCTCAGTTTTCTTTTGTTCTTGCAATGCTGGCAACTTGTTTCTGCCTATTGCAATGGTTGTTTGTTAAAGCTTTTTTTTTGAGGGGGCATAAACAATCGGAGGGTGAAGGTTGGGAACTAGTACCTGAGTGATGCTGTGGTGGCGCTGAGTGATGCTGTGGTGGCGCTGAGTGATGCTGTGGTGGCGCTGAGTGAGGCTGTGGTGGCGCTGAGTGAGGCTGTGGTGGCGCTGAGTGATGCTGTGGTGGTGCCGAGTGATGCTGTGGTGGTGCCGAGTGATGCTGTGGTGGCGCCGAGTGATGCTGTGGTGGCGCCGAGTGATGCTGTGGTGGCGCCGAGTGATGCTGTGGTGGCGCCGAGTGATATTGTTGTGGCGCCTAGTGATGCTGTGGTGGCCCTGAGTGATGCTGTGGTAACCCTGAGTGATGCTGTGGTGGTGCTGAGTGATGCTGTGGTGGTGCTGAGTGATGCTGTGGTGGTGCAGAGTGATGCTGTGGTGGCGCTGAGTGATGCTGTGGTGGCGCCGAGTGATGCTGTGGTGGCGCCGAGTGATGCTGTGGTGGCGCCGAGTGATATTGTTGTGGCGCCTAGTGATGCTGTGGTGACCCTGAGTGATGCTGTGGTAACCCTGAGTGATGCTGCGGTGGTGCTGAGTGATGCTGTGGTGGTGCTGAGTGATGCTGTGGTGGCCCAGAGTGATGCTGTGGTGGCCCTGAGTGATGCTGTGGTGGCCCTGAGTGATGCTGTGGTGGCCCTGAGTGATGCTGTGGTGGCGCTGAGTGATGCTGTGGTGGCACTGAGTGATGCTGTGGTGGCGCTGAGTGATGCTGTGGTAGCGCTGAGCGATGCTGTGGTGGCGCTGAGCGATGCTGTGGTGGCGCTGAGCGATGCTGTTGTGGCGCTGAGCGATGCTGTGGTGGTGCTGAGCGATGCTGTGGTGGTGCTGAGCGATGCTGTGGTGGTGCTGAGTTATCCTGTGGTGGCCCTGAGTGATGCTGTGGTGGCCCTGAGTGATGCTGTGGTAGCCCTGAGTGATGCTGTGGTGGCCCTGAGTGATGCTGTGGGGTTGCCGAGTGAGAGATAGAGTGAAGATATAATGCCCAATTAGAGAGGGTGGTGAGAGAGAAAGAGAGAGAAAGGGTGTACATAGAATAAAGAGTGGAGCGGGATAGAGAGAGAGAAAGAAGGGGAGAGAGAGTGAATGAAGGAGTTTGAAAGAGAAACAGATAAAGGGGTGAGAGAGAATGAAAGGCTAAAAAAGATAGAGAGGGGAGAGTTAATTAAGTAGAGAGAGAATTAGAGAGGGGAGAGAGAGAGAAGGAGAGAGACAATAAGAGTGGGGGCGTGGAGTTTAAATAGAGTGAAGAAGTGACGCGGAAAAAGTAACCTTAAATATAGCTTTGTGCTTTGCGCGAATAAATATTTAAAAAAAACAGAGTGAGACAAAAATACTGGTAATTAGGCTGTGACTCCCAATATAAAACAAATAGCGATATAAGGTGAAATCAACCCACCGAAGCAATATTTCTAACTAGACAAAAAAAAGCTTGCATTTCAATGCTAATCGCTGTTGTTTTTCATGTGACTGTAGTCCAGGGCCTGTCAGTTGGTAATGTGAGCTACTGCTGCGATTGAAACATCAGAGTCCAGAGAGTTAATGAGCCATGACGAGGAAATGAGGAAGAGATAGGAAACCCAGATGGCAGCTGCGCGCGTGCACGCTATCGTGAACGCAAGCTGGTCGCCAGCCGAAAGCCAGTGTTTGCACTTCCAAAACCCGCTTACTAAAACTCTCAGCCAGACCAGCGCAAGCGCTGGTGCAGGCCGAGACCTAAAAAAGGAAAGAAAATACAGTTACTGATTTAGAGTGTATTAAAGGATTGTAGTGCCCTTGAGGGGGCTTTGCAAATTCCCTGGATGCGGTTAGTTAAGGAGCAAATGACGAGACAGGGTAGTTTGGATCTGTATATTAACCCTAGATTACTTCGCACTAGTGACATGCAGGCCATTAAAAAGATGTTTTTGGCGAGACAGCCTACTGAAAGAGAAGACAGGGAACTGGTCAAACCCACAGTTCGACAAAATATACTATTGAATACCAGTTTGTCTGGGGAAACCAATTTGTTGTTTGTTAACAATGCACATCATCGTTTTTTGTTGGCCAAATTTAGATTTAGTTTAATACACTGGTTTTTAGTGGTCGCCAAGGGTTTTTCAAAGTCAGGAGCTTTGAAACCCTGTTGTGGTGTTGGTTTGTGGCTCGTGCAACTCTCAAGTGCGCATTCTACATTCTGTTTTGGAATGCTAGCGTTGCTCCTTGACAGTTGCCCTTACGGTCCACTTCAGGTCGGAGGTGTTTTCCTGTGGGTGGTGTACTTCTGCCAATAAAGTACTTTTTACCCGTTTACCTGTGTCCGGAGTACTTTACACCTGTTCTTGCGATCATTTCTCAAAGCAGGACACTTTGCATTTTATATTTGTCTGCGATTTTTATCACATCCTGAGGCGTAAATGTATCATCCCTTTGTTTAGAAACAATCAATTCACACAAGTAAGGCCAGCACTGTTGTTTTCACAAATGTTATCTTCCCGTATGATCTGTTTTGGAGTTGCAAGTTTCCTTTCAGGAGCTTTGAGACATAGGAAAGATTTATTTAAAGATTAGAGTGATTCCTTCTGCCCCCATCATGTAGGTTAACATCTGTACAAATTTTAATGTGGTATTTTCTGTGAATGTGTGAGCCTGAAGAGGATGTTTTTATTTAACGAATTGCGGCACTAGCACTTTATAGGTCTTTTAAGTTTGACCTTTTTGTCTGTATCAATGTTTTAGACTGTTTTTATATCTGTAAAACGAATATGTATTAACCCTGTTTCTTGATAGTATTATGTATATAAATTTGGGGCAGTATGTGTGTTTTAACGGCTTTTATGGTCATTATTGACTGAATAAAGGGATACTGACTGACTGACTGACTACTGATTTAGAGTTTTTGTGGCCATAAATCTGCCAGTTTACGACTTCTGCCAATTAAGGATTTTCTGTTTGTGATAAATCTGTTGGGGGAATGACCACCGTTGTTCTATCCCTGGTACAGTAGTAATTCAGCCTGTGAATTCTCCACAGGCAGGGAATCATCCATTGGCTGATATTCCACTTTCATCTCAAACTGGTGAATTTAGAGCTACCACTGAGCCCTATATCAGCTTATCAGGCCTTCATCCAAGCCCCATTGTGGAAACCGTTATGAAAAATTATCACGGGGAAAAACACCACTGCACATGGTTATTTCACATGCAATTTTACCTCGTTAATCTAAGTTCCGAATTTCAGAATGATGGATGACATACATTTCTGGTTTTACAGTCCGGTACTACCGCATCTTTTCTTTGTCTCGATCTTCAAAGCTTATTTCCTCTGTAAATTCCTTTGGTAAAACTTTGAGAAATTTGTAAGGTGAAAAACTGTGGGTCGGTATAAAATTTGCACACAATATGCATCTCGATTTTATGTTCGACCTCAAAACTGTTAAACTCAGGAAAATAATACTGTCAGAAGATGGTTTCTCTCATCTGGACACTTTGCTCCACCATATAACTGATCCCATGCTTTCGAAATCCCAGCATACCAATACAATCATCCATCCATATCTGAGAAGTATAATCGAACTCCATCAGTGTGACCCAAGCATATGAAGTGAGCTCTAAGGGGCATATGTACAAGGGAAGTGGCGGAGCGCGTCGTTAGCCTCCTTGGCTTAACGACACGCTCCGACACTTCTGAAACGGAGGGCTGCACCATATTTACAAGAAAAAATGGATTATGCCAAAAACAGGCATTTTCCTACACCCATAGTACAAAATATTGATGGTAGAAATCCAGGACATTCTGGAAGTGTGACAAAACTACTACACACCTCCCTTTATTATGAACAACAGAACAAACAACAATGGGCCCAATTCACAAAGGTAAACTTACACTTTTGTGTACGTTTATTACTTTTAGGTATTCACATAGGTAAACTTAGACCGAAGGTCTAAGTTTACGACTTTCGTTATTCATAAAAGGCATTTACGAGTAGTATCTTCACGTCCGCACTTAGTTCGGAATCTCCGTCCCAAGTGTGGACTTAAAGATACTACTTGTAAATGCCTTTTGAGAACACTGAAAGTCATAAACTTAGACTTTTGGTCTAAGTTTACCTTTGTGAATACCTAAAAGTATCAAACTTAAACAAAAGTGTGAGTTTACCTTTGTGAATCGGGGCCAGTCAATGTAATACTTAGCTAGCAGCTAGAATCTGGTGTCTAACTGAGAATGTCAGGTTGTGGGTGAGGTTAGAATGTTGAGTTTAAGTTTATACAGCTGAACTGTTGGTGGCAATGAAGGAGCTCCTGTGTGTCCATCCTCTGCTACAGTGTAGCTCAAAGAAGAATTAAACTCACCTAACTTCGGCTTAAGATTCCTGTTTCATTACTACAATTTGTTGGCGACAAGCTGAGCAATATGGTGGAACCCAATACGCGGCATAAAATTGGTCTCGGCGTGGTGATTGGTATCTGCAGCCAAGCAATGTAGCTGTCTTCAGGCTGGTGGATGCTGTTTCTGCCAAGTTTAACACAGGAATCAAGGGGGTGAGTGATCTATTAGGGTACTCCCTTAGTCCCTCATTTTGAATGTGCTGACTCATTACATTAGCACTAGTACTAGTTGGCAGTCTAGAGCACAGCCACCCGCCATTTTGGGAGAAGGTATTTTTGCATTGCTTATAAGGCATCATTAGCAGGCATCGGCAGCTGCCAGCGGGTGTGATCACGTCAGACTGGCATGCAGCAGCTGTAGCACGCTGTTGGCGGACTAGTTCCTGTGTGCCTACCATGTATGGATGTTGTTATTCCTGATTTAAAACTTCCAGCAAAGTTCCACTAGCATCAAGCAGCATCAAGACGGCACGCAGGCACTTGTACTTTGGGCGGCCATCTTATTTGTACTTTTGACACAACGCAGTTTATCAGCAACGGTCTAGCCTCATTTTCTTCTGTTCAAAGGAATTGGCTGCTGCCAGGAAGCGTACGTTTCATTCCGATAATATGCACACCTTTTCTGACACTGTAAGTCCTCTCTTCTAAGTTTTAAAGCTCTCCAGCGAACATGGCTTTGTGCAGGAAGCTGAGTGTGTGCACTTATGGTGATGCACACATCTCTTATTTACATTAGCTTTTGGCCAGCTTTCTTCGTGCGTTCACAGTTTGTGATGTGCACACATGTTCTAAACCAAAGAGCTGGTGTATCTGAAAACTATGTGATCACAGACATTTTCTAAATTAAGGGATTTGTGCATCAAACAGCGGTTTTAAAGCTATTTCTGTGCATCTCAGAGTAATTACCTCTAAGTAACATGCAGGAGACATGGTCTTTGAAGTTGAGTGCGTGCACTAACATTGATGCACACACCCGGACTACACAGCAGTGATTGACCTATCTTTGGCATTTAATGATAGGTCTAAAATTTGAGCAGCACTGTAACGGTGCACACTTTCAGTGGTTGTGGCAAGGATTGTTGTGGGAGTTGCTGACTTTTGTGTATACCCCTGTGGTTTGGTGGTGCACATTTTATACTGAAAGAAATTTTGGTGAGCATTTATTTTTGGGGATTGTTAGAAATGGGGGTCTCTATTTGGCAGGTTGTTGCCCTGTCCACGTAGGGACCCTTCTTCCTAGTCAGGATAAGGGGGATACACTCCTAAAATAACCCCTGCCCACCCCCTTGGTAGATTGGCACAAGCAGTCAGGCTTATCTCAGAGGCAGTGTGTAAAGCATTTGCACATAACCAACAGTAATACAGTGAAAAACACTACAAAAGGACACCACACCAGTTTTAGAAAAATGTCCAATATTTTACCTGTGCAAAATAAGAGCAAAAACAATAAACAAAATTCTCAGAAGTCTCAATAATAAAACATAGACTTAAAATACAGTCCCTTTTGAGATAGCTCCATCCGGGGCTATCATGGCATTGTGAACAACAAATCCAAGCAGTTCTGGCTGACCGCGGTGTCGCGGGCTGGCTACGGCGTCGGGAAGACCCGCAAAACAGTACCTTTAAAAATGCAGGGCATTGACGACCTGTTGTTGGCAGGCGTCAGTTCTGGAGGTTGGTGCAGGGGTCGTCAGGCCATTGAAGTCACAAGCGTTGCAGATCAAACTCCTTGCGGTTTAAGTCGGGAGCGCCAGTGTCAGCAGGCATCGGGGCTGCGTGCGAAGTGCAACGGTGCGGCATGCGGTGCCCTCAGGTCACGGTGCAGGCAGCGGCTCGGTGACAGTCGTCCAGCGGCGTCAGTGAGAAGTGATGCGGTGCTCGTCGCAGTGCTGGCAGGTCAGGGTGCAAGCAGCAGCGGAGTCGTTGCTGAAGCGCTGTCATCGGCTGACAAACTGGAGTTGATGGTGCCGGCAGGCCAAGGCTGCAGTGCGGGATGAGGGCGGTGTGTCATGTAACTTATGAGCGGTGCCCTTGAACCACGGTGCAGGCAGCGGTGTCAATGTCAGCATGGAGTGGTGCCATCTGGGATACCAGGGCAGCGTCGTGAAGCGAGTCAGTGCGGAGTGCAATACCCACAGGTCACGGTGCAAACAGCCACTTGGTGGCATCGTCTTTGGTGAGACCCTCTGCTGTGCCCTCAGGACACAGAGCTGGCAGTGGCGTCGGTGACAGCATCAGGTTGCTTTTTCTTCTGTTGCAGCACAAAACACACATAACCCAGTGCTGGTAGTAGATGAATTTGAAGTCTTTGCTGTTCCTGAGACTTCTTGAACAGGGGGCAAGCCCTACCTCAAGCCCTTGGAGAAATTCAAAAAAAGAAGTTGCAGAAAGTTCAGTCCAGTCCCAAGACAGCAGCAGCTACTGCAGGCCGGCACAGCAAAGCACACAGTAAAGTGGTAGTTCCTTCTCACAGCTTCTCCAGCTCTTCTTCTTGGCTGGTGTCTGAGTCCAAAAGAGTTCTAAAGTACTGGGGTCTGGGCCCCAATATTTATACCACATTTCCCTTTGTTCTCTTGTGGCAGAGAGCCTCTGTGCTTAGTCCAAACCAGTTCTGTCCTCACTGGTCCAGCTTCCTGGCAGGAGGCGGAGACAGCAATGTGTAAGGCAGACCAGGCCTATTCAAGTGCAAGGAAATAGGCCCACTAGTCTAAATGCAGTCCAGGTCTATTCAGCCCCACCCTGACTCATATGGGAAAGGCAGGACACACCTCAACCCCCCTCCCAGTGGCTGTCTACTATGAACACACATCCCCAGCCCCTGTCACTCCAAAGCCAGACAGTCAATACACAACCCAGCAGAGGCACACAGGATGATTAAGCAAGAAAATGCGTATTTTCTAAAAGTGGCATTTTCAAACAAATAATTTAAAAACCATCTTTACTAAAAGCTGTGTTATTAAGTTCTGAGTTCAGAGAGCCCAAACTCCATTTCCCTATCCTGTCCCAGTTGGAAGTTATACTTGTAAGATATTACAAAGTATCTCCCATTCTATCCTATTGGCACAGAGAGCCTTTCAGTAGTGAAAAACGAAATACACAGTATTTCACTAGCAGGACATGTCACACCCACCAGTACATGCCCTACCTTTCACATATACTGCACCCTGCCCACGGGGGTACCTTGGGCCAACCTGCACGAAAAGGGAAGGTTTGGGACTTGGCAAGTGGGTGCACTTGCCAGGTCGACATGGCAGTCACAACTGCACGCAGACACTGCAGTCGCAGTTCTGAGATACCTTTACAGAGCTACTCATGTGGGTTGCACGATCAGTGCTGCAAGCCCACTAGTAGCATTTGATTTACAGGCCCTGGCACACCTTCTGCACTTTACTATGGACTTACCAGCAAATCAAATAAGCCAAACATGGAAACACCAATCCATAAACACAATGTACAGTAGGAGCACTTGCACTTTAACACTGATCAGCAGTGAAAAAGTTCGCAGACACAATAAACCAGTAAAAACGAATTCAAAACCAGGAGGTCAGAAAGCAAAAAGACCCGGGAAACTCGCCAAAAGATGCCAGGTCTAACACATGTCCCCTCCAGCTGAATGTGAGGAGAACCACGGATCTTCCTTCAAGACCCCTATTCTGAAAGGAATGGTCCCTCATCACCTGGCGCTGCACACGAGATTGGCTAATGTTTATCATCAACACCGCAAAGCGTTTATCCGATGCCTTACTTATTAAAATCAAAACAAGTGAAGATGCACTAAACAGCCAGATCAGAATTACCATCTTCAAAAAGAAACTGTATGAATTCAACAAAGAGATCTCAGAACATAAAGATGTTCTATTACAGAGTAAAATCATGAACTCCAGAAAGACTTTAAAAAGTTCTTGAATGAACAAGTTTATCCCCTACATTAGGGATGATTATAATAAGATAAAGCATTTGCAATGCAATAGGTGGAGTTGGTGCTATTGGCATTGTAAATGGCAATGTGTTTTATTTATGTTTTTTGTTTGCAGTGAAGTGATTATTTGAAGAAACAAATGAACAAGTCTGCCTCATCACCCCAAAGGCAATTTTCAGAACAAAGGGTAAAACACATCAGATGCGATACAAAGGATCTATGTCAAATGTATCTATAGAGCGGTCACCTAGTCAAAACCTTCTCCATTTGTGCCAATACCACAGCGTTTGGACAGAAATATCTTTATTGAAGCAACCCATGATGGAGCAATCTCTGAAGCGTTCCTTTTGTTTTAAGGTCTAGTTTTTAGGCATATCCATTTCAATATACTGTTCCTGGCAGGCATTTCACTATGCATACTTCTAATCAACACGGCCATGGAACTTCCAAGATGCACCTGAAATCACTGAAGGGAAATACGCAAAAAAACACAGAGGCAGACCACAAACTGATTCATCTTAAAATGACTCGGTTTAGTGCTTCTCTTTGACCGTTATGAAATAAACCCTTAAAAGACGTGACTCAGCTTGTTTATTAATTGCCTTGCGAAAAGGGGGGTTTGGGGGGCAGCCGAGCCCCGGGAGGTCTGCCCCCGGGCAGTTTGGGAGGGGCGGGCCGGCAGCGGCCATTTTTGTAAAGTTGTTTGGGCTACGTGGGGAATAGCCCAAACGTAGCCCAACTGATTTGATAGCCCAATGGCTATAAGGGGCTGACTCTCCCTCTCCCAGCCACCATTTTAGGTTTTGGTGACCTGGTGGCTGGGAGCGTAGTAGGACTTAGCTTTTTGGTAGGATTTAGCCTTTTCAGTGGTATTTAGCCTTTTTGTGAGGAATTACCTTTTCGTGAGGGATTTATTTATCGTGGTTAGGATTGTTAGTACAGGCGTTCGACGAACATCATGGCGAGGGAGGATCCCAGAGTTTGGGAGGCGGTCCGGCTGCTCCGTGAGGACGGCCGGTTTAATTTGCTTGGGACGGAAACTGCGCGCCCGGTGAGGCGCGCGTCCGCTGGGGTGGAGGCCGCCGTCGCGGCCTGCTCGCCCCCCAAGAGGGCGAAGCTTGGACAGGTGGGTGACTCGGGCCGCAAGAGTGGCGTGCGTGCGGCCCGGGGTGTTGTCAGGGAGCTGCAGCCTCTAGTGTGCGCTGAGGCTGCGGCGGGAGAGTCTGTGGGTGCGGCTCGCCGGCGGAGCGTGCCGCGCGCCTCCCCGGTCGGTGCGGAGAAGGTTCGGGCCACTCATACACCAGGAGAGCGGCCCCGCTTGTGATGGATGCGCCGGAGCCTCTCGTCTCCTCGGAGGCTCCGGCGGGAAGAAATGGGGGTGGGGCCTGCCGGCAGAGCGGGCCGCCGCGTGGTTCCCAGGCCGGGCCCCGGGCCAGCTTTGCAAGGAGAAGGGAGGGGGACAAAGGGGCACAGGGCAAAGGCCCAGTTGTGGCACACGGGGAGGGGGGGAAGAAGACGCGGGAGCCCACCGGCAGGGCTGCCCCTCTGGAGGAGAGCCTGCCGAGTGGAGGAGAGCAGGGGGGCATCTTGGGGCCGCGTGCAGGAGGGGACGGGGAGGACTGGCAGCAGAGCATGATGCAGGCTCCGGTCGGGTTGAGGCAGGATGCGCTGGAGGGAGGGGTGGGTTGGGGAGAGGCGGGGGGTCCCCCTGGAGCGGCTGGGGGGGCAAGGGGGGAGGGAGACTGGTTTCTGGAGGGGGAGGAGGACTGTATCCCGGAGGAGCTGGGGCCGGAGGGGGGGGTCGGGACTGGGAGGGCCTGGACATCTTTACCTCATGGCATGAGGAGGTACGGGGCTTATCACGGAGGGAGCAGATTGATGTCTACATGGCGCAAGGTGGCTCTCTGGGTCTGGGGGCTAGGCAGGGGGAGCAGGCAGGCGAAGGGTCAGGTGTTGGGGGATCTGGTGGGGGTTTGAGCTTCAGTTCGACGGCAGCAGGGCTGGGCAGGTTGGGGAGCCTTGGGAGACTGGAATGGAGCGACGACGAGGAGGGGGACGGGGTTGGGGGGGTCGCCATAGATCTTATGAGAGTAGGGCGCCATTGGGCGGCTGGTACTTTGGGAGTAGGTAGGAAGAGGAATTGGGAAAGGGGGGATAGGGAGTTTAGGCCCAGCACACCGGACCATACCTTTTTGTTGCAGGCGGTGGGACAGCGGCGGGAGCCAGACTTGGCAGAGCTGGGAGCGGCTCATAGGTGCCAAGGTGAAGGGAGGGTGGAGCCTCGCGCGGCGTGCCCAATACCGGCGTGGGAGCCCGTCGCGGCCGGCGCAAGTAGGCCCAGGACGGTCTCGCTGGCCCCAACACCCGATGGCCCTCAACGGGACACGGGACATCGTGCACGCAGGACCAAGTATGGCGATACTGTTGTGGGTCGAAGGAGGGTGCAGTCGGCGCCTCCGCTAGACAGGAGTTGGGGGCAGTTGGAGACCTTTGAGTTGGACTATGAGGAGGATAGTCTCGAGGAGGGGGAATTGAGGGAAAGCGAGGAGAGCGGTGCGGGGGGCCGAATAACATCTGTTCTAGTACATTGCAGAGGTCACGACGCCCGTCGGAGCCCACGGATCGGACAGCTGGGTTAAAGGACGCGACGGTTCCTGTGGCAAGGTGGACTGCAGCAAGACGGGCACCCTCCTTGGACCAAGGTAAAACAAGGGACGGAAGGGTGAAACCTATGACGGTGTCGGTAGGGATTGGAGGGGGGGAAGGGGTGGGAGAGGAGGGAGGGAGGTTAAGCAGAGGTAGATACGTGTCGGACGTGGGTGTGGGCACGGACGACACAGGCAAGGTGGGGGGATGAGGCTAAGTCAAAAGTGGAGGGCGTCGCAGGGGCATCAGGGACAGTAGAGTCAGACGTGAAACTGGAGAGCAAAGAATTGAAAATCAAGAAGTTGCCATATATGGGGGTCACGAAGCCATTGGGGGCGCATTTGATGTTGGCCACGAAAGAGCGCATATGGAAAGGGGAGTATGTGGAAATGCTCAAGCTACTGCACAGGGAGGTGCGCGCAAAAGAAGGGTCAAAAGAGGAGGAATATGAGTTGGCAAAGCGGCCAAGGGTGCCCCTCACTGTTGAGAACTGGACGGCAGCTTTTCTCATATATGCCATCGTGTATTGCGAAAAATACCAGGAGCGGTGTGTGGCCCTCTTTAAGTATATGGACGTCATTAAGAAGGCACAAATCACGGGGGAGGGATACGCTTGGGCCCAATACGACGAGGAGTTTAGGGCTCGTATGGCATGGGACACAGAAGCTAAATGGGGGGAGTTAGATACGGATCTGTGGCAACACACGATGGGGTCCTCTAGGGCAGGGAAGACGATTTTTACAGCCAGCGGGCTACCGCTCGTTTATCGCCCCTTTCAGGGGCAGCCCACCTGGGAAGGGGTGGGTGGTACAGGTAGGGGGCAGATGGGCTCTGGGGGGGCCTGCTGGGATTTCAATAAGGGAACGTGCGCTAGGGACTTTTGTAGATTCAGGCACAACTGCTCGAAATGCGGAGGAAGGCACGCCTTGGTTAATTGCTTTGGGGGGGGCCGCAGGCGGGGGGCCAGCAGGGGCACCGGGGGGGGCAGCAGCCTTTCGGGGGGGCAGGGGGCTAGAGGGGCTGGGCCAAAGGGCTCGTACGCCAGTTAGGGTGGACAGATTAGTGACAGCCTTGCCGGTTTAGAGCAACGAGAAGGCTGCGAAAACGCAACAGGACGTGTTTACAGACGGTTTTCGTTGGGGTTACAAGGGCCCCAGGGGTAGGCGAGGGGCGGACAAGGTAGAGTCAGCAAGGGAGCACCCGGAGGTGGTGCAAGGCAAATGGGATAAGGAAGTGCGTGAAGCTCGCATGGCGGGCCCACTTGCAGGGGACCGTGGGATAATTTGGTGGTCTCTCTAGTTGGCGGTTCATGCGACAGAACAAGGGGAATTCAGGTTAATCCAGCATTTTATGGCCGGACGGCAATGCGGTTCATGATTTTATTGACGACACAGAGGATACTGGGTCTTATTAATCGGTTGACGTGGCCATGTCACTGGTGAGTGACCACGGGCGCAACAGCGGACAGAGCATAAGTCGGTTGACGTGGCCATGTCACTGGTAAGTGACCACGGGCGCAACGGCGGAATGAGCATAAGTCGGTTGACGTGGCCATGTCACTGGTAAGTGACCACGGGCGCAACAGCGGAAAGAGCATAATGCGACATATGGTTAGCTTTCTGAGTGCTGTTAGTCCATCCGGCGGTTTGGGACCTCTAGTGCATCCATTTCATCGGAATGGTACGTGGACAAAGCATTACCAATGGGCTGCTCTATGTTTGGCGCATTCGAAGGTTTCAGTACGTTCCTCCAGGGGTTGTGTTACAGGCGCACGGGTCACCAGTTGGTAAGCACTATCTGGATGACTTTTTCTTTGTCGGCACCTCAGACTCCACGGAGTGGCAGGTGGCACTGGACAGCTTCAAAGAGATCATGAGGGAACTTGGAACGCCTTGGCACGGGATAGAATGATGGGGCCCAGTACGTCTCTTTTTTCTTTTTTGGGGCATGGAGCTGGATGCCCACTTGAGGGAGGCTCGGTGGCGGATGGATAAACAACAGCAGATGCTGGGGCTGCTCAAGACTAGGATGGCCAGTGGCAAAGGCACAGTTCATGAGATGCAGGTGTCGTTGGGACACCTTAACTTTGCTTGCGGGGGGTAGGAATAGGGAGGACCTTTTGTAGACGACGGGGTAGGGCAATGACAGGACAGACTTTTACATCACCATGTTCGCCGGGCGGTGGGGGGGCGCAACGGGCCCACAAGAGTATTTTTCAGGATTGCCAGTGGGGCAGTGGTGGAAATGGTCAACCGACAGTCCGCTAGGGACGAGCAGGTATTGAAGCTGCTGAGGGGTTTGTCTTTGGGACACCAAGGGCTTTGGGACTTATGCTTGTGGAATTGGGGCAGCGTCTGGATGCCAAGGACCGGGGGTGGGGGGACAAGTATGGGGTTGAAGAGATGGGCTTCGGACTGTTACCAGGAATGTGTTCGCGGCGCTCCAGGAGGGATTGCGCGCGGTTATGTGTTTTCTTCTGTTCACGCAGTTTTTTATTTCAGGTTCGGTTGGGGGCCCCCTCACCAGGGAAATGATCATATGGATAGTGGGACATTCTTTCGTGAAGTGGGCCCAGGTTCAGGCGCGGGCCAAGTATTTTGGAGAAACGGTGGATGTTAATAAAGATTTATTCAAAGTTTTTGTAGAAAGGGCATGCTGTGGAAGGAACTTTTGCGTTTATCGAGTGGTATGTTGGTGGCTGGTAGGTGCCCCGACATTTGCTGATTCACGTGGAGGAAAATGACATGGTTAGGGAGAAGGGTTTGGTCCTTACGAGAAGAATGAAGCGGGACCTAGCCCTGTTGAAGCAGCAGTGGTCCGGGTGCTCTGTCATTTGGACGGAGCATATCCCGCGTAGGGTGTGGAGAGGGGCTCTCATTCCTGGGGTGGTGGACAGGGCCGGGAGAAACTTGAATACAGAGTTGGGGCGTATTGTAGAGAGTTGGGCTTTTCCAGGAGTGCGCATAGTGCGATTAAGTTGGACACAGCGGATTTTTTTAGTGGCGAGGGAGTACATTTGTCCGGTTGGGGTATGGACTTGTATCTGCTGGAGATTAGGGTAGTGTATTAAGAGTAGTGTATTAAGAGTATTAAGGTAGTGTATTAAGAGTATTACGGTAGTGCTGGATAGGAGGTTGAATGCCTAGAGTCGGTAGGGGAGCATTCCTACTAGGGCAGGGGGGGGGCAGGAAAAGGGGGAGGCAGCATCACCGCCTATGCTCCCGCCTTTTCCTGGGTGGCGGGGTTGTTAAAAAGTTGGCCAGATTGGCAGAAGTTTTTAGTTAAATGTTGGAAGTTTTGTGGGCAGGGCCAGGGAAAGGTTAGGCAGGTAGGATAAGTTTAGAATAGAGGTTAGGTAGTTACAGTTGCAGAAGGACAGATAGGGTGGTAGGTTTTTATTAGATGGCATGAGTTTGGAACTGCAATATTGTGGAATGGGATTGTTATGGAATGTTATGTAATGTTATGTTATCGGCAGGGTGGGGGATTTTATGTGGGGATCGTAGGGGTGGGGGTGGGGGAAATGGAGGATCAGTTATTTTATGTATAGTGAGGTTTTAGTTTGTAAGGCATTGGCCTAGTTTGGACATTGTGATATGCACCTGTCTTCAATAAAGCGGCCTTTTTCACACACAAAAATGGGTCTCGGTGTTGGCTTGCCCCCCTTCCTCCCAAGGGGGGTTTGGGGGCAGCCGAGCCCCGGGAGGTCTGCCCCCCGGGAAGTTTGGGAGGGGGAGGGGTGGGCCATCAGCGGCCATTTTTGTAAAGTTGTTTGGGCTACGTGTGGAATAGCCCAAACGTAGCCCAACTGATTTGATAGCCCAATGGCTATAAGGGGCTGGCTCTCCCTCTCCCAGCCACCATTTTATGTTTTGGTGACCTGGTGGCTGGGAGCGTAGTAGGATTTAGCTTTTTCCCTCCCGCCCACCCTTTACTTAGGGGTTTTAGTAGGCGGGTTTCGGAGAGGATGCTTTAGGGTTTGGCCGTTTTTGTTGGGGAAGGGTGCATAGGGTTCTGGTGATTTTGTATATGCTGTCGCTTGAAGCAGGTGCGGCGGGGTTGTTAAAAAGTTGGCCAGATTGGCAGAAGTTTTTAGTTAAATGTTGGAAGTTTTGTGGGCAGGGCCAGGGAAAGGTTAGACCGGTAGGATAAGTTTAGAATAGAGGTTAGGTAGTTACACTTGCAGAAGGACAGATAGGGTGGTAGGTTTTTATTAGATGGCAGGAGTTTGGAACTGCAATATTGTGGAATGGGATTGTTATGTAATGTTATGTAATGTTATGTTATCGGCAGGGTGGGGGATTTTATGTGGGGATCGTAGGGGTGGGGGTGGGGGAAATGGAGGATCAGTTATTTTATGTATAGTGAGGTTTTAGTTTGTAAGGCATTGGCCTAGTTTGGACATTGTGATATGCACCTGTCTTCAATAAAGCGGCCTTTTTCACACACAAAAATGGGTCTCGGTGTTGGCTTGCCCCCCTCCCTCCCAATGTGGAGAGTCCCTGAGTGGAGTTCACCAGGAATACGGAATTGATATGCTCCTCACCAAGGACAACTGCATCACCTTTCCTAGACTGGGCTTGGATAACTTTTGGTAGTTTATCCAGTGTCAGCTCGCAACATAGCCTTACATGCAGCACAATCCGACATGATTGTCTGTTTAAACAATTTACAACCTTTACAGACTAGAAAAGCTAACAAGCAACTGATTCGGGGGGCTAGAGGGGCTGGGCCAAAGGGCTCGTATGCCAGTTAGGGTGGACAGATTAGTGGCAGCCTTGCCGGGTTAGAGCAACGAGAAGGCTGCGAAAACGCGATGGAACGGGTTTACAGACGGTCTTCGTTGGGGTTACAAGGGCCCCAGGGGTAGGCGAGGGGCGGACAATGTACAGTCAGCAAGGGAGCACCCGGAGGTGGTGCAAGGCAAATGGGATAAGGAAGTGCGTGAAGCTCGCATGGCGGGCCCCCTTGCAGGGGACCGTGGGATAATTTGGTGGTCTCTCTAGTTGGCGGTTCATGCGACAGAACAAGGGGAATTCAGGTTAATCCAGCATTTTATGGCCGGACAGCAATGCGGTTCATGATTTTATTGATGACACAGAGGATACTGAGTCTTATTAATCGGTTGACATGGCCATGTCACTGGTGAGTGACCACGGGCGCAACAGCGGACAGAGCATAAGTCGGTTGGACGTGGCCATGTCACTGCTAAGTGACCACGGGCGCAACGGCGGAATGAGCATAAATCGGTTGACGTGGCCATGTCACTGGTAAGTGACCACGGGCGCAACAGCGGAAAGAGCATAATGCGACATATGGTTAGCTTCTGAGTGCTGTTAGTCCATCCGGCGGTTTGGGACCTCTTGTGCATCCATTTCATCGGAATGGTACGTGGACAAAGCATTACCAATGGGCTGCTCTATGTTTGGCGCATTCGAAGGTTTCAGTACGTTCCTCCAGGGGTTGTGTTACAGACGCACGGGTCACCAGTTGGTAAGCACTATCTGGATGACTTTTTCTTTGTGAGCACCTCAGACTCCACGAAGTGCCAGGTGGCACTGGACAGCTTCAAAGAGATCATGAGGGAACTTGGAACGCCTTGGCACGGGATAGAATGATGGGGCCCAGTACGTCTCTTTTTCTTTTTTGGGGCATGGAGCTGGATGCCCACTTGAGGGAGG
Organism: Calotriton arnoldi; assembly: GCA_963921515.1. NCBI lineage: Eukaryota > Metazoa > Chordata > Amphibia > Caudata > Salamandridae > Calotriton > Calotriton arnoldi. The sequence continues at coordinate 626,094 of CAWUFW010006292.1, forward strand.
CTCGGTGGCGGATGGATAAACAACAGCAGATGCTGGGGCTGCTCGAGACTAGGATGGCCAGTGGCAAAGGCACAGTTCATGAGATGCAGGTGTCGTTGGGACACCTTAACTTTGCTTGCGGGGGTAGGAATAGGGAGGACCTTTTGTAGACGACGGGGTAGGGCAATGACAGGACAGACTTTTACATCACCATGTTCGACGGGTGGTGGGGGTCACAACGGGCCCACAAGAGTATTTTTCAGGGTTGCCAGTGGGGCAGTGGTGGAAATGGTCAACCGACAGTCCGCTAGGGACGAGCAGGTATTGAAGCTGCTGAGGGGTTTGTCTTTGGGACACCAAGGGCTTTGGGACTTATGCTTGTGGAATTGGGGCAGCGTCTGGATGCCAAGGACAGGGGGTGGGGGGACAAGTATGGGGTTGAAGAGATGGGCTTCGGACTGTTACCAGGAATGTGTTCGCGGCACTCCAGGAGGGATTGCGCGCGGTTATGTGTTTTCTTCTGTTCACGCAGTTTTTTATTTCAGGTTCGGTTGGGGACCCCCTCACCAGGGAAATGATCATATGGATAGTGGGACATTCTTTCGTGAAGTGGGCCCAGGTTCAGGCGCGGGCCAAGTATTTTGGAGAAACGGTGGATGTTAATAAAGATTTATTCAAAGTTTTTGTAGAAAGGGCATGCTGTGGAAGGAACTTTTGCGTTTATCGAGTGGTATGTTGGTGGCTGGTAGGTGCCCCGACATTTGCTGATTCACGTGGAGGAAAATGACATGGTTAGGGAGAAGGGTTTGGTCCTTACGAGAAGAATGAAGCGGGACCTAGCCCTGTTGAAGCAGCAGTGGTCCGGGTGCTCTGTCATTTGGACGGAGCATATCCCGCGTAGGGTGTGGAGAGGGGCTCTCATTCCTGGGGCGGTGGACAGGGCCGGGAGAAACTTGAATACAGAGTTGGGGCGTATTGTAGAGAGTTGGGCTTTTCCAGGAGTGCGCATAGTGCGATTAAGTTGGACACAGCGGATTTTTTTAGTGGCGAGGGAGTACATTTGTCCGGTTGGGGTATGGACTTGTATCTGCTGGAGATTAGGGTAGTGTATTAAGAGTAGTGTATTAAGAGTATTAAGGTAGTGTATTAAGAGTATTACGGTAGTGCTGGATAGGAGGTTGAATGCCTAGAGTCGGTAGGGGAGCATTCCTACTAGGGCAGGGGGGCAGGAAAAGGGGAGGCAGCATCACCGCCTATGCTCCCGCCTTTTCCTGGGTGGCGGGGTTGTTAAAAAGTTGGCCAGATTGGCAGAAGTTTTTAGTTAAATGTTGGAAGTTTTGTGGGCAGGGCCAGGGAAAGGTTAGGCAGGTAGGATAAGTTTAGAATAGAGGTTAGGTAGTTACAGTTGCAGAAGGACAGATAGGGTGGTAGGTTTTTATTAGATGGCATGAGTTTGGAACTGCAATATTGTGGAATGGGATTGTTATGGAATGTTATGTAATGTTATGTTATCGGCAGGGTGGGGGATTTTATGTGGGGATCGTAGGGGTGGGGGTGGGGGAAATGGAGGATCAGTTATTTTATGTATAGTGAGATTTTAGTTTGTAAGGCATTGGCCTAGTTTGGACATTGTGATATGCACCTGTCTTCAATAAAGCGGCCTTTTTCACACACAAAAATGGGTCTCGGTGTTGGCTTGCCCCCCTCCCTCCCAAGGGGGGTTTGGGGGCAGCCGAGCCCCGGGAGGTCTGCCCCCCAGGAAGTTTGGGAGGGGGAGGGGTGGGCCATCAGCGGCCATTTTTGTAAAGTTGTTTGGGCTACGTGTGGAATAGCCCAAACGTAGCCCAACTGATTTGATAGCCCAATGGCTATAAGGGGCTGGCTCTCCCTCTCCCAGCCACCATTTTATGTTTTGGTGACCGGGTGGCTGGGAGCGTAGTAGGATTTAGCTTTTTCCCTCCCGCCCACCCTTTACTTAGGGGTTTTAGTAGGCGGGTTTCGGAGAGGATGCTTTAGGGTTTGGCCGTTTTTGTTGGGGAAGGGTGCATAGGGTTCTGGTGATTTTGTATATGCTGTCGCTTGAAGCAGGTGCGGCGGGGTTGTTAAAAAGTTGGCCAGATTGGCAGAAGTTTTTAGTTAAATGTTGGAAGTTTTGTGGGCAGGGCCAGGGAAAGGTTAGGCCGGTAGGATAAGTTTAGAATAGAGGTTAGGTAGTTACAGTTGCAGAAGGACAGATAGGGTGGTAGGTTTTTATTAGATGGCAGGAGTTTGGAACTGCAATATTGTGGAATGGGATTGTTATGTAATGTTATGTAATGTTATGTTATCGGCAGGGTGGGGGATTTTATGTGGGGATCGTAGGGGTGGGGGTGGGGGAAATGGAGGATCAGTTATTTTATGTATAGTGAGGTTTTAGTTTGTAAGGCATTGGCCTAGTTTGGACATTGTGATATGCACCTGTCTTCAATAAAGCGGCCTTTTTCACACACAAAAATGGGTCTCGGTGTTGGCTTGCCCCCCTCCCTCCCAATGTGGAGAGTCCCTGAGTGGAGTTCACCAGGAATACGGAATTGGTATGCTCCTCACCAAGGACAACTGCATCACCTTTCCTAGACTGGGCTTGGATAACTTTTGGTAGTTTATCCAGTGTCAGCTCGCAACATAGCCTTACATGCAGCACAATCCGACATGATTGTCTGTTTAAACAATTTACAACCTTTACAGGCTAGAAAAGCTAACAAGCAACTGATTCGGGGGGCTAGAGGGGCTGGGCCAAAGGGCTCGTATGCCAGTTAGGGTGGACAGATTAGTGGCAGCCTTGCCGGGTTAGAGCAACGAGAAGGCTGCGAAAACGCGACGGAACGGGTTTACAGACGGTCTTCGTTGGGGTTACAAGGGCCCCAGGGGTAGGCGAGGGGCGGACAATGTACAGTCAGCAAGGGAGCACCCGGAGGTGGTGCAAGGCAAATGGGATAAGGAAGTGCGTGAAGCTCGCATGGCGGGCCCCCTTGCAGGGGACCGTGGGATAATTTGGTGGTCTCTCTAGTTGGCGGTTCATGCGACAGGACAAGGGGAATTCAGGTTAATCCAGCATTTTATGGCCGGACAGCAATGCGGTTCATGATTTTATTGATGACACAGAGGATACTGAGTCTTATTAATCGGTTGACATGGCCATGTCACTGGTGAGTGAGCACGGGCGCAACAGCGGACAGAGCATAAGTCGGTTGACGTGGCCATGTCACTGCTAAGTGACCACGGGCGCAACGGCGGAATGAGCATAAATCGGTTGACGTGGCCATGTCACTGGTAAGTGACCACGGGCGCAACAGCGGAAAGAGCATAATGCGACATATGGTTAGCTTTCTGAGTGCTGTTAGTCCATCCGGCGGTTTGGGACCTCTTGTGCATCCATTTCATCGGAATGGTACGTGGACAAAGCATTACCAATGGGCTGCTCTATGTTTGGCGCATTCGAAGGTTTCAGTACGTTCCTCCAGGGGTTGTGTTACAGACGCACGGGTCACCAGTTGGTAAGCACTATCTGGATGACTTTTTCTTTGTGAGCACCTCAGACTCCACGAAGTGCCAGGTGGCACTGGACAGCTTCAAAGAGATCATGAGGGAACTTGGAACGCCTTGGCACGGGATAGAATGATGGGGCCCAGTACGTCTCTTTTTTCTTTTTTGGGGCATGGAGCTGGATGCCCACTTGAGGGAGGCTCGGTGGCGGATGGATAAACAACAGCAGATGCTGGGGCTGCTCGAGACTAGGATGGCCAGTGGCAAAGGCACAGTTCATGAGATGCAGGTGTCGTTGGGACACCTTAACTTTGCTTGCGGGGGGTAGGAATAGGGAGGACCTTTTGTAGACGACGGGGTAGGGCAATGACAGGACAGACTTTTACATCACCATGTTCGACGGGTGGTGGGGGTCACAACGGGCCCACAAGAGTATTTTTCAGGGTTGCCAGTGGGGCAGTGGTGGAAATGGTCAACCGACAGTCCGCTAGGGACGAGCAGGTATTGAAGCTGCTGAGGGGTTTGTCTTTGGGACACCAAGGGCTTTGGGACTTATGCTTGTGGAATTGGGGCAGCGTCTGGATGCCAAGGACAGGGGGTGGGGGGGACAAGTATGGGGTTGAAGAGATGGGCTTCGGACTGTTACCAGGAATGTGTTCGCGGCTCTCCAGGAGGGATTGCACGCAGTTATGTGTTTTCTTCTGTTCACGCTGTTTTCTATTTCAGGTTCGGTTGGGGGCCCCCTCACCAGGGAGATGATCATATGGATAGTGGGACATTCTTTCGTGAAGTGGGCCCAGGTCCAGGCGTGGGCCAAGTATTTTGGAGAAACGGTGGATGTTAATAAAGATTTATTCAAAGTTTTTGTAGAAAGGGCATGCTGTGGAAGGAACTTTTGCGTTTATGGAGTGGTATGTTGGTGGCTGGTAGGTGCCCCGACATTTGCTGATTCACGTGGGGGAAAATGACATGTTTAGGGAGAAGGGTTTGGTCCTTACGAGAAGAATGAAGTGGGACATGGCCCTGTTGAAGCAGCAGTGGTCCTGGTGCTCTGTCATTTGGACGGAGCATATCCCGCGTAGGGTGTGGAGAGGGGCTCTCATTCCTGGGGCGGTGGACAGGGCTGGGAGAAACTTGAATACAGAGTTGGGGCGTATTGCAGAGAGTTGGGCTTTTCCAGGAGTGCGCATAGTGCGATTAAGTTGGACACAGCGGATTTTTTTAGTGGCGAGGGAGTACATTTGTCCGGTTGGGGTATGGACTTGTATCTGCTGGAGATTAGGGTAGTGTATTAAGAGTAGTGTATTAAGAGTATTAAGGTAGTGTATTAAGAGTATTACGGTAGTGCTGGATAGGAGGTTGAATGCCTAGAGTTGGTAGGGGAGCATTCCTACTAGGGCAAGGGGGGGCAGGAAAAGGGGGAGGCAGAGTCACTGCCTATGCTCCTGCTTTTTCCTGGGTGGCGGGGTTGTTAAAAAGTTGGCCAGATTGGCAGAAGTTTTTAGTTAAATGTTGGAAGTTTTGTGGGCAGGGCCAGGGAAAGGTTAGGCAGGTAGGATAAGTTTAGAATAGAGGTTAGGTAGTTACAGTTGCAGAAGGACAGATAGGGTCGTAGGTTTTTATTAGATGGCAGGAGTTTGGAACTGCAATATTGTGGAATGGGATTGTTAAGGAATGTTATGTAATGTTATGTTATCGGCAGGGTGGGGGATTTTATGTGGGGATCGTAGGGGTGGGGGTGGGGGAAATGGAGGATCAGTTATTTTATGTATAGTGAGGTTTTAGTTTGTAAGGCATTGGCCTAGTTTGGACATTGTGATATGCACCTGTCTTCAATAAAGCGGCCTTTTTCACACACAAAAATGGGTCTCGGTGTTGGCTTGCCCCCCTCCCTCCCAAGGGAGGTTTGGGGGCAGCCGAGCCGCGGGAGGTCTGCCCCCGGGCAGTTTGGGAGGGGGAGGGGTGGGCCGGCAGCGGCCATTTTTGTAAAGTTGTTTGGGCTACTTGGGGAATAGCCCAAACGTAGCCCATCTGATTTGATAGCCCAATGGCTATAAGGGGCTGGCTCTCCCTCTCCCAGCCACCATTTTAGGTTTTGGTGACCTGGTGGCTGGGAGCGTAGTAGGATTTAGCTTTTTCCCTCCCGCCCACCCTTTACTTAGGGGTTTTAGTAGGCGGGTTTCGGAGAGGATGCTTTAGGGTTTGGCCGTTTTTGTTGGGGAAGGGTGCATAGGGTTCTGGTGATTTTGTATATGCTATCGCTTGAAGCAGGTGAGGCGGGGTTGTTAAAAAGTTGGCCAGATTGGCAGAAGTTTTTAGTTAAATGTTGGAAGTTTTGTGGGCAGGGCCAGGGAAAGGTTAGGCAGGTAGGATAAGTTTAGAATAGAGGTTAGGTAGTTACAGTTGCAGAAGGACAGATAGGGTGGTAGGTTTTTATTAGATGGCAGGAGTTTGAAACTGCAATATTGTGGAATGGGATTGTTATGGAATGTTATGTAATGTTATGTAATGTTATGTTATCGGCAGGGTGGGGGATTTTATGTGGGGATCGTAGGGGTGGGGGGTGGGGGAAATGGAGGATCAGGTATTTTATGTATAGTGAGGTTTTAGTTTGTAAGGCATTGGCCTAGTTTGGACATTGTGATATGCACCTGTCTTCAATAAAGCGGCCTTTTTCACACACAAAAATGGGTCTCGGTATTGGCTTGCCCCCCTCCCTCCCAATGTGGAGAGTCCCTGAGTGGAGTTCACCAGGAATACGGAATTGGTATGCTCCTCACCAAGGACAACTGCATCACCTTTCCTAGACTGGGCTTGGATAACTTTTGGTAGTTTATCCAGTGTCAGCTCGCAACATAGCCTTACATGCAGCACAATCCAACATGATTGTCTGTTTAAACAATTTACAACCTTTACAGGCTAGAAAAGCCAATAAGCAACTGCTTCGCTGTCCAGAATTCTTCTGGAAAAGAGACATGAAAACGAAGGTCTATGCATTTATTCCCACTTTCTGGCACCTTGGAAAGACGCGGCAGAAGAAAAATAGACGGGTAATTAAATGTTTGACAAAGATAGAAATCAGACATCACTTTAGCATGAAAGCCTTCTACGCAGTCCTTAATTTGTGTCGATGGTTTCAGGTGGAACTGGTGAGCTCGTACATGCACTTTAAGTTATACAAACTCCGGAGCCGAGACAAGAAACCATTAAAACGGGCGCCGTGCTTAAAATATAAAGCGCGGCACCTGTGCCATGGTGACAACACGAAAAAAATAAAACGAGGCAGGAAACTATTAAAATAAATTGAAAAAGCGGACGCCATGCTAAAATATAAAGCGTGGCGCCTGTGCCATGGTGGCAAAAAAAAAACAACACGAGGCAGGAAGCAATTAAAATAAATGTAAAAAGCGGGCGCTGTGCTAAAATATAAATTGCAGTGCCCATGCATATTTAAGGAATGTGCATGGCGGCCCGTGATGCGGGCGCCATGGTGATAATAAACCAAAAACTAAACCGAGCGCCGAGGTGGCAGAATGCAAAATAAATGAAGTAGTCCCTAAACAGAACAAAGGAAAACATACAGGGTAACAAAATTGTAGTTGGTCGGTGCTCCTTGCGATACAACGGAAGTGATGTATCGGGAGCACCAACCAATAAGGAGCCAGCAAAGAAGACTGACTCAGGAGTCAGCCTATGGTAAGTAGCTGGCGGGATTACACGCCGTATACTGACTACCACAGGTCTTGCAGACAGTGCATGCGCACTGATGCTCGACCTAAAAATGAGTACGATGCAGACACAACAGGAAGAAGCGATTCTGGATCAATATCTTCTGAAACAGATGAGTGGTCAAGTGACAACTCTAACTCCAATAGGAACAGAAGACGGAGACGCAGACAACAAAGAGGAAGTTATCCCCATACCAACTATCAACAACCACAAATTATGTTCTGGCCAGGCAATTACAGCCCCCAACCATTTCAAGGCCCCCCACCGCCACAACAAATACCATTTTTTCACCCTAACCAACATTTTTTAGGGGGTGGCAGCAGAAGAGGGAGACAAGACGAAGAGGAGGAAGACGTGTCCAATGGAGCAACAAAGAGATGGATGGAGCCAACACACGGAGTCGAACCCAGGAGCAATTACAACCCTGCCCGAGCAACCAATAAATATGGTCGTGAACCTTTCTTAGAAACTCTAACAAAAGATGAAATAACAGTCCTGAACAAAGGACTACAATTTGTTCCCACCAAGGACATGGAAATTAAAAATAAGATGCAAACTGGCCTACTTTTTCAGGAATATACGTACCAAACTCTTCTTCCTAAAAAACCCTCCTATGGATGTAGTAGAGGGATATACCAACCTGAAGAAGAAATCCAGTTTCAACCCTCCCTCCTCTACAATACCCCCAGAAGTATGGGCCTTCGAAGCAGATGTCGAGACATATCAACCCTAGTAAAACGACATACCAGAACCTCTGAACCCAGAAACCCATGGTTTTACACTACCCCGAAAATCCACAAAGGAAGGATGCTACCACCTGGAGGACCCATAGTGTCTAGCATCGGCTCCATTTTAGAGCCATTATCCCAATATACGGACTGGTTCCTGAGACCATTGGTAACACAGGCCGGATCATATATAAAAGACACAAAACATTTACTGACCATTCTACAAGAAACAGAGTATGACCCCGCAAATGAAACATTACTATGCTTTGATGTGGAGACACTATATACAAGTTCCCACAGGAAGAAAGTCTACTCGTCATCAAGGATCTCCTACAGGAACAAGACTGGAGATGGAGAGCCCCCATCAGCTGGATTATGTAGCTAGCAAAACTGGCTCTAACGGAGAACATTTTCTGTTTTGAAAACAATATTTACCTTCAATGCCACGAGCCCTCGATGGGCTGCACTTTTGCCCCCAGTATAGCCTGCCTATACATGAGTTGGTTTGAAGAACAAAACATCTGGACCAATAACCTCTTCAAAGACTAGATACGCCTTTAGAGACGATATATTGATGATATTTTGGTGATCTGGTGCAACAATTACATTACGTGGCTCAATGAAAGAAACCCATACTTATCCTTCCTCGATGTGAACATCATCGCAGAAGATGGAAAACTGTGCACCTCACTCTATACCAAACCAACAGTCTGTTACACTTTAATAGTGCACACCCTCGTGCACTAAGAGAAAACCTACCAGTAGGCCAATTCTTACGCATTAGACGTAACTATTGAACTACTGATGACTACACAAAACAAGCTAAAAACATCTCTAAAAAATGAAAAGAGCGAGAATACCCAGAACGTTTTATCTCTAAAGCAAAAAAAAGAGCACGCAACATTTCTAGAGAGGCCTTACTTGAGACAACGACAAAACCACAGCCTATAACACTGATCTGTGTAATCACATATAACTCACCATCCAACATGATTAAACTCACCATTAACAAACATTGGCGCATTTTAACACCCAACCAACTCACGTTTGAAAAACCACTCTTCTCTTTCAAAAGAAATAGAAGTATCAGACTACTACATAGTAACAGCGCACAGGGCAATACTTATCGCCAGACAACTCTATGGGACCTGCTCCCTGTTAGAGGACACTTCCTATGTGGGAACTGCTCAGTCTGTCCATTAACATCCCACACCAAATCTATAGACCTTGGACTGACTACCCCCTGGGAGCAGAGAGCACACACCAACTGCAACAGTAGTAATGTAATATACATTATATTCTGCCCATGTGGCCTAAAATATGTTAGGATGACTACAAGGAAATTCAAAATACGCATTAGTGAACATAGAAGCACTACAAGATGTAAGAGGATAACAACCAAACTCACTGCCAACTTTCTCGAGATGCAACATAATGATACTGACATATCTTGGTCAATCATAGAGAAACTAACCCCACAAACTGGGATTAGCAAAATACTCCTCCCCAAAGAACAACGTGTACAGATTACAGACGCATACATGAGGATTAAATGACGTTATCCCTTGGAACCAGCTGAACAATTTATCCTGAATTGCAGGATTACCACCTAGTTTTTGAACTGACATGATGATCTTATACACATGAATGTAGGGACATCTTTCGTTGTCCAAAAATAGACAACGAATATATATTTATATCAAGCAGTACTCACACCAAAACCCAATGACATGAGTTTCTTATTTACAAAATTAGTTACCCTCTCTTTAACCTGCTGGGACACTTCCATTTGAATATATGCAGACACCTTTATTTGTCCCCAAATAGGCAACGAACATGTATTTATATCAAGCAGTACTCACTGAAGAAACCCAATGACATAAGTTTCTTATTTTTATAACCAATTAACACCCCTGGTTTAAACCTACTGGCACACTTTTATGTGGATATATGTAAAATCCTTTATTTGTCCACAAATAGACAATGAATATATATTTACACCAAGCAATACTCACAGAGAAACCCAATGATATGAGTTCTTTATTTACAAAATCAGGTAACACCCTTGTTAACATGCTGGGACACATTCATATGCCAACTAAGTTGACCACAACCCCCCTTGCTAGGTAAATCCATAACTCGGGGAATAGTGAGCCCAGTGATGTGCAGCAATCAGCATGCCTGGCCCACCCCCTCCCAAAGCGAGAATTGTCCTATATGCGTGTGAGCCTTCTCCACACGTAGACAGTTCATGTTTAATCACTCTAGCATCTGGCTAGTGTTAACCATGCAGAGCGTTGCTAGGCAACCAAATACCCCGACCCCCTTTCCCAGAAGAGCCCCTTCCTTCAACTTATGGGTGCCACACCAAGAATTGAGGGTAGAGCAGCTTTCGAAGCAAGGCAGCTTACGAGCACCGATGTGCGATCGGACTGGTCACAATAAGTATTTAAAACACAAAGCACCTTTCAGTCGCTCACCGCAAGCAGGGGAGCAGAGCCGAAGTCAGGTTCACAGAAGGGATGGGACCTTTGACGAAGTAAGTCATTCCTAACTGAAATTCTGGGCACCCGCTACAAAATACTCTGCATTCCATCCTCTTCTCTGCCTCAATGAGAGAAAACCACTAGTGCTAACTGTAATGATTAACAGTGCTCTTGTTTTCCTGTCACCCGTTATACAGAGTGTGACAACAAGGCCTCCTTCTCTTGCTCCCGTGGGAACACATGTCCCATTTCACTTGGGTGAGTGGCCTCTCCCACTTGTAATATGCCTTATAATATACCTTTTAACTTAATACTCACGCATGATACACTGATTAGTGTGTAAGTGAGACGTGACTCCGATGTAGGTTATGATATGGGAATATGATGTAGCGGACAGATCTCTATTAGTGTATGACTGTACTAACTATGTATATATAATGGCATACTACAGTACCACAACAACAGCGGCTGTAAAGACACAATGATGAATGTATGCACGTTTTTGTGTATAATTGGGATCACCAAATAGGGCGCAATCCTCTACATATATACCTCTATGAGCTAAAACACTGAAGGCAAATTTTGGGACTACACTGAGATGAATTACTATTCTAGGTTTCTACACCTGATATGGCAGCACTTGCACTTGCACTTAATGGTATGTATATTATACTTCTTTCTTGTTACAGGTAATTCCTAACAGCGGCAAGTAAACTTTCTTTCATTTTGCATGCTAATTGCATGATTACCATGACTAGCACACGTTAGTCACATCTTCGGGGGAGTGACCTCTTCACTACCCACCCTGACGAAAGCCCAGGACCTCACACAGGCCAATAGAACACGGCTGAAACATGTTGGTGTTCTAGGGTCATAGCACATCACATCCTTATGCCCCTACATATATTTTTACTCTTCCCTCCCACTCTTCGAATAAAGGATACTTTTAGAGTGGGTGAGGAATTTTATCTTTAAAGTTACGCCCCCACACACCCTATCTTCATAAGTGCTCCCTGGAACATGGTTGAGCCCACCTTGACCTTTAGGAGTTAGGGTGAATCCGATGATGAAGCATGCCACTACTAGAGTGGGTGAGGGCTATAAAAAGAAAAGGGTCAATTTCCCTTCCCACCCATAATAGTGGGTGTGCTGTCACAAGGCATACCAGTGGTCCCCCACCTTTGATCTTCCAAAGGAGCTGGGCAGGCTCCGGCTGGGATAATTCTTTGTTGAATAGAGCTACCCGACCACTTGGGAGTTCTCTTCACTAAGGCAGAAGAACCTGGACAGACCATCAGCGTTGGCGTGTTCTGTGCCAGGGCGGTGTTCCACCGTAAAGTCCATTGCCAGTAGGGAGATGGACCACCTCAACAGTTTTGGGTTTGTACCCCTCATCTGCATCTTCCATCTGAGGGGCCTGTGTTCTTTCTGAACTTGGATGTGAGTCCCAAACAGGTAGGGCCTTAGCTTCTTCCTCGCCCAGTCCACAGCAAAAGATTCTCGCTCTATGGCACACCACCTCTGTTCCCTGGTGAGCAGTCTCCTGCTAAGTAAGACTACAGGCTGGTCTATGCCATCTTCGTTCAGTTGTGAGAGCACCGCTCCCACACCATGCTCTGAAGCGTCAATCTGCAGTACGAATTCCTTCGGTGAAGTCGGGTGCCTTGAGCACGGGCACCGTGCACATGGCTGCCGTTAGGGCATCAAAAGCTGTCTGGCAGGCATCATTACAGATCACCTTTTTGTGCTGCTTCCTGGAAGTCAGCTCAGTCAAGGCGGCAACAATTGTGCCATAGCCCTTGACAAATCTCCTGTAGTATCCTGTGAGACCTAAAAAGGCTCTCTCCTCGGTTTAGGTCTAGGGGGGTTCACAAGTGTTAGAAATGGGATTTCTGGTTGGCTAGGGCTTGCGCCTAAGCCAGGCAGAAACCACCACTCTAGTCAGGGCAAGGGAGTTACACTCTGAAGATAACCCCTGCTCACCCCCTTGGTAGCTTGGCACGAGCAGTCAGGCTTATCCCAGAGGCAATGTGTAAAGCGTTTGCGCAACACACACACACAGCAGCAACACACTAGGCACACCACAAAAAGGAACTCCACACAAGGTTATATAAAAAATAGCCTTTGTATTATCATAAACACATTAGAAACATAATCACACATTTACACTGTGCCAACTGGCACTAGGCAATATTCACAGGGGATTATATACAGGACCAGGCCAATCGGGCCACAGTCAGAACCATCAGACAGGTAAGTAAATATAAAACACGACCAGGAACTACTGGTACCATAATGACCTAAGCATTACCATATTAGCATTAGACACCATCCTAAAATATCATAGCATGACATTAGGCAATAAACACATTAGGCCCAAACCTCATCAGCATAAACACATTACGCATTAGGCCTCACACGCTGAAACTGACCCCAGGCCAACTGGCCTTTCATCTGGGCCCTAAACGCCCTTAGTCCAGTGTTAGACCTGTCAGCCCTAGGGTGGTCTTCCCCTACATTTTTTCCCTTTTTTGTGCCTCTTCACTGACCGCCTTTTTGTTGGACATAGGACTCTGGGCACCCTACCGCTGCTAAACAGTGCTGAGGTGCAGGTGCTCGCTCTTACAAACATGGTTGCCACAGGCCCCTGCTACTGCGGTGAGGCCACTGTCCTGTCTGCGCGCCAGTAGTTGGATTAGGCTGGGACTGGAGGTTACTGTAGCCCTTACGACCCCGCCTCTTGTCACCGTAGACTGACAGGACAGAGGGGACAGGGAACACCAGAGAGCCCTAGATTTTTCCAGAACCTTCCAACCCCCCAGGTTGCCACCAGAACTTGCTGCCTTTTTCCTGGGTCACCTGACTTGAGGGTATAAGAGGGGGGTTGCTGACCAGACATCTCTGTTACACTACTGGACCTGGAGACTCTCTGCTGGAGTGAAGACGCAGCGCAAGGAGGATTGCTACACTACTGAGGCTGACTGCTCCTAGGAACTGCTGCCCCAAGTTAGCTGGGTTGCCCTGCCTGCCTGCTGATCTTGCCCTGCAAGAGGGGAGCCAAGAATAACATCTCCAGTGTGTCTCCACACCCACCCGGCTGTGATCACCGCCGCGACCTCGGCCTGCCTGTACTGAGAAGCGCTATGAGGAAGAAGCGCTAGATGCCGTGAGATCACCGCCGCGGCCTGGGCCTGCCTGGACTGAGAAGCGCTATGAGGAAGATGCGCTAGATGCTGTGACATCACCGCCGCGGCCTGGGGGCTTGGCTGTGTTGTGTCGCGCTGGGAGAAGAAACGAGGATTGCCGGAAACTCACCGCCGCTGCCCAGGGTTCCAACTGTGTGTGGGCTGAGAGGTGAGGGAGGCCCGGTGATCATCGCCGTCGCCCGGGACCTGTGCGCGCCGTGAGGTGCTGTGGTACAGTGAAGCGCTGTGCTGGGTGCCCTGAAGTCACCGCCGCGGGCCTCGGATTCAAGTCCTTCGTAATCGGCCTCTGAGAAAACACCGCCGCGGCCCAGGAGCCTGGGGAGTCCCGGGGCGCGTCATCACCATGTCTGTACTCCGCCGCGCTGGGATTGGGCGCCGGCGCGAGGCGTCGCCTAGCAACGTCGGTTGCAGGAAGGAGGGGAGGCGCGCGCCGTGTCACGGCCGCTGGGAGCCTGCGGCAGCGGGGGAAACCCTCGAGAGTCCCGGAAGCAAGCGGAAGAGGCCCCGGGCCGAGGAGCGCACCGGAGCCGGCGGGAGAGACTAACCAGCCCCAGGTAACTAGTGACCGCCTCGGCGGCTGCGAGATTGCCTGGGAGGGCAGGGGAACCGCGAGGACTGCCTCCCAGAACAGCGGGACAGTGATGAGCGGTAGCGGGCCTGCCGGGGATCATTGTGGAGCCCTCCATTGCCGGCGGGGTCTGACTGTGCCACGAGGGGGCCCCAAAGACTGAACTGGTGATCCTCGTGCACCGTGTCCCGCACCCAAGCCTCCCCCATCCTACCTGAATGTCAGGGTTATCGGGACACGTGACAGTCCTGCTCATCTGGGCATATCGGTACTATTGAACCCCCCAGAGGCTGTTGTGTAACCGCCCAAGGAATTATCTGTTTTGCATAGCTGTCAGATTCCAAGGACTCCCTAAACCTGTACAAGTTGTTATGATTACTCACCAAGAGGAAAGTTATGATTACCAGTGCATGTCATTATGACCAGTCTCTCCTGAACTAGAGATAAAGATACCTAAGTTTTGCATCAAGCTGGAGTGGCGCTTCTTTTGTGTGTGTTTTACTGCGTCAGTGTGGATGTGTGCTGCACAATCGCTTTACACATGGCCTCGTGCGTGCCTACCTGCCTCGCGCCAATCTACCTTGTCGGAATCGGTGGTCCCTACTTGGACTAGGGTGCAGACTCTGGCCAACTGGAGACCCCGGTTCTAACATTGGTGTTCAGCGAATTAGGACTTGTGCTTGTGCAACACCCTGCAGTGACTCAGTGCGCACCACAAACTCATGCCTGACGCAACGCAAGCTCGAAAGTCTCCCCGACTGCCTGATTGTAAGTGCTCTGTTTAAAGCCTGTTGCCTAAGTCCCAGTGGTTTTCCCTGAGAATGTCTGAGGCCCTACCTAGCAAGATGGAATTCGAGCTGGCCAACCTGGAAACGTACATGGTGGTGCAGCTTAAGGAGTTCTGCCAGGGGAAAGGGGTGTTCTTCAAGCGAGGCGCCAAGAGAGAGGAGCTTAACAAATCCTTGAGAGTATGGGCATTGGCCCACCCGGAAGGGAGAGGGGACGAGGGGTGGCTAGAGCGTGACGCTCCAGGAGAGCTGGACCTACTGCATATAGATACTAGCGACAATGTATTGCCAGGGGCGGGAATGCGTTCAAGGGCAGGCAGTAGTGTCTCAGTGAGGAGCTTGTCTTCAGAAGAATTAGAGGACAGGAGGGAGGAGAGACAGCTTAAGCTAGAGCTTGCTAGGTTAGAGAAGGAGCGTGAAGAGAGGAGGCTGGCTATGGAGGAAAGAAAGCTTACCCATGAGGTCAGCCTGAAGGAGCTGGAAATCAGAGCCCTACACATAGGGGCTAACAGCAACACGAATGGTGGCAGCGTACCTACTGAAGCTTCACGGGAGTCCAGGTTCTATATGCCTAAAGATGTGGTGGCCAGTTTTAATGTGGGGGATGATATTGACAAGTGGCTAGCAGCCTATGAGGTGTCCCTAAAAGCCCATGGGGTCCCCGAGAGTTACTGGGGGGGTAGCCTGTACAGGTACATGCCTCCGGTGGGGAGGGACACACTCCTTACATTAGACAAGGCAGATCAGACCAACTATCCTGTCATGAGGGAAGTGTTAGTCAAGAAGTTTGGTCTTACCCCTGAGAAGTATAGGCAGAGGTTTAGGAATAGCCACAAACTTCCCACACAGAACTGGGTAGATTTCCTGGATTACGCCCGCAAGGCATTGGAGGGTTGGGTGCGGGGCAGCGAGGTAACTGATTATGAAGGGCTGTATAATTTGTTCTTGAGAGAGCACCTTCTAGAAAAGTGTTTTCCAGAGCTGCGTCAACACCTGGTTGACCGCAAGTTGACCGATTCGAGGGAGCTTGCGGAGGAGGCGGACACCTGGGTCAGTACCAGGGTGTCCAACAAGGGATTCGGGGGGGACCCCCAAAAAGGTGGACAGGGTTTCCCCCAGAAGAGAGAGGGGGGAGATAAAAAGAAGGAGTTCTCCAAAGGCCCCCAAAACAGATCGCAAGGGAGAGGGTTTGGATCCCAGCCCCAATCTGGCTACCAGAAGCCTACTTATCCTGACAAAGGTCAGCAGCCCAGAACTGTCTGGTGCTATGAGCGCGGGGAGGTTGGACACTACAAGGGGGATCCCCAGTGTCGTAAAAGGACCCCAGCCCCTACTGGAGGTAAGATCCCCGGGTGTGGCTAGTGTAGCGCTGGGGGAGGAGCTGTCCCTAGATAAGGGGGGTGAGTGGGCAGGATTGACCCTAGTATCCCTGGGAGACAGTGAGATGGTCCCACAGACCCAGGTGCCCTCAAATACCGCCAAGTACAGGCAGAGGGTCCTTGTCAACGGGCAGGGGGTGGAGGCTCTGAGGGACACAGGTGCCAGCATGACGATGGTGAGGAGACAGCTGGTGTCCCCGGAGCAGGTGATTCCTGATCTATTCCACCCGGTTGTGATGGCTGACAACAGTGTGGGTCACTACCCCGTGGCCCAAGTTCCCTTTGAGTGGGGAGGGGTTTCAGGCCTTTTGAGAGTTGCAGTGAGCCCTGCCGAGCCAGTCGACTGTCTGTTGGGGAATGGTCTTGAGCATACTGCCTGGAAGGAGGTAGAGTTCAAAGCACACGCAGAGATGCTGGGATTACCAGAATGGAACTGTGCGATTACACGGTCCATGGCTGCCCGGCGAGGGAGTCAACCAGGGCTGGAGCCTGAGACAATGGCCCAGCCAGCTGCTAGCAAGGAAAACGGTGTGGAGAACGCACCACGTGAGATGGGTGGGGCACCTGCGGTGGTCGCACCGGAGTCCACGGAGGGTGACGTTATTCCCGTGGGGGACTTGCCAACCCCTGCAGAGTGGCAGGTGGAAGGAGGGCCTACCCGGGAGGAATTTTGCCGGGCACAGAAGGAGTGCCCCACCCTTTAGGGCATGCGGCGACAGGCCGAAGCCCAAGCAGCCGGAAATGCTTCAGGAAACTACCACATTTATTGGGAGGACGGCCTCCTATACAGTGAGCCCAAGGCTCCGGTGCATGGGTCATCTAGGGCCTTAGTGGTCCCCCAGTGCTATCGGGCCTTTTTGCTGGAGTTAGCACATGAGATTCCCTTGGCGGGACACTTGGGCCAAGACAAAACCTTTGCTCGTCTAGTCCCACATTTCTATTGGCCCAGGATGAGGATTGCCTCTGATACTTTTTGCAGGACTTGCGTGACCTGTCAAGCTAGCGGGAAGACCGGGACCAAATTGAAGGTCCCCCTGGAACCACTACCGGTCGTTGGTACCCCCTTTGAACGGGTGGGCATCGGCATTGTTGGACCTCTAGACCCGCCGACTGCTGCTGGTCACCGGTTTATCCTGGTTCTAGTGGACCACACCACCCAGTACCCGGAGGCTATCCCTCTGAGGACCATCACTGCACCTGCGGTGGCGCAGGCCCTGATGGAGGTTTTTACCCGGGTGGGTTTCCCCAAGGTTGTGGTGTCGGACAGGGGCACCAACTTTATGTCCGCCTATATGCAGGCCATGTGGAAGGAGTGTGGGGTGACTTACAAGTTCTCCACCCCTTACCACCCCCAGACCAACGGGCTTGTTGAGAGGTTCAACAAGACCCTGAAAGGCATGATCAGGAGTCTGCCTGAGGGCCTGAGGAAGAAGTGGGACGTCCTCTTGTCCTGCCTGTTGTTTTCTTACCGAGAGGTGCCGCAGAAGGGGGTGGGCTTCAGCCCCTTCGAGCTGCTGTACGGGCACCCTGTCAGGGGACCTCTCAGCCTGGTGAAAGAGGGGTGGGAGAAGTCTCCTAGGAGGCTTCCCCAAGACGTGGTGAGCTACATGTTGGCATTCCGCAGCCAGATGGCGAAGCTGTGGAAGGAGGCATCGGACAACTTGGAGGCCAGCCAGGCGATCATGAAAGAGTGGTATGACCGGAATGCCCATCCTGTGGAGTTGGATACTGGACAGAAGGTGTGGGTCATGGAGCCCGGAGAGCTTAGCGCCCTACTGGAGAAGGGCCAGGCCACGTACGTAGTGGATCTTAAGACCCCGAGGCAACCCCACCGAGTGTTGCATGTCAACCGCCTCAAGCCACACCAGGAGAGGTCTGAGCTTACCCTCCTGATGGTGACAGATGGGAGCGAGGAGGAGGAGAGTGAGCCTCTTCCAGACCTTCCGGCGTCCCAAGAGAAAGACGGATCGGTGGAGGGAGTGGTTCTCTCCCCGTCCTTGACCCTTGAGCAACAGAGGGACTGCTGCCAGGTATTGGAGCAGTACTCTTCTTTGTTCTCCCTCACTCCCGGCATTACCCACCTGTGTACCCATGATGTGGACACGGGGGACAGCCCCCCTGTTAAAACCAAGTCTTACAGGCTGTCGGATAAGGTGAAGGCCAGCATCCAGAGTGAGGTCGCTAAGATGCTGGAGTTGGGGGTGATCGAGCCTTCAGGTAGCCCCTGGGCCAGTCCGGTGGTGTTGGTACCCAAAGCGGCCCCACCAGGCACCACACCTGAACTTCGGTTCTGTGTGGATTACCGAGGATAAAATTCTGTGACCAAGACGGACGCTCATCCCATCCCTAGGGCAGATGAGCTCATTGATCGGCTGGGCGCTGCCCGATATTTGAGTACCTTCGACCTCACGTCTGGGTACTGGCAGATCGCCCTGACGGAAGGAGCCAGAGAGAAGTCTGCTTTTTCCACCCCGGAGGGCCACTTCCAATTTAAAGTGATGCCCTTTGGACTGAAAAACGCTCCTGCTACATTTCAGCGGCTGGTGAACCGGGTACTGTCGGGCCTAGAGGCCTTTTCCGCTGCCTACCTGGACGACATAGCCGTCTTCAGCGGCAGCTGGGAAGAACATCTGTGCCACCTTCGGGAGGTGCTTCAGGCCCTGCAGCAGGCGGGCCTGACCATCAAGGCCAGCAAATGCCAGATTGGACAAGGGTCCGTAGTATACCTCGGACACCTGGTGGGTGGGGGTAAGGTGCAACCCCTACAAGCCAAGATCGAAACCATCCTCGCCTGGGAGCCCCCCAAAACCCAGACGGAGGTCAGGGCTTTCCTGGGCCTCACTGGATACTACCGCCGCTTTGTCAAGGGGTATGGCAGCATTGTGGCCCCCCTGACGGAGCTAACCTCCAAGAAACAACCAAAGAAAGTGATTTGGACCGAAGCTTGCCAGAAAGCTTTTGATTCCCTCAAGCAAGCTGTGTGCACTGCCCCGGTGCTCAGGGCCCTGGACTTCTCTAAGGAGTTTATTGTTCAAACTGACGCCTCTGAGCATGGCATTGGGGCGGTGCTCTCGCAACTCAACGAGGAGGGCCTGGACCAACCCGTGGCCTTCATATCCAGGAGGCTACTCCCGCGGGAACAACGGTGGAGTACGATCGAGAGAGAAGCTTTTGCGGTGGTCTGGGCCTTGAAGAAGCTGAGGCCATACCTCTTTGGCTCTCACTTCCTGATTCAGACCGATCACCGGCCCCTTCGTTGGCTCATGCAGATGAGGGGCGAAAACCCTAAACTGTTGAGGTGGTCCATTTCCCTCCAGGGTATGGACTTCAGGGTGGAACACCGACCCGGAGTAGACCACGCCAATGCTGACGGTCTCTCTAGGTTTATCCACATTAGTGATGAGAACTCCCTAGAGGTGGGTAGCTCTTCCCACTTTCGGCTGGGGGGGACACATGTTAGACCTGTCAGCCCTAGGGTGGTCTTCCCCTACATTTTTTCCCTTTTTTGTGCCTCTTCACTGACCGCCTTTTTGTTGGACATAGGACTCTGGGCACCTTACCGCTGCTAAACAGTGCTGAGGTGCAGGTGCTCTCTCTTGCAAACATGGTTGCCACAGGCCCCTGCTACTGCGGTGAGGCCACTGTCCTGTCTGCGCGCCAGTAGTTAGATTAGGCTGGGACTGGAGGTTACTGTAGCCCTTATGACCCCGCCTCTTGTCACCGTAGACTGACAGGACAGAAGGGACAGGGAACACCAGAGAGCCCTAGATTTTTCCAGAACCTTCCAACCCCCCAGGTTGCCGCCAGAACTTGCCGCCTTTTTCCTGGGTCACCTGATTTGAGGGTATAAGAGGGGGGTTGCTGGCCAGACATCTCTGTTACACTACTGGACCTGGAGACTCTCTGCTGGAGTGAAGCCGCAGCGCAAGGAGGATTGCTACACTACTGAGGCTGACTGCTCCTAGGAACTGCTGCCCCAAGTTAGCTGGGTTGCCCTGCCTGCCTGCTGATCTTGCCCTGCAAGAGGGGAGCCAAGAATAACATCTCCAGTGTGTCTCCACACCCACCCGGCTGTGATCACCGCCGCGGCCTGGGCCTGCCTGTACTGAGAAGCGCTATGAGGAAGAAGCGCTAGATGCTGTGAGATCACCGCCACAGCCTGGGGGCTTGGCTGTGTTGTGTCGCGCTGGGAGAAGAAACGAGGATTGCCGGAAACTCACCGCCGCTTCCCAGGGTTCCAACTGTGTGTGGGCTGAGAGGTGAGGGAGGCCCGGTGATCATCGCTGCCGCCCGGGACCTGTGCGCGCCGTGAGGCGCTGTGGTACAGTGAAGCGCTGTGCTTGGCGCCCTGAAGTCACCGCCGCGGGCCTCGGATTCAAGTCCTTCGTAATCGGCCTCCGAGAAAACACCGCCGCGGCCCAGGAGCCTGGGGAGCCCCGGGGCGCGTCATCACCACGTCTGTACTCCGCCGCGCTGGGATTGGGCGCCGGCGCGAGGCGTCGCCTAGCAACGTCGGTTGCAGGAAGGAGGGGAGGCGCGCGCCCTCTCACGGCCGCTGGGAGCCTGCGGCAGCGGGGGAAACCCTCGAGAGTCCCGGAAGCAAGCGGAAGAGGCCCCGGGCCGAGGAGCGCACCGGAGCCGGCGGGAGAGACTAACCAGCCCCAGGAAACTAGTGACCACCTCGGCGGCTGCGGGATTGCCTGGGAGGGGGGGAACCGCGAGGACTGCCTCCCAGAACAGCGGGACAGTGATGAGCGGTAGCGGGCCTGACGGGGATCATTGTGGAGCCCTCCATTGCCGGCGGGGTCTGACTGTGCCACGAGGGGGCCCCAAAGACTGAACTGGTGATCCTCGTGCACTGTGTCCCGCACCCAAGCCTCCCCCATCCTACCTGAATGTCAGGGTTATCGGGACACGTGACAGTCCTGCTCATCTGGGCATATCGGTACTATTGAACCCCCCAGAGGCTGTTGTGTAACCGCCCAAGGAATTATCTGTTTTGCATAACTGTCAGATTCCAAGGACTCCCTAAACCTGTACAAGTTGTTATGATTACTCACCAAGAGGAAAGTTATGATTACCAGTGCATGTCATTATGACCAGTCTCTCCTGAACTAGAGATAAAGATACCTAAGTTTTGCATCAAGCTGGTGTGGCACTTCTTTTGTGTGTGTTTTACTGCGTCAGTGTGGATGTGTGCTGCACAATCGCTTTACACATGGCCTCGTGCGTGCCTACCTGCCTCGCGCCAAGCTACCTTGTCGGAATCAGTGGTCCCTACTTGGACTAGGGTGCAGACTCTGGCCAACTGGAGACCCCGGTTCTAACATCCAGAATGTCAGGGCTTGGCTGCCAATGCAGCAAACTCAAAAGTGTTCGGTTGCGCCGGCACCACTGTGCCTCCTGGGTCCCCACTGGGACTTGTAAGCAACTGGCCTAAACATTGTAGCTGCCACTAATTGCTGTGCAGCTGTGAAAATGTGGGCGCTGGCACTCACTGTGCCCTCTGGGCCCCTCTGGGTCCCCCACTGGGACTTTCTAACCAAATATGCGCAATGTTGCAGCTGCCCGCTCTCTCGCAGGGTAGCTGGGATTGCCAATCACCTCTGGCACCACCGTGCCTTCTGGACCCCCACTCTGGGATTCTAAGAAACAATGGCCCCAACGTTGGAGCGGCCCGCTCTCCTGCGGGTCCGCTCAGGAAATACATGCAGGCCTCGGCACCTCTGTGCCCTCTGTGCCCCCCCCCCACTGGGGCCCTACAAGCAATGTAGCCCACGTTGGAGCGGCCCGCTCTCCTGCGGGTCCGCTCGGGAAATAGGCACCGGCACTGTGCCTCGAGCTCGCTCCCCCAGCCAGCCCCACTCACCGGGCTCTCTGCTGGGGACTCCTCTGGTCCCCTCTGGACTCCCTCCACGGCAGGAGAAGCTCGGCTCTTCACCCGGTCCCTCTCCTGGGACACGGGTCTTCACAGTGGAGCCTGCGAGGCTCTGGACGGCCCTCGGCGGCGGGCGGGACTTCCTCCTTCCTTCCTGGTCGCGCTGCGGCGGCCGGCAGCACCTTTTCTCTGCGGTGGCAATACGGGGTAGGCTCCCGTTTCAAATAAGGACAATTGCGGGGTGAGCACCCGCTCACCAAATAAATCATCAAGGCGGGGTGGGCACCCGCGAACATCCACGGCACAAAGCGGGGAGGGCACCCGCTGTCATCATCACGAAAAGCGGGGTGGGCACCCGCTGTCAATATCATAAGCGGGGTGGGCACCCGCAAAAAGGCATCACAATGCGGGGTGGGCACCCGCCGCTTAGCATATTCATAAAGCGGGGTAGGCTCCCCCTAAGCACCACAATGCGGGGTGGGCTCCCGCCGAATAGGCACCAAATGCGGGGGAATCCCTACGTCGGGATTCCCTCCAACAGGGCTGCAGCTCCGCGAAGCCCACGCGCTCCTCTTCCTAGGAAAGTAAAACACAGTGCTCACGAGGTGCTAGATGTCCAAAGATCCAAACGGACATAGCTGGGCCCAGGGAGGCCAGCACACAGGGCCCTCCAGCAGGGAGGCAAGCCCTCGTGGTGGTTCCTCCTGGGCCCCCAGCAGCAGCAAGCCCGCGCAAGTTCAGGAACAGCTCAAAATTCATGGGGTCACAGCCCCATCATTTATACTCATTTTCTCCTTTGTCTGCAGTACAGGGCTTGGGGGAACCAGCAAAAACTGGTTCAGGGGGGAATTGGAGCACACTGTGTACCAGGCTCCTCTTCCACTTTGTCAGGTGGGGGCTCGGTGATCAGACACACCACAGGGGGCGGAGCCAGCATTGTACAGGCTAGGCACAGACCTATTCAGGGACCAGGGACTACTCCTCCCACTACTCCAAATGCAGATGTCCCATTCAGCCTAGTGCTGACTCACCCTGCCCCTCCTGGAGCCACACACACCTCACCAGCCCCTGTCACTCAAAAGCCAGACATGCAATTCACATCAGGCAGGCAGACACATAGCACACAGAAATGCCAACTTCTAAAAGTGGCATTTCTAAAATAGTTATAATAAATCTGCGCACACCATTGCGCAGCATTTATTATCACTATTCCAAATATACCAAACTTGACCACGCTGCGCCTCTCATATCAGGAATTACCACTGAAACACTTATCAGGGAATCCCCAATGCATTCCTATGGGAGGGCAGCCCCACAGTAGTGAGAAACCAAAATGGCTGTTTGTCACTACCAGGACATGTCACACACTTAAGGTACTTGTCCTATCTTTTACCTACAATGCACCCTGCCCATAGGGCTAGCTAGGGCCTACCTTAGGGGTGACTGACATGTAGTAAAAGGGGGGTCAGAGACATGGCACACACTTTAGGTGCCACGTCACAGCGGCAGTAACACTGCGCGCACAGGCCCTGCAATGGCAGAGGCCTGAAATAGGTTTGAAAGGCTACTTTGGTGGGTGGCACAATTAGCGCTGCAAGCCCACCAGTAGCATTTAATTTACCAGCCCTGGGTATATGAGATACCACTTTACAAGGGACTGACAGGTAAATTAAATAGGCCAAACAGGTGTAGACCAATCTTACCATATGTAACACAGAGAGCACATGCACTTTACACTGGACAGCAGTGCTAAAGTGCCCAGAGGCCTAAAACCACCAACACCATGTCAGAGAAAAGGCTAGGAGAAAGGCAAAAAGTTTAGGGATGACCCTGCAAAAAGGGCCAAGTCCAACAACAAGTCAGAGTGGTGTCAATCTTAGGGTGTAGAGGCGCCAGCTGGCCGCTTCCTACCTGGTGCCCTAAGTACACCACAAAGCTGTGCCCGATCTGGCACCTACTGGCCTTGATCGTGAGGCCTACCCTCTGCAGAGCCTTCAGCACTTCCCAGAGATGTTGCAAGTGATCTTCCCAGCTGGAACTGAACACAGCAATGTTGTCCAGGTAGGCGGCACTGTATTGTATTGTATTTTTATTAACTGTAGAAATTAATTAAAATCATTACAGTAAAAGCGATCAACATGTTACAGCTAAAACAATGATTAAAAACTGCTGTTTGCAAAAGAAATTAAAAAGTTTTTGGTAAAAGGATTTGCCGCCCCTCCCCAGTTCCACCACAATCGACCTTCCCCAGGGTTTGTGTCTATGGAGGTATGGCTTTAATAGCAATCCGGAATCCCACGATGTTCTGTGAAGATGGGTAGCATTATAAAGCTGTGACTTATTCCCCTTAACCTCTGGTCAGTTATCCTGTGAGGCGCTATCCTAGAGGGGGTGCTGGAAGTGCAGAAAGGCATCAATGCACAATCGAGACCACCTCAACTGTCTTTCGCTGGATTTGTAATGCTCTTCTCCAGAGTTGTATTACGTTAATTTGCCGTTTTTAAGGCGGTCCTGATGTGGTGGATTAATTTCCCCAGTCTTGCTAGGGTCGTCGTGCTGGAATTGGAAAAGCACATGGCTGGCGCTTCACTACAGGATTTTATTCCATTGATGGTATAAAATCGGGCGAAATAGTCGCCGTCGTTCGTGGATGAGATTGGGGCAACAGCATAAGAGGTGCAGCCACGATTCCCTCTTGTAGGAGCAGAGTCTACAGTTTGTGGCATCCCCCCTTCGGGCCCATGCAGGGTTAAAATCTGCAATTCCTAAAGTGATTAATCTCATGGACAGAATTTTACTTCGGGCCAATGGAGTGAGAGCATCACTTAGATAAGCCTGGGCTTTGCCTGCCGTGTAAGAACTATTCAGCGGGTCTAAGTGTGAGCTTGAACTGAGGGATTTGCAGTCGAGGTCAAATGAAATTTCACACACTTGTTTGTTTATGGCTCTTTTCCAAGCGTTCATAGGAATTTCCGGCCTCGATATGCTCTCTTCCACTATATTCAATCTTTTGATCGCTTTATCAAGGGTGGTGTGCCAGGTTGTGCAAGGCTCTTCAAAGATAGATCTCAGTTGGTGTTTTAGTGTGTTAGCTGGGGCCCTTAAAATCCTGAGATAGAGTTTTATAAAGTCCCCCTGGCACATCAAGTCCGGCCTCGCCACACCTAGTTCCAGCCTTAGCCTTGCTTTCCTTGCTGACCTCGGAATTTGAAGCACTGTTTTGTATGCTTTAGATTGTGCTGAATTTAAGCAAGCGTGCTGTGACCCGGGGAAGGTCAGGTGGCCATAGCTGATTGCTGGTAAAAGTTTCGCTTTTAAAACTTTCAGTATTGGACCGGCAGTCGGACTGATCAGGTGGAGGTTTAGTTGCTTAAGTAGATGTATGACCATATTAGCCTTGGTGCTCTGGTGTTTCAAGTGGGCGTTCGCCTTAGCCCGTTCCGTCAGCCAAACCCCTAGGTAATTGTATGACTCTGCCGTCTTGATTTGCAAGTTGCCCATTTGCCATTGTGCTTTCTTTTTCTGGTGATAGGTCCCAAAAATGACGACCTTAGTCTTTCCTTGGTTTACTGTCAAGCTATTGATGTTGTTGAAGCGATTTAGTCCAATTAGGGCTCTTTGTAGGCCCACCTTCGTGTGGTCCATTATGGCTGTGTCGTCGGCGTATTGGAGCACCGGCAGCCTCATGTTTCCTAGTCTTGGTGCTACTAGGCAAGCTCCTTTTAGGGCGTCCCCCATATCCGCCGTGTATAGGTTGAAAAGAATGGGTGCCAGCACACAACCTTGCTTCAGCCCGTTCTCCGTGATTATTTTCGGGGACACTGTGCTGGCGCTGGTTTTAACTCTTACCCAGGTGTCTTCATAGAGCGATCTTATTGCCTTCAGTAGGTTTGGTGGAATGCCCCAGTTTTCTAGCTTCCACCATAATCTTCTACGAACAACTTTATCGAAGGCTGTGCTGTAATCCACAAAGCAGCAGAAAAGTGGAAGGTGGTTCTTCCGGGTTGCCTGAGCTGATAAGTATGCCAGTGCCAATACGTTGTCCATGGTCGATGCCTGTGACCTGAAGCCAGTCTGGTAAAGAGGTATAATGCTATTCTCTTCCACCCACGTCTCCAGGTCCTTTAGTAGAAGGTGGGTGTAGGCCTTGGCTTCGAGGTCAAGTAGGGCGATAAGCCTGTAATTTGATGGCTTTGAGCGGTCTCCTTTTTTGAAAATAGGGACCAAGATGGAGCCCCTCCAGGAGTCGGGAGTTATAGCTGTCTGGAAAGTGTGGTTGTATAAAGGAGTTAGCATTGCTGCCCAGAAATCGGGGGCCTTTTTGAAGACCGGCGCTGGAATCCCATTTGGCCCGGGGGCCCCATCGTTCTTCATGTTCTTGATGGTCTTAATGACCATTTGGGGATTTAGCTGGGCTGGTGATGCACAGTATGTTTCCACCGGCGTTCTGTTACCCTCAGACCAGTTGCATTGGCTGGCGTTCGTATCTCCTGGCTTGATGTTTGATTGCCAGTCTCGGCCCGCCTCACCGCTGGCCCCTTCTGAACTATCTTTGTATGCGGGGGCAATTGCGTAGAGCTGTTTAACATAAATCAGCCAGTCCTTTTCTGCTACTCCGATCTCTCTTGAGATTCCTCTGCTGCTCAGCTGGTTTATGTGTCTCCACAGATGCGCTGGGTTCTTCTGCTTTATCAGGGAAAAGACTTTGAGCCTTTCCCTTTCCATGGTGGCGGTTTTATGTTCCCATATTTTCTTCCTTAGTGCTGCCCTCAGTGAAGCAACCCATGGGCCGCCCCCTCTTTTCTTTTTTGCGAGGGCCTTACGCAGGATCTGTTTACAGTCCTGTATGTCTTTGTTTGGCCTTATGCTGCCACCTCTTGGTTGCCCTTTGGGCCTAGGGGGTTGTAACTGGGGGTTCCTGAGCTTTGCTTGTAGGTCCTCCACGGTATCTTCCCAGGCCTTTATGGGTGAGAGCGACAAAGACAGATTGCCTTCCTGTTTCTCTTCCAGCCATGTTTGTAGCGTGTTACCTATCTTGTCCGACCATTTGATCCTCCTCAAGACACTGTGTTTTTCATCCCCTCTTGACACTCCGATGGTTTGGTGGTGGAGAGCTGACCGAACTGTCATCAGAAAGACCGCTCTCAATGGCCTATGATCGCTTTCCGTCCTATCTTCAACTTCAAAGTCATCCAATCTAGCCGCCAGCGCTTCGCTGGCCATGATGTAATCAATTCTTGAGATGTCTCTGAAGGTGGGGGGAGAATCCCATGTGTTCAAGTGGGCTTTTTTCAGTGCGTGAGTTGAGATCAGCTTGTGGTTGTTGATAAAGTTGGACAAGGGTGCTGCCCTGCCGGATCTCAGGGGAGGGGGGTTGGTTGTGTCCAGATCCTTCAGGTTGAAATCCCCGCTAGAATAACCTGGTGAGATTTATATTTACACAAGAGGTCTTCTAATTTCCCCAGCAGTCCCTCCAACTTCTCTTTCATGGTGAGCTGTGCCGGATTGATGTAGCAGTTAATTATTAAAAGAGGCGTTGGATGTGAATTAAGGTTCAGGCCTCTGATGTGTAGAGCTTGCAATCCGGGTGAGTTTAAGTTGATAGCTGTAGCTTCAAGGGCACTTTCGTGCTTTATAAAGACTGATAGACCGCCGGCCGGTCGGCCAAATAGATTCTTTTTTATAGCTGGAATAAAGTGTTCGTAGTACCCTGCCAGTGGGGTGCTGGACAAGGCCCAGGTCTCTTGGAGGCAGAGTATATCACCAGTTTCCAGAAACTGCTTCAGGTTTTCATTGCCACTGATTTTACTAATCCCTGCTATATTCCAGGAGATTAAGGTTAGTTGCTGTTTATGGACTGCTCTTCGCCTAATCGCTCCCCTGGCTGACTGGAATTCTCTGCAGTTAGGGATACTGGTGCCCCCCATTTGAGATTCCAGGTGGAATTGGAGAAGAGGGGCCTGCACAAATGACCCGATGGTTATTTGAGATCCTGATATCCATTGGGACCCTGGGGGCAGGTAGATGGCGATTGGTGGAAGCAAGATGGCGGCAGGCTAGGTTTGGCTGTCGCAGCAGTAGGAAAATACCATGACCATGCACACCTCGTACGCTTTCAGATGACTCAACTAAAGGATGACTTCGGCGCTATTGAACTCGCTATCGGAAACCCTTTGTGAAAAGATACTTTGTAGCGTTTATGTTTTGGCAACAATCTTGGGAAAAAACGAAATACAGACAGAATTGGCTCTCACCTGCTGGAGGATCTGTTGGCTGCTGTTGAACCCGGGCGCCTGTTATCTGGATCGGGTGCGTTCGTGCGAGCAGGCTGGCTCGAGTCAGGACGGAATGCCTCCGAAAGTCCCCCCATCAACGCGGGCTAAGACGACGAAAAATGTCACTGTTGCCGGTCCGCCTCCGGGGGACGCGGCAGCGGAATCAGGTGTGGGAGCTGCGGGAGCTGGAATGACCCGAGTACACGGACGCCGAGGCCAGAATACGAACCGGAAGGAGCTCACAGGCGAAAAGGAGAATCAGAGGCGGAGGTCCGGGTCAACTATTGCAGAGCTGTTTGCAGGAACAAAGAGGTCTGAAAAGTGCATCGAGAAGACGGCCTCCAGCGGTAAAGCGATTGAGGTGGATTCAACATCAGAGAGTGAGAAGCGGCTGAGCGAGGTGGGCACTCTTTTGGATACTGAACAGCATGGCGAGGCAATAAGCAACACAATATCACAGGAAAAAGAGAAAAATTTGGGAGATGCTGTGAATTACCTTGCCGCTCCCACTATATATGAGATGCCCGAAATAGCTAAGCCAGACCTGGTGAAACCCTCTGAACCTGAGGGGGACAAAATCGAAGCAAGTATGGTCAGGGGCCCAAGTGTGGGTGTTACGATCTTCAGTGAGGGGGTAGATGATGGCGAGGAGGACGCTATGGATAAGGGGCAGCAGGGTGAAAAAAAAAATATGAGTCCCCAGGCAAAGGATAAAGAGGTCTTTATAGAAAACATCCTATCTAACCAGATTAGCCAGACAGAGCTCCCTACAACACAGCAGCCTGGCACTGGGAAAGTTATGGCGGGCCTCATACATGGTAAAGAAGATGCAAATATAGGAGTGAAAGCTGTGGGTTCATTCCATGCACGGGCCACACACTGTGTGCAGAAGATCAATTGATTATTTTTATTCATTATCTGATGAAACAGAATCAGTGGATGGCTCCCTCTCCATGACTAGCATCAGCGAGGCAGAAAATGAGAACTTTAAAGACGCTAGTGAAGGGGATTCCGCTATAACGTTACGGATGGCTAAAAGGGTGACTAACCCTTTAACACACGCTAATCTAGATGGACAAGAACTAAACTGGGATTACTCGCCGGTAAACCAATTAGTTGGGGGCAGAAGTAAGCAGGTCCCGGATATGGAAGAAGTCCCTGCCACAACGCTGGACGCGATACTACAGGCAGTCATGGCACATCGAGAAGAGGCCCGACAAGATAGCAGGTGTTCTCAAGCAGCCATACGGAAAATACAGGGCTCAGTCCGGAAAATAGCGAAAGTGTGCACCGAAATCTCGGATCGTATAACGGAATTGGAAACACGAACGGGCAATATGGAAGCAGACATGGTGTCAATACAGGTGCAGTCCGCATCACATGAGGCTAGGTTTACAGATGTTCAATGGAAACTCGAAGAACAGGAAAACCGTCAACGGAGAAATAATCTCCGATTTTTAGGTATCCCGGAGGATAAAGGGGATACAGATATCCGTCTCTATATGATTGACCTCTTAGCTAAAGCTTTTCCTGAAGTAGAAGGCTGGAACTGGGCACATGAAATCCAAAGAGCGCATCGGGTGCCCACGACTGCTAAACAACCGTCAGCTGTAACCGGAGATGGTAGACCTCGAGCGGTACTTGTCTATTTCGGGAACTTTCTTCTCCGGCAGACTATCTTTGAGAAGGCTAGACCAGATCGCAAGCGTAAGCTGGAAGATGTAGAGTTTTTACACGCCCCGACTTCTGTCATGTAACTGTTGAACGGCGCTGGAGATTAAGACAGATGATAAGTCAGTTTCAAGCAATAGGAGCACAGGCATATCTTATGAACCCAGCAAAGCTAAAAATTATAATTAGGGATAGCATTCGCTATTTCACATCAGAAGTCAAGGCTAAAGAATTTTTGGAGGAATTAAAGGGGAAGGAGTAGGATGACTCGGTGTAGGAGTTAATATCAGTATATATGGCTTAGTGTGGCAAGTAACCTAAAGTTATGATCTAATAATGTTAGAAAATGTGCTAACCTAATGTTATGATGTAATAATGTTAGACATCATGATAAAGAGATTATAGGAGGGGGTGTATCATGGATCATGGTGTTATGCTGCCACATCGCCAACTAGACCATTGGTCTAGCTGCTTCCAGGGGGAGGAGATGGGGAGGAAGGAGGGAGGGTAGGGTAGGGTGGGGTGTTGGACGACAGGGAGGTTGGGGGAGAGG
Organism: Calotriton arnoldi; assembly: GCA_963921515.1. Taxonomy (NCBI): domain Eukaryota; kingdom Metazoa; phylum Chordata; class Amphibia; order Caudata; family Salamandridae; genus Calotriton; species Calotriton arnoldi. Next base: position 656,856 of record CAWUFW010006292.1, read on the forward strand.
GAGGGGGAGGGGCGAGAGAAAAAGCCAGACAAGGTACATAGAAAATGTGAAGAGGAAACAAAGATTTAGTAAAATGAGTATAGAGCAGGCAAGGTGGATACTTTGTGGTGTAGGTTATGGATAAGTTAAAGATTTGCACAGTTAATGTGGCAGGGCTTAATGATAGGGCTAAAAGAAATAAGATTTACGAAATTTTGCGATATATTAGTCCAGAAATTATTTGTTTACAAGAAACACATATTCCCTGGGGTAATCGGGCGGTACTTCAGATAAGTGGCTATGACATGGCAGTCTGCTCCTCACAGACATCTACAATTAGGGGAGTAGCGATTTTTATTAAACATAAAGTGGGAATAAGTAAGCGTACTCTGGCAGATAAATGGGGCCGATGGGCCGATGGTCATTTGTCACATTAAGCTCAGGGCTGACAATTGGGACTATCTATGCCTCAAATCAGGATGATCCTGAAATTTGGAAAGAGCTGGAGATAGAGTTAGCTACATGGCCAACCCCACTAATTCTATGTGGAGATTTTAATATTCATCTTGGGATTTCACGGGAGATAGGATTGGGGTACACTGGAAGGAAACCAAAGGTTAATCAGGCAATAAATATGCTTAAGACTAGTCATGGGTTAGAGGATGTGTGGGCGGCCAAGAATGACAAAGATCCAGGATTTACATACTTTTCAAGACCACATCAAAAAAGCGTACGTTTGGATTACTTTTTGGTTTCAGCTCAGATTCTTGGGGAGGCGGAAATCACCAAAATGCCACAAATCTTCTCAGATCATAATCCTCTCCTGTTGGGAATAACTCACCAGGATAGGGAAGGGAAGCCTCGTCCATGGACTTTTGATAGGAAATTATTAGCCGATGAAGACTTTTTAAAGTTTATTAAAGATTGGACCAGGGAGTTTTTTGATGCCAATCGCTATAGTACCTCCCGTGCGATGGTGTGGGATGCATTTAAAGCTAGTTTGAGGGGACAAGTAATAAGCTTTGTTGGTCAGCAGCGTAAGCATCGTAAGGATCAAATTACTGCACTCATGACTAAATTGTCACAATTAGAGACAGAACATATTAATCTACTAGGGCATGGGAACTTTGAGAGATTGGGGGAGGTTAGAAAGGAGATAGCAGTAGCTAAGGCGGAAATTAATAGTCTGTTTCAAGTACAAGTGGCTCAGGCATACCAGACATATCAAAGAGAGAGATATGAATATGGGGAGATGACGGGCAGACTATTGGCTCTTAGGATCAGGCAACGGGCTACATTTAATAATATTGCCGCAATAAAGAATTCTGATGGGCAATTGCAAAACACCCCGATAAAAATCACGGAGGTGTTTGAACAATTTTACAGTAAACTATATCAACTGGATCCTGGCGACTCAGGACAGGTAAGAAGTACGAGGAATTATTTAGGATCTGGTAGATTGGACGCAGAGACACATTCTGAACTGGAAAAAGAAATTTCATTGGAAGAAACAAGGATAGCTCTGAATACCCTATCTTCGGGAAAGCATCTGGCCCCGATAAAATCCCAGTTGAAATATATAAAGCTCTGCAATCAATTTTGGTTCCAATATTACAAGATTTGTTTTTAGATGTGCAATATCGTGGGATACCCCCAGATCATGGCAGGAAACCGAGATAGTAATATTTCTAAAAAAGGAAAACCATCTGAGTTGCCAGGATCATACAGGCCTATATCGTTAATAAACTCTGACGCCAAAATTTACTCTAAGGTCTTAGCCAATCGGCTCCAGGGGATCATAGCTAAATTGGTTTCGCCATGGCAGCATGGCTTTATACCTGGCAGAGGCACTACAGATCATATTCGACGGGTGATTTCTCTGATAGACATAGCGGAAGTTAAAGGAGATGGTTTGGCTGTGATCCTCTTGGATGCCGAAAAGGCTTTTGACCGGGTGACGTGGCAATATCTCTGGGAAATTTTGGCGGAGAGAGGGTTTGGCCCGCGGCTGATTACTGCTATCCAGGCGATGTATTATAAACCTACTGCAAGGCTGCAAGTGATGGGGAATGCTTCTGATCCAATCTCGGTAGCACGGGGCACCAGACAGGGTTGCCCGTGCTCCCCAATCCTTTTTGCTTTATATATAGATCCCTTCGTTAATCAGCTGATTTTAAATGCTGCAATTGAACCGTATCGAGTTAATGGCTACGAGACCAAAGTGCTCGCTTATGCGGATGATATTGCCGTAGTTACATCTAGGCCAGGAGTGGCAATTACGGAAATCGAAAGTATGGCAGAGGAATTTGGGAGCAGGTCGGGTTATCGACTTAATAAGGGTAAGACTCAGGTAATCTGTTCGAGACAGTGCGTATTACAAGATCAACGACAGACTGACTCTGCTATGTACCTGGGGGTAAGGATAGGATTTAATTTAGATAAGTTATGGACAAATAATCTTGACCCTATACTTAAAGATATCAGCGAGGAGCTCCGGCGAATAGATAAATTGCATTTAACTATAGTTGGTAGGATAAATGTGTTAAAAATGAAAATCTTTCCTAGAATTCTGTACCTGTTTCGTTCCATTCCCCTCATATTGCAGCCCAATATAATCCAGAAAATGAATGCTATTTTTTCGAATTTCATTTGGAATTATCATAAAATAAGACGGGCATTGAGAATATTAACTCTCCCTCGGGAAAGAGGTGGTTGGGCTGCCCCAAACATACTTTTTTACTACTGGGCAGCTTTTTTGCAGTAGATGGGTACTCTCTTGGTGGAGGAGAGGATGGATAGAGAGGATGATCTGCCTTCTATATATCAGCTCGCCATAGGAAAGGAAGCAAAAGGGTTGTTTCTTAGACAATGGGAACCGAGCTATTATAAGAATATCCGCTTTAAATGCATCAAAGCAGCCAGGTCGGTCTGGATAAAAGCCAGCAAGATTTTGAAAGTTCCCAAACTTAATAGATATACACCTCTATGGGGGTCATCACTGTTTCCAGCAGAAATAATGGATGGTATGGCTAAGGATTGGGAGCGGGCAGGTATAATACGGGCTTCGTGTCTATATAATGACGAAGCACAGATAATCCCCTTCTCGGATTTAGTAGAGGAGTTTGGAATTGATAAAGGGACATTGTTTAAGTATATCCAAATGAAGGGATGTCTAAAAAGCTTGGAAAGGGGATCATTTAGCCTAGGAGAAATACCTATACTGGAGAAAATACACCGGGGCGCCCGGATTGGGGATTTCTATAACATACTGCTGGAAACTGTACCGGATGATTTAGACAAAACAGAGGCACGATGGGTAGAAAAACTTGGGGATGCAGAGGTAGATCTAGACATGTCTTTGGAACTGGGAAGAAATACTCTCCTGGCGGCCAATTTAAAGACACAACATTATAAAACTATTTTTGATTTATACTATACCCCAGCCAAGTTATATAAATGGGGGAAACGAGAATCGGATAAATGTCCTAGATGTCGCCAGGGCCCTGCTGATATTGTCCATATGTTCTTTTCATGTAATTCCCTCAGTTCTTTAAAAAAGGGAATCGAGAACTTTTGGCAAGAAACAACTAATCGTATGATTACTATCACCCCATCTATGATGCTATTTGGGTATGATAACCGAGCTGAACTATCTACAATCCATAGAGATTTTGTGTTTATTACAACTACAGTAGCCAGACTTTTGATAGCCTCAGTATGGAAAGATACAGAACCCCCGTCATATACGGCTTGGCTATATCGAGTATTAAACATTCATGTTCAGGAAACGGCATTATATAATAACAAGGGTTGGCGTGCAAGAGAGAAGGGACGTAGGATATGGGGACCAATGACCAATTGGTTTAAAAAAGGATCCGTTGAGCCAGCAGATAGAACAGGAATTGGTTAAGTCCTGACGATTTCTAAATATATGTATATTATATATATTATGTAATTGGCTTTATGTTATTGGTTTATGTTCTGTGTATTGGCCCTGCCATGATGATAACAAGGTTTGTTGAATGTATATTAGAGATAAGTGACTCAACTTATACAACTGTAAGAAAGGAATGTTAATAATGAATTTAAGTTATATGTGATTAAAAGGTACCTTGTGGCAAAATAAAAAAAATAAAAAAAAGGGACCCTGGGGGCTGTCTGAGTTTTGCCCGGAGAGCCCGAACTATTTGTCCCATGCAGGATCGACCAAGGGGCCTTTCCCCTGTTATCTGGTGCCAGAACATGAGGGTATTTTGGGTGCGGCACCGTCTGGACATCGATGCCCCACTCGGCAAGTTGTATAGAGTTGTTCACAATGGCTTGTTGTATTTTTATGTGATTTAAACCCACCACTGTTGAGTCGCCGTGTGTGTCCCCCTTCGTGCTCAGAAATTTCACCCATACTATGTCACCCGTTTGTATTTGTTCTAGGGTGGCCAGATGTTTGAAGAGGCGGAGTATATTGCTCCTATTCAAGATGTTGTGCTGTCCCGTACTGTGATACCTTGGGGTGAGGATTACCTCTTGGACCACTGTTGGTGAGCCCGGGGTTGGGGCCACGTTGCCCCTGTGTGGGGAGGGCTCTGCCGGCCTTGGTCCTGAGCTTTGGCTTCCTTGTTTGATCATAGAATGTCCTGCTTGGGACCGCTTATTGTGGCCTTGATTGCCCCCAGCGCCAGACTCTTGTCCAAGTTCTGCTTGAAGTGGGGACAGATCCGGCGGTTGCAGCGCTATTATGGCCGTCGCTGTTTGGGGGCTTGCCTCACGTGGTGCCAAGCTTAATCTGACTGTTGAAACGTAGCCAATAGGCTGGTCTGGCCTTGCTGAAGGTTTTTGGTCCATCACGGTTGGAGTGCTCAGGGAAATTAATTGTGTTTGCTCTTCTGCCGGAGAATGAACAGCCTGGGAAACCTTTTTGCCCCAGTTTTTGGCAATAAAAATAGGGTAGGGCTGAGGTGGATTAGTGTCCCCTTGCAGGGGTGGAGGGATGCTCTTCATCAACTGCTGTTGTCTCCCTCTTGTCTTTGTTTTTTTCCGTTGTTTCCTCAACTTCTTTTTTGCTCGCCTTGATAGAGTGGAATCTTGTGCAACCATTGTACTGAGGGTATGTTCCTGCGGATCTAGTGCCGCGGCATCGCTCCCCCCACTGTGCCCCTGGATTATGCTAGATGTCCCTTGGGCCCTTTTGGAGCTGCCCTGTTCATCTGGAGTCTTTGGATCCAGGCCCGCTCGAGGTCCTGCTGACTGTCTTGCCTCCAGGTGATTGCGGTTAGTCAACGCCCTGTCATCTGTGGTGATTGTGCTTGATGTCTCCCAGCGTCCTTTAGCTATTTCTACTATGTCCGTTAGGATCTCAGGGAGGGAGGCCCATTTCTCCATGAGGGTTGAGCAGCCGCAGGAACAGTCCCCCGGGCTGGAGGCCAAGTACTGGTGGAACCTGTTGTCTAATTCATCCACCCTAGAGCTTATATTGACTAGGCGGGCTGCAATGACTTGTAGGAGGTCTATTTGGACTTCCATTTTGGATGACTGCCACAGAAGAGCTTTGTTGGTGATACAGTTTGTCTCGGTCGGGGGAAATTTCTCCAAATCCGCATCTGTGCTGACGTTACAGAGTTTGTGGTCAGCTTTTGAATTGATGCCCCATGGGGATGTTGATGGCAGCAACAGGTTTGGGGTTAATTCTCAAGTTCTTTCGATCTTTTGACCCAGATTGTGGAGGAATGAAGCTGTTAGGTCCCCTCCCGCAGGGGAATCTAGTCCCTCGGTAACTGAGTGTGACCACGGGCTTATGCAATTTACTTCAGGCTCCGTACTCTGGGAGTCTAAACCGTGGGCTTTAGCTTGATGAATTTGCGCTTTCGTCACTAAAGTTGGTGCATCCTTGGTTAGAACTGATTCATGTGGCTTGGTGAGTGTGGCGTCTCGCCCCGTGTCTAAGATTTGAAGAGGGGTTTGACACGTGATTGGACCATTGAGCTGCGTTTGGTCAGGTTGCCCACGGGCTGCACCCTCCTTTTCCTTCTGTTCCCTGGATTCCTTACTCGGGAGTAGTCCCTCCCCACATATACGGGTGTGCTCCGGGGGTGATCTGCCCAGCCCTTTGGGACTGCTGTCTTGGGCCAGGCTCAAGCCATGTGATAGAGCGCCGAGGGTTGTCCCATGGTCAGTGTTGGGAGTGTCCTTTTTCCTAAGGAAGTGCCTTTTCGAGCCCTTTTGTGCAGCGTCTTGCAGTGTTTCCTTTCGGCTATCTGTAAGTGATTTACTCCTTGTAATCCTTGTAATCCCTTTTTTTGGGGAGTGAGTTTTGAGAGTTTCCTCTGGGGTCGTGTACGCTCGCCCTTTTCTTTTGGGGCCCATTACTAGGTGGAACACTGAGGGAGCTCCTCCTGCTGTTTGCACCAAGTGGTTCGCTTGCAGATCTTACCAGGCTGCGCACCGACGAGTGCTGAGGGGCGAGTGCTCCTTTCGTTGGTGCTGAAGAATTGCGAAAGTGCTGGGGGAGAGGAGTCTTTAAAGGGTCTTGACGTGTCTGTGGCTATACACTGTGGTCCCCCCGTGTAATGTTGTCCACTCCAATGCGGTGTGCGGTGAGCAAAAGGGCGGGCAGTGTTGCAGGCAGGCAAGGAGCAAACGCATCAGTGGGGCGGTGAGGCAGCGGGACAACGGGGCTGATGGTGGGAGGTTGGATCAAGGCTGCCCCTAGCACCGTGGGCCCCCCGGGATTCCCCCTCACCAAGGCCTTATGTTGCCCTCGCTGGATTGTGATGACCTCGCTCACCTGTGCCTTGCTGCGCCAAGCGCTCCCGCTGGGGAAGTTGAAGTTCAGGGCAGCACAGTTCTCCGGGTCTCCTCCGCACCTCAGCCGTACCTCAGCACTCTCAGCTGCTCCGTCCGGCGCCGTGCAGGACCCTCTTAGCCCTCTTAACCCGGGGCTCGGTGTTAGGCTCGGTGTTAGGCCCGGTCGACTCGCTCCTTAATATCGCGGGGGGCCGGTAGTCTCCTCGGCGACTCGGCGAGCCGGCTACACCCGGCCTAAGAAAGCTTGCGGGAGCCGCGGAAGACAGCGAGATGCGGCAGGCGGCAGGCTGGAAATCAGCGAGGCGGCAAGGCTGCTGTGTGGCGTCCTCCTCGGGCTGCAGAATTTTGCGGGATCCGCGGGTGCCTTGAATGCAGAAGGCAGCTGGCCACGGGCCGGGAGAGCAACGTGTCAACGCGGCAGCAGGCAGCTATCCACCCGCACTGAAACTGCCGTTTGGCGCTTGCGGTCTGGCGGTCTGGCATGAAACCTGGACTGGAGTCTAACTAGATTTGCAAAGGTACAATCCCAACATTCCTTCTCAAGACAAGGAGCAGAGACCTCTCAAGACAAGGAGCAGAGACCGGCACTGAAATCCTCCAGTCCAGCCAACACCTGGTTGACCAATCTCTGAAAGGTTGCAGAGGCATTCTTCAATCCAAAGGGCATCACCCGGAATTGGTAGAGGAGAAAGCTGACCTCTCCTTGGCACCATTGGTTGAGGCAATCTGCCAGTACCCAAACGTTAAATCAAATGTGCTGAGGAACTTGTCAGCTCCCAACCGATCTATGAGCTCATCAGCTCTCGGGATGGGGTGTGTGTCAGTCCTGGTGACGGCACTGAGCCCATGGTAGTCCACACAGAACCCCAATTCAGGAGTGGCACCGGGTGCAGCAGCCTTTGGAACCAAGACCACTGGGCTGGCCCAAGGACTGTTGATGGACTCTATCACCCCTAACTCCAGCATCTTGGAGACCTCCTCTTTGATGATAGCTCTGACCCTGTCAGTTAGCCTGTAAATCTCATGCTTCACAGGGGGACTATCCCCAGTGTCCACATCATGGGTACACCAATGGGTGACACCTGGGGTCAGGGAGAACAGGGTGGCAAACTGCCCCAACAACTGGTGACGGTCACTCTGTTGTTCTGGGGTCAGTGTAGGGGAGAGGATCACACCTTCCACTAACCGTCATGCTCCTTGACAGACAAGAGGTCAGGAAGAGGCTCACTTTCCTCCTCGACCCCATAATCTGTCACCAAGAGCATGCTCGCTTCGTACCTCTAAAAGTGCGGTTTGAGGCGGTTCACATGAAGGACCCTCAAAGGGTTACTGGGAGTCTGCAAAGTCACCAGGTAGGTGATGTTACTTTTGCACTCCACCACCCAGTCCACTTGTCCTGCAGAGCACAAGGCTCTACTGGGGCCATAACCCAAACTTTCTGGCCAGGCTGAAATTCTACCAGAGTGGCATTCTGGTCATACCAGTGTTTCATCTCCTCCTGGCTGGCTTCTAGGTGCACCTGAGCGAGTTTCCTGAAGTGGGAAGTTTGGTTCCTGAAGGCCAGCATGCATGTAGCTGAATACATCCTAGGGAGTTTTCCTGGGAGCTGTCTCCCAGCCTTCCTTGACCAAACTGAGAGGTCCTCTCACAGGGTACCCATGCAGAAGCTCAAAGGGACTGAACCCTAAAGACTTCTGTGGTACTTCCAAGTATGCAAAGAGAAGGCATGGTAAGAGGACTTCCCACTTATGCCTCATGTGTTCTGTTAGACCCTTGATCATGCCCTTTAGGGTTTGGTTGAACCTTTCTACCAACCCATTACCTTGGGGGTGGTAAAGAGTGGTGAACTTGTAGGGTACACCACACTCCTCCTACAGGGATGTCATATACTTCGATATAAAATTGATAACCCTGTCAGATACCACCTCTCTTTGGAACCCCATGCAGGAAAAGATCCCCATTAAAGCACGACCAACCACTGGTGCCATCGTTGTCCTTAGAGGGATAGCCTCCGGCTATCGGGTGGCATGGTCCACCAAGACCATGATATCATTGTTGCCCATGGCTGTCTTGGGATCCAGTGGCCCCACAATGTCCATCCCTGCCCTTTCAAACGGGTGCCAACAACTGGAAAAGGTTGGAGAGGAGCCTTACATTTCCTCCCATGCTTACCACTTGCTTGGCAAGTTTGGCAAGACCTACAATGTACATCTGACTGCCTTTGTATTTGGGGCCAAAAGAAGTGGGTGACAACCCTGTCAAAAGTCTTGTCTGCCCCAAATGTCCTGCCAAAGCCACGTCATGAGCCAGACCCATGAGGAAGGTCCTGAAGTGCAGGGGTACCATCAGCACATGGGCTGACCCAGGCTCAGCAACCTTAGGCTCGCTGTATAGTAACAGGAGACCATTCTCCCAGTAGATCCAGTGTGATCCAGAGTAATCACCAGCTGCCTGGTTTGCAACCTGGTGCCGCAAACCCTCTGGAGAAGGGCATTCCTTCTGCACACTGCAGAATTCTTCCCTGATGGGACCACCTTCTTCCTGACAATGGGTCAGCTCAGATAAGCCCCCCAGTGCAGCCACTTGATCCACTGTAGGTGCCAGGGTGTCCCCCTCAAGGTCAGCCTCCTCCAGGAGTGTGGGAACTTCGAGGGGGTGTCCCGCGTCCCATGCCTTTGGCAGGCACCTGGGCCACTTTTTCAGGCTCCGGGTCCTTCTGATCACCCTACTGACTGCCATGGACCTCACGCATGCCCACTCAGGCAACCAAATCATCTCCAAGTGAGACCTCAACTCCACATCCTACCACAAGGACTGGTCCAGGTTGTTATCTAGCAGACAATCTACAGGCATGGTAGGGCTCACAACCACCCTCAAGGGACCTGAGACCCCCCCAATTCATAGGGAACCTGCACCACCTTACACTGGCACTCTGAGTTGTCCACAGCAAGTACTTGGTAGAATGCCCTGGGGACAGCTTCTCCTCAGAGATCAGGTGACACTGGACTGAGGTAACACTGGCTCCAATATCTCTGAGAGCCTCTACCCTTCTCCCGTTGATGGTCACCCAGGTGCTGTACTTCTTAGTGTTTGCAGGCACCTGGTTTCCTGGGACCATCTCACTGTACCCTTGTGAGACAAGGGTAATTTCTGCAGGATTCCCACTCTCCTCTTCCCCAAGCGTTACACTAGCCAACACTTTGGACTGCCCACTTGTGGGTGGCTGTGCCTTCTTGGGGCACTTTGGATACCCCTGCAAGTGACTCACCTGCTCACATGCATAGCACTTGCGGAGACTGATCTCTACATGCTTCCCTGAAAAGCCCCCTGATTTTTTCTCTCCTGGGGGATGGGAACCTTTACCCTGGGTACTAGTTTGGTGCCCTTTAGAGAACTCCAGTGCTTTACCCTTGTCCCCCCCACTCTTCTGCTGGGGACCCTGCCCACCTTTGGCAGAGTCTCATCCATACACCTCCTTGTGGACCCTGGTACTCACCCAGCGGTCCGCTTCCATAGCAAGCTTCCTGGGGTCAGTCAGCTTACAATTAGTCGAGTGCTGGTGCAGCTCTGCAAAATATAGACTAGACAAGTGCTCCCATGCAATCAAATTGTAGATCCCCTGAAAATCTGTTACATTACTGCCCTTCACCCAGTCATCTAGTGACCTAAAAATAGAATCTACACTTTCTAACCAAGTGTGTGCATCATTGTTCTTACTGGACCTAAACTGATCCCTGTACTTGTCAGGAGCGAGACCATACCTGGTCAGAAGGGCCTCTTTCATGTCAGCATAGATTAGGTTACACCCCTTACCCAAAGCCACTTAAGTGTACCTCCCCTCTTCTGGGAAAAGAGGCCACAATCCTGCTGCCCAATTATTTTCAGAAACCCCATTCATGTGTATAGCTGCGTCATAAGCCTGAAACTACCTTTGGATATCATCACCCTTCTTGTACTCCTTGCCTACATTTTATGGAATGTGTACTATCCTCTCTGAGTGCACTGAGGAATTGCTGCCACCATCTGTGCTGGATCTACTCCTCTGATGCAGCTCCTGTACTCTAAGCTCATGGTCTAGCATCATCCTTTTCTTTTCCATTGCCAACTTGAGCCTCTCCAGCCCCATTGAATCTCTCCTTGCTTCCCACCTGTCCTCCAGCTCCACTGCTACCTTACCTGGAGGGTGCCTCCCCTCCTACAAGCACATCAACTCTTGGCAAAGGATCCTCCGCCCCCACATCAAGATCTCCAGATTGCTCACTAGCATGCCTGACTGCTACCCAGGTCCTCAGCGCCTTTTGTAGCTCCTCTATTCTGATGAGGCCTCTGATTTGGACTGTAAGGTTTTTGCAAATAGCCTTACCTGTTTTACATTGTAGGTTTCCAACCTTTCCTCCTCAAAGTATACTTCGAGGGAAGCAAATTATGATTCTGTTGACTCGGGCATGATGCAATAGAAAATTCAAGTATCCAACAAATGGCAAGATCAAACATAGACCAAAAAAGAAATAGTATGTGGAACATAATGGTCTGCGATATGGTAGTAGTGTACACCAATCACTGTAGGTCAAGTGCAAACGCAAGTCCTATCCTCACCGCTGACAACCAATGTTAGAAATGTGGGTCTAGTTGGCAGGTTGTTACTCTGTCCAAGTAGGGATCCTTCTTCCTAGTCAGGATAAGGAGGATACGCTTCTAAAATAACCCCTGCCCCTTGGCAGCTTGGCAAGAGCAGTCAGGCTTATCTCAGAGGCAGTGTGTAAAGCATTTGCACATAACCAACAGTAATACAGTGAGAACACTACAAATGGACACCACACCAGTTTTAGAAAAATATCCAATATTTTATCTGTGCAAAACAAGAGCACAAACAATAAAAATCCACAATACAGTTCTCAGAAATCTCAATAATCAAAAATAGACTTAAAATACAGTTCCTTGACGTCGACAGCTCGGTCCGGGGCTATCACGGCGTTGTGAACAACAAATCTAAACAGTTCTGGCTGACGTCTGCGTCATTGGCCGGCTACGGCGTCGGGAAGACTTGCAAAACAGTACTTTTAGAAATGCAGGGTGTCGGCGACATCTCGTTGAGCTCCAAAGAGCGGGCGTCGGTTCCGGAGGTAGGTGTAGGAGTCGTCAAGCCCTTGAAGTCACACGCGTTGCAGATCAAACCCCTCACGGTTGAAGTCGGGGGCGCCGGCGTCAGCAGGCATCGGGGCTGCGGTGCAAAGTGCAGTGGTGCAGCGTGTGGCGCCCTCAGATCGCGGTGCAAGCAGCAGCTCGGTGACGGTGGTCCAGCGGCATCGGTGAGACCGGGCTGTGGTGCGAAGTGATGCAGTGCTCGTTGCTGTGCTTGTAGGTCACAGTGCAAGCAGCGGCGTCGTCGTTGCTGAAGCACTGTTGTTGGCTGACAAACTGGAGTGGATGGCGCTGGCGTCGGTAGGCTAAGGCTGCGGTGCGGGATGAGGGTGGTGTGTCATGTAACTTACGAGCGGTGCCCTTGAACCACGGTGCAGGCTCGAATGTCAATGTCAGCATGGAGTGGTGTCATCTGGGATACCAGGGCAGCGTTGTGAAGCGAGTCAGTGCGGAGTGAGGTGCCCACAGGTCGTAGTTCAAGCAGCAGCTTGGTGGCGGTGTTAGGCGTCGTCATCGGTGAGACCAGGGTTGTGGTGCGAAGTGCAGTGGTGCTCTCTGCAGTGCTTTTAGGACACCGAGCCAGCAGCGGCGTCGGTGACAGCATCAGGTTGCTTTTTCTTCTGTTGCAGCTCAAAACACACAGTTCCCAGTGCTGGGAGCAGATGAACTTGACGTCTTTGCTATTCCTGTGACTTCTTGAACAGGGGGCAAGCTCTACCTCAGGCCTTTGGAGTAACTCAAACAAAAATGTTGCAGAAAGTTCAGTCCAGTCCTTTCTCTGCCCAAGACAGAAGCAGCCACTGCAGGCCAACATAGCAAAGCACACAGCAAAGTGGTAGTTCCTCCTCACAGCTTCTCCAGCTCTTCGTCTTTGCAGGTTTCTGAGTCCAAATAAGTTCTAAAGTCCTGGGGTCTGGGCCTCAATATTTATACCACATTTCCCTTTGTTCTCTTGTGGCAGAGAGTCTCTGTGCTTAGTCCAAACCAGTTCTGTCCTCTCTGGTCCAGGTTCCTGGCAGGATTTGGAGACAGCATTGTGTAAGGCATACCAGGCCTATTCAGGTGGAAGGAAATCTCCTCCTACTACTCTAACTGCACCCCAGGTCTATTCAGCCCAGCCCGACTCATCCAAGAAAGGCAGGACAGACCTCAACCTCCAGTTAAGCCAGGAAGGCTAACGCCTCACTCCACCACTTCCCTTGTAAATATGCCCCTTGGTGTGAGGTTTTGATACCAGGACTACTGGACTAGCCCAGGGGCTATCTGAAGGTTCAATGACCCCCAATTCCAGCATCTTTTGGACCTCTGTCCTGATGCAGTCTCCAAGATGGTCAGGCTGTCTGTAAGTTTTGTTCTTTACTGGCAGACTGTCACCTGTGTCCACTTCATGGGTACACCAGGTGGTTTGACTGGGTGTCAGAGAAAACATATGCTTGTACTGATTGAGGACCTGACTGCAATCAGCTTGCTGCTGGTCAGTGCGGCTGCCTGCCAAGGCTACTCCATCCACTGACCCATCAACAGGGTTCTGAGAGAGGAGATCAGGGAGAGGGTCACTCTCTTCCTCCTGTCCCTCATCAGTTGCCATGAGCATGCTCATGTCAGCCCTGTCCACAAAAGGTTTTAGGCGGTTCACATGAAGCACACTGTGGGAACTTCTGGGAGTGCATAGGTCCACCAAGTAGGTGACCTCACCTTTCTTTTCAAAGACTGTGTGGTGGCACTCCATTTGTCTTGGAGCGCTGCTAGTGCCACAGGCTCCAACACCCACACTTTCTGGCCAGGCTGGAAAACAGTCAGGACAGCCTTTTGGTCATGCCAGGCTTTCTAAAGCTCTTGGTTGGCCTCAAGGTTTTTACTTGCCTTCTTCATGTACTCAGCCATACGTGAATGCAGGCCAAGGACATAGTCCACAATATCCTTTTTAGGAGGTTTGAGAGGTTGCTCCCATCCCTCCTTTACTAGACACAATGGACCCCTAACTGGATGTCCAAACAGAAGTTCAAATGGGCTGTAGCCAATCTCCTTCTGAGGAACCTCTCTGTAGGCAAAGAGAAGTCAGGGTATTAAGACATACCATTTTCACCTGAGCTTTTCTGGGAGTCCCATGATCATACCCTTTAGGGTCTTGTTGAACCTTTCAACAAGCCCATTGCACTGTAGATGGTAGGGTGTGGTAAACTTATTGTTTACTCCACACTCTTTCCACATTGTAGTTATGTAACTAGACCTGAAGTTGGTACCTCTGTCTGTTAAGACCTCCTTAGGGAAATGATTCCCAGGAGGGCCCTGGCCACTACAGGAGCTGTAGTGGTTCTAAGAGGAATTACTTCTGGATACCTAGTGGCACGGTCAGCCACCACCAGGATAAAACTGTGTCCAGATGCAGTTGAAGGATTCAAGGGATCAACAATTTCAATCCCTACCCTCTCAAAGGGAACTCCAACCACTGGAAGTGGAATTAAGGGGGCCTTTGTAGTACCACCTGACTTACCACTGGCTGGGCAAGTGACACAGGAGCGACAAAACTCCTTGGTGTCTTCTGACATATGGGGCCAGTCAGAATGTGGGACAATCCTGTCCCAAGTCTTACTTTGCCCAAGGTGTCCTGCAAGGGGAATGTCATGTGCCAGTGAGAGGCGAAAACCCCTGAATATCTGAGGTATTACCAACCTCCTGGTGGCACCAGGCTTGGGGTCTCTACCTTCAGAACACAGAATCCCATCTTCCCAGTAGATCCTATGGGACCCACTGACATTCCCTGCTTCCTCAGCAACAGCTTGCTGTCTGAGGGGTTCAAGAGACGGGCAGGATTGCTGCTCCAAGCTCAAGTCTGCCCCGGAAGGGCCTCCTGCCCCCATGAGCTCTGCCTCGTCAGGCCCACGTTCCTCTGGGACAGTCCTTTCATATGGACTGAGATCATCTCCCTCAGGAGACTGATCCTCACTGGGAGTTTGGGAGGAGGATTATTCCTTACCCTTCCTGCTCCTTCTCATAGGAGCAACCTGGTCCATTTTTCCAGGATCCAGTGCTCCTTCAGTGCTGAGCTGCTTGGCCTGAGCCTTGGTGACAGCAAAGACACTGGCAGAAATGTCCATAATTTCTGCATGAGTCCTGAACTCTACTTCAGACCAGGCTGAAGTTTCTAAATCATTGCCCAACAGACAATATACAGGTAGGTCTGGAGATACCACAACTCTCTTAGGTCCAGTTACCCCTCCCCAACTGAGATGCACAACTGCCAAGGAATGATCAGTCCTGAAATTGCTAGTGTTGGTTGCTTGGTACATTTGTCCAAGTATGATTTGTTCAGGGGACACAAGTTTCTCTGTCACCATGGTAACACTGGCCCCTGTGTCCCAGAAAGCTATTGCTTTCTTTTCATTGATCAAAGGCTGTTGTCTGTACTTGCCCAAGTTAGTGGGACTTACATGTAAGGTGGAAGGATCAATGCCACCATCACAGACTAAAACAACCTGAGCTGGAGTTCTGACTAGGCCATAAACCACCTCAGAACTCAAGGTTAGCCCAACTAATTCCTTGGTTGCTGTACTACCACCTGTACTGGTGCTAGGCGGTGCAGTTGCCTTAGGGGCAGTGGTTGCAGGCTCCTGGCCGTTGGACAGTCAGCATCCCTTGTCCAATGGGTCTTTACCTTCCATAAATAGCACCAAGGTTTCTTTTTGCCTTTCTTGGATCTTTGGGACTCACCCCAGATACAGGTTTTTGTGGACCTTGAGAAGACTCTTTTTTATCTTTATCCTTGCCCCCACCTTTATCCTGGGATTTAGAAGAATCTTGCTTCTTCTGGTCACCTCCATTACCATGGTTTTTCTGCTTCACCCTGGTGCAGACCCATTTGTCTGCCTTCTTTCCCAATTCTTGGGGAGAGGTCAGATCAGAGTCCACCAGGTACTGGTGCAAACGTTGGTTCTGACAGTTATTAAGGATGTGCTCCCTCATTATCAAATTGTACAATCCTTCATAGTCCTGTGCCTTGCTTCCAAGAAGTCAGCCTTCCAGAGCCTTAATAGTACTGTCAATGAAATCTACCCAGTCCTGGGTGTGTGCCTTCTGGGTGTCTCTGAAGTTAATTCTGTATTGCTCAGTGGTTAAGCCAAACCAATCAATGAGTGCACTCTTCAGAACTGAGTAATTGTCAATATCCTCTTCTGCAACAGTGAGGAGCTTATCTCTAACTTTGTTAGCAAAGGAGAGCTGCAGAATAGCTGCCCACTGCCCCTGAGGGGCCTTCTGAACTTTACAGGCCCTCTCTAATGCAGTGATCCATTTCTGGATGTGATCCCTCTCCTAGTAAGGAGGGACCATCCTGCTCAGGTTCCTAGTATCAAAAGAGTTTTCCCTGGCTCTAGGGACACTAGAGCTGCTACCATGGGACTCTAGTCCCAGATTTTTTCTAGCTTTTTGTAATTCCAGTGCCTCCTTATCAAGGGCTAACTGATCTCGCCTGAGCTTGAGTCTAACTCGCTCATGTTTGATCAGGTGGTATTCGCTCTCCAAGGAATCCTCTCTCTGACTAGGTAGAGGTTCCTATGGACTGTCCTGAAGCATTGGACTCAGCAGAGGGTGACCTGGATCGCCTCTGTCTGCTCTGAACCCTCTCAGGAGGAATAAAGGGGGACCTAATTCTAGGGATACCCTCTATGCCATCTGCACTATTCCCTGGATCAGAGTTCACCAAGGTGGAGTCCTCAGACTTCTCTTGGTCATGCTCAGAATTAGGGCCACTGGGGTTACCCCTCCTGTCCCATCTTCTGGAGCATCCCCACCCACTTGGTCCTGATCCCCTGACCTGTCAGGGTTCTGGAGATCACCTAGGGAAAGCAGCTCTAATAGATGCTTTGTGGTTGGATTGCTACCTGTCTTTAACTTCCTAGAAGTATACAAGGTCCTTTGTTCCTGGAACTTAAGACTACTGTTTCTAGAAGACTTGGGTACAATAGTATACCGAACTAAAGACATGGTTACTAGGTGTAGTGTGGTGTTGCACCTACCTAACCTGGTGTAAACTAAACTTCCTAAGATTGGAGAAAGGGTTGTGCTAGACCCTTAACAACCAATCTACAAGTTCAGTAGAACTTACTTTGTCTATCTAAATATTATATGTGCCTAATGCTAGTGATGATTTTTCAATTAATCCACACCTAGATTAGCTGGTAAAACAATGCAGGCCTGAATCCCAACCCCTGCACACCAATGTGAGAGGATAGCTTAGTATATGGTGCTCACTTATGTAAGTATAGCACCCTGCACTAATCCAGACAACCCTTATAGTGATTGTAGTGGTCTTAGACAACCTTAGAAAGCTCTCCAAGTGGTAGCTGTGGAAAGCAGCCTTCGGGCTTAGTCCAGAAGGAGTGTAAAGCAGCTTGTTTTACCAGTACTTAGCCTTATGGTATAGATTAAGTGAAAAAGAATCACACAGTGTAGTTATAAAAGTATGTATTTTATTGCAAACACTCACTAACACAATGTATTATCTCCTACCTGGAGATATAAACACAATGCACACAATAGTTAGGAAATAGAGCACGTAAGTAGCACAAATACACAATGGTCTCCAGGGGGAGACCAAACCATATACTAAAATAGTGGAATGTGAACCACGACTCAAGACAAGAGTGGACCCAGAAGACGTAGAAGATCTGGGGACCCAGGGAACCACCCAAGGTGAGTATCTAGGAACCCCACAGAGGTTGTGTGCAGAGTGGGAACACGACCGTGTGCTCAATGTGAGTCAATGAGTAAGTCGCGCTTGCACTTTTAAAGAAAAAGGACCATTCCCTGAAGACACCCTGTGGAAGTTGGAAGGTTGGAAAGTCACCCCACCCACGGATACCAAAGTAACAAGGATACCTAGACCAGGGAAGCCGGGTGCATAGGTGTCAAGTGACGTCGGAAACCGCAGTAGACCACAATGGAGGGCTTCAGGAAAGGTGCTGCTGGAGAAGAAGACGAAGGAGTCCGGTGGAACCCAAAGGTGGATTCAAGGTGAGAAGAACCTGCAAACAGAGGAGACAAGGTCTATGCCACTCAGAAGTGACCACAAGGCACGGAAGACGAATGCCCACCGCTGTCGGGATGCAGGAGAGTTGACGGTGCACTTGAAGTTGCAGCTCTGTAGACAGGCGACACTGTGGAAGACCAGGAGCCATTTACGAGCTGCCCCACGTCGGATGTCGAGAGCCAGGGGGGTCAGTGTCCGTCAGGGACACCAACAAGCCTTGGCAGCAACAAACAACGTAGACTATGAAAAATGTACAGTGTCAGGAACAGCAAGGGCCAAGTGACTCACCACAAGCTGGTAAGTCAGAGCAGGCCCCTAGCAAGAAGGGGAGTCCACTGGAGCCAAAAAAGACCCACGAGAGGACCCACGGGCCTGAGGCATAGGAGTCACAAGAGGACCTCGAGCAGCTCACTAAAAGATATGAAGGCCCATGGTGCAGAGAATGCAATGCAGGCGAAGATCTTGGCTGCAGGAGATGCTTGAGGTAGAAGCTTCTTGGAGCCTGAAGATCTCTGGAGGAGAAACAGCCTTGGTAACGGCAAGTTGACTCTGTGCACTGGGGTTCTGTAGCAGCGGTTCCGACGAGGGATATTGGCCTCAAACTTGGTGAGAAGACAGTGCAGGCCTCGAGGGAGTTGCAGAACCACCACCGGTGTTGCTGAGCCTTTCGGAGTCCGTGGGAGCCCAGGATCAGCAGACCGGTCAGCTGTGTTGCGGTGCCTGCAGATGCAGGGGAGTGACTCCTTCACTCCAAGGGAGATTCCTTCAGGTGTCTTTGGATGTTAACAGGCCTGGTGAAGAACTTGTATGGAGCATGGACCCAGAAGTTGCAGAAGACCAGCAGGACAACGAGACCAGGAGCAGTAGGAATCTTCCCCAGTGCAGTCTCGGTTCCCAAAGCGAAGTCCAGCAATGTCCAGAGGGTCCAGACGGTCGAAGTTGAAGTGGTATGTGATCTGAATCATGTCCCATGACAAATCTAGGGACCCACCCACAGGTAAGCCCTTAAGTACCCTTAGGAAAAGGTTGGGACGATTGAGGGGTCCCTCCCAGAGGAAGGCCTGGACAGTGGGGAGGACACTCACTTGTCCTTTGTCAACGGCTCCCTGAACTGGTTTTAACTGGAGTATGCAAGGAGGGCACCAAATGTGCCCTTCAAGCAGTCTCAGTGGTGCTGGCAAGCGCCCCCACCCTGCCCCAATACACTAAACCGTGTCTGGGAGGTGGTCACATCTCCCTGTGACAGGATATCTATTGTTCTGCCTTCTACTGCTCAAGCTTGGCTCAGCAGCAGGAGGGCAGAAATATGTCTCTGGTCGGCAGCAGCCCTAGCTTGCTGTCCGGTTCTGGAAGACTGGTACCGGGAGCACTGAGGGCCTCCTGGAGGAGCTTTACAGTGCATGGAATCATACCCCCACACTGTCTATGGTGTGGGGGTATGATTCCAACATGTTTGATACCAAACATGTCAGGGTTCGTTACAGCCAGTATAGAGATGGTCATCGCATAATGACGCATCACCACTCTATAAGTCATAATGGCTGATGCACTTACAACTTGTTTGAATGGACTCCGAAGGTTGTAGGGGTGCCCCGCTCATGCAGGGGCACCCTCCCACTTAGAACCCAGCACCCTGCCTTCAGGATTGAAAGGCCTGCCTTAGGGGTGACTTATAGGTTTTAAGTGTAGTGACCTCAGATATAGGGAAACCTATATCTTTCGTAAGTGGTGCTAGCACCAGCTTACACAGGCTGCAATGGCAGGCCTGGAGTCACAATTAGAGTGGTCTCTCGTGGGTGGCATAATATATGCTTCAGTCCATGTAAGACCTCTGGTGTACCTATGCCCCTGGGTACCTTAGTACCATATACTAGGGACTTACAAGGGTACACCAGTAGCTCATGTGGAGTGATCTAAGTACTCACCATGTCCAATTTGGGAAGAGGCACAGAGACTGGGGTCCTGGTTAGCAGGATCCCAGTCAGACTAGTCAGAAAAACATATTGACACCATCAAAAAGTGGGGGTGACCATGAAAGGAGATCCTACTTTCCTAAAGTGTGTGTATAAGCACTTAATGGAATTGTTTCAGGATGATGCTGAAGTCTTAGATGAGTATGTGCAAGCTGTGAGGAAGCTCAAGTTAAGGTTTGACAAACAGCCTAGTTTAATGGTTTTAAGACACAAGTTTTTTAAAGGTTAGCAAATTGCTGAGGAGGATGTGGATGCTTACATTTTGGTGCTGCTTAGATTGATTTCTGAATGTAAGTTTGATAATTTCACAGATCAACTCAAACTCATCAGAGACCAATTTGTGTGTCTATGTAAGGACAAACAGATTCAACAGAAGCTTTAGGTATGGGGAACTCGTCACTGAAAAAACCATCAATGTGGCGAAAAGCATTGAAATTTCACAGATTGCAGTAAAACAATTGGAAGATAGACCTGTTGAGGCTGCTGGTGTTGTTAAAGTGTCTACAGGAAAATCCCACCAATCTGCAAATCATAGTAAGAAAATGGATGTCTCTAAAAATGCAAAAGAGCAGAGTTCATTTTCTGGGAATTCCATTATGTGTCTCCATTGTGGCAATCTACCGCATATCAAGGGAAGTAAGTGTCCCGCAACCAATGTCACATGAATTTACTGCAAAAGAGTTGGCCATGTTTCAAAAGTCTGTTTTAAAAAATAAATAATAGCAAGAAGTCTATAGCGTGTGTGGTTAATTCGGACCCTGAGTCTGATTCGGAAACATGTGGCTTGTTAGATATGGTACTGGCGATTGGCGAAAAGGGAGGATCCAAGGGTGGGTGATCCTTATATGTGTGATGGTCCCATGGTTGACATTTTGGTCGGAAGCAAGGTTTTGAAACTCTTAGCGGATTCAGGTGCCAGAATCACCATGATTGCACAGCAGCTGTTCATGGAAACATGGGGCGCTAGAGCACCTATGCCTCCGGATCCCTCCCCGGTTTCATACGAGGGCCTCAAGATCGAGCTGGTGGGGTATATTGAAGATGTTATCGAGTTCAAAGGGAGGAGGATCAGAGGGAAATTGTATGTGGCAGTCAAGGGTCTCAATATTCTTGGCTGGTTTCATCAAGGATTGTTTGGGATGATCTTGAAGCCGGGTGCCAAAGAACAGGTTCTTGTTCAATCAATTGATCAGGATTGTTGTAAATTGCAACTACTCACCCGTTAGGGTCTCAGGGCACTGTGGGGGGGGATCTATAGTTTAGTTGAAGAGCCAGGTCTTGAGGTCCTTCCTGAATTGAGGCAGTGATGGTGATACCCTGAGATGTAGAGGCAGGAGTTCCAGGTCTTCGCAGCTAAGTAGAAGAAGGATCTTTCTCCGTCCGAGGTCTTGCAGATCCGTGAGATGGTGGCCAGGGTGAGTTGGGCGGTGTGGAGATATCTGGTGGGTGTATAGAAGCAGACGCGGTGGCTGAGGTATGCATGTCCGGTGTTGTGGAGGGCTTTGTAGGCATGCATGAGGAGCTTGACGGTGATTCTTTTGTTGATCGGGAGCCAGTGGAGGTCTCTCAGGTGACCAGTGATGTGGCTGCGACAGGGGATGTTCAGGATGCATCTGGCGAAGTCGTTCTGAATGTTCTGTAGTTTCTTTAGGAGTTTCTAGCTGGTGCCAGCATATAGAGCATTGCCGTAGTCAAATCTGCAGGCTGACGAGCACATGGGTGACCGTTTTCCTGGAGTCGGTGGGGATCCACTTGAACATCTTCTGAAGCAGGCGGAGCGTGTGGAAACAGGAGGAACAGACAGCATCGATTTAGCAGTTCATTGTTGTGGAATGTAATGACCTTGCTATGGAATGGAGTAGGAAATGTCCTTCTGTGTTTGATGAAGATCTTGGTAGGATCTGATGTTTCAATTACAGAATCAGGAAGAAGGATTGGTCGGTGCCTGTTAAGCACAAGCTCAGAGGGGTTCCTTTTAGTGGCAGGGATGATCCAGAAAAGGAACTCAGAATGTTATATGAGAAGGGGGTAATTAAACCTGCAGAATCCACACTGTGGCTTTTTTCCTTAGTTGCAGGACATAAGAGGTATGGGCAGTTGCGAGTGTGGGTGGACCTTAGGTCCCTTAACAAGGAAATATGGGTGGATTCTCATCCCTTACAAAAAAGTATTGATTCGTTTGCTTGCACGGCTGGTGCTACTGTCTTTTCCAAACTTGACTTGGCTTCCAGCTACCTTCAAGTGGAACTACATCCTGATTCAAGACACCTGACTGGTTTTATTTCACCCATTGGTACTTTCCAGTATCGCCGGATGCGGTCGGAGGCAAGATGGCGACCGACTGATATCGCCGTGAAGATGCTCCGCTGAGCCTCCCCAATTGCGGCGGCTTTGAAGGCTCTCTACTCGCCTCTTAGGTAGCGAAAAAATTAGGACGATTTAAACCCCCATAAAGTAATCTGAAAGAAAAGGGAAAGAATGCGGCTGAAACCACAAGACTCACCTCGGCTGCTTGTCATTACGCTCTGCCTTTACCGTGAGGACGCCGAGGTAGCTCTGGGTTCATGGATGGAACCTGGCCTGCGTGAGTTTTCCCCGGCTGAGCAGCAGAGGGTTGTGCGGAGGACGGCGCGATCTTCAAGCAGAGCGGAGAAGTCTCCCGCTGTGGCAACATTGTGGCGCTGCAATTGGTATAGGATTGGAATCGGAGCGTGGAGCAGGTTCGGCGCTGAGACACTTTGTTGCAGCAAAGGCATTTCCTGCCAGTTCACCCAAGTAAGGATGACCGGCAAGGGGGCGAGGGCTGGGAAGACTCTTCTTGTGCCCTCTGAGTCAAAAGCAGCGCTGGCACTCACACGGCAAAAAAGAGAGGATGCCTTAAGCGCGAAAGGCAGAGGTGGTGGTGAGAAAGGTGACGGTGCAAAAAAGACCTTGCAGGAAAAAGACTCGACACTGATGGCCGTCGGGAAGAAGGGCACCACTCGCACACCCAAGGAAGCCGATGGCTCACAACCTTTAATTACTAGTCGCTTTGCAGCAACAAGTGAGAAAGAGAACAATATGCTTGTCAGTGGCGCAGATAGCCTGGGTACAGGAGGGTCGACATGTGCGGCAGGGCAGCTTTTAGATACTCCTTCATCTGATGATACAGGTAAAGCCCTCGCCCTTTTACCGGTAACCATGCCAGCAGAGGTTAGTCCGGAGGGTAACTCGGCCTGCATGCACAATAACCCTAGTATTTTGGCAAGCAATTTGTCTGCTCCTAACAACACAGCAGCCACAGCTAACCCTCTTCCACTAGCGCCCCTTGGAGATCGTGCGCTTATAGACTGGAATTCAAAGACGCCAGACAATCAGGATAAGTTTTATTCTCTGACAGAGGAATCCGAAATGTCAGACATCAGCATCTCGTTGTCTAGTGGGGAGGAAGGAAAGAAATGGTACAGCAGTCCCAATACTGACACCCAGAGAGGTAAACCTGGCACTAAAAAACTATTTAAAAAAAAGAGCAGAGATCGTGCGCAAAGAAAGGGCGACTTATCTGATAACGATAATGCGGGTGTAAAAGAGCTGACATGGGACTACAACAACACCCTCTCACCTTAGTTTCAGAATCCTCCACCGCTTCTGTGCATAATCAAACAAGCATTGGCAGTGGCAAAGGCGGCGATCACCGAGACACAAGAAGTGAACCTGCCCTGACAGATGTTTTACAGTCCATCAAAAGCTTCCAGGAGGAAGTCAAGGCAGACAGTCGTAGATCCCGTATGGCGGCCAAAAAACTGCAAGGGGTAGTTAGAAAGGTTGGCAAAACCTGTGCCGATATTGCGGATCGAATGGCTATGGTGGAGGGAAGGACGGAACAACTGGGAAAAGATGTTGCCTCACTTCAGATTCAGCACGATGAACACGAGGGGGTAGTAAAAGACATGATGTGGAAACTGGAGGAGCAAGAAAATCGACAGAGATGCAACAACCTCCGCTTCTTAGGAATTCCGGAAGGGGTTGAAAAAGATGATCCCAGGAAATTTATGATTACCTTATTGAAAGGGGCTTTTCCCGAACTGCAATCATGGGATTTGGACAGGGAAATTCAAAGAGCCCACAGATTTCCCTTGTTTCCCGGCAAGCATGCAGCGGCATCACAGCACCCTCGTGCCATGCTTTTATTTTTCGGAAACTTTTTACTCCGCCAAACTCTTTTTGACTTGGCCAGACCCACAAAGAAACGAACCTTTGATGGAATTACCTTCTTCACCAGACCCGATTTCGCTCACGCCACGGTGGAGCGCAGGTGGAGGCTCCGGCAGCTCTTTGAACCATTTCAGAAGCTGGGGGCCGAGGTGTACTTACAGAACCCGGCCCGGTTGAAAATAATATACAAAGGGACTACCCGCAGTTTTGTTTCTGAAATTCAGGCGCAAAACTACTTAGAGGAACTCTCGGGGCACAAATAATGTAGTTAATTATCTCAAAGTACACTTGGGGCAATGCGCTAAGTATGGCTAGACAATGTTCGAGTAGTGTGTTGAAAGGGAAGGCAGGTTACAAGGCTTAGCAGCCCCTTCTTCTGCCGAATCCGCCTTGTCGTTTATGACATAGTTTAGGTATTTTTTTTCCCACATGGTATTAGGCATGCGGTTGTTTTTTGGGGGGGAACTGCTACCAGAGGTTATGGAAAATGTTTTCCTCTTTTGTTTTCTTTTTTTTCTCATCTTGGCTATGCTCGGTAGGGAGGCTCAGCGGGATCGCGTGGCTTTACACGTCGGATGTCAAATCCCTGGCTTGGCCAGGTAACCTCCAAAGGTGGTGGAGGGTGCGGGGGTGGGAGAAGGGGGGGGCTCAGACAGGTTGCACTAAATGGTAACTGTAAAAAGAAAACTACAAAAATGAGCCAAACTAATTTAGTTTGTTACCCGGTTTTGATTGTCGGTAAAAGGGGGAAAAAAGGAAAAAAGTGTGGCTATATATACGGATCATGTAGTGGAAAAAGATGGGTCTGTTAAGGGTATTATCAATGAATATTTGTGGCCTAAACGATCTTAGGAAAAGACAGGCGGTGGCAGTAGGACTTCAAACTTGGGGCACAAATATTGTTTGTTTGCAAGAAACGCATATTGAGGGGTCACAAGCACATATCTTAAAATCATTAGGATATAGGTTGATCTGTGCCACGTCACAAGGAGCTAGGGTAAGGGGGGTTGCTATTTTAGCCAGGGGGAGCGGGCTCGTCTAAGGCAGATAAATTTGGTCGCTGGGCAATTACAGAATGTCAATATGGGAGTGGGCAAAAGATGACTCTATGTGCCATTTATGGCAGCAACAGCGACAAGGCATCAGTTTTTGATGAGATCTCAAACGAATTGATGCATTGGCCACTACCTTTAATGATTTGTGGGGATCTTAACATTAACCTGCCAAACAACTGGTCCTTAAAGGAGGGGTGGCACTATACCGGCCGCAAACCCAAAGTATTTAAAGCATTAAGACAAATGTGTTGCATACACGGGCTGGTGGATGGCTGGCAGACCTTAAAATCTGATGATCCAGGGTTTACGTATTTCTCCAATCCACATCTCACCCATGCAAGATTGGATTATATTCTAATGTCCAATGCAATAAATACCAAGTGCCAAATCATGAAACTCCCCGGATCCTTTCGGATCATAATCCTCTCATTTGTTCCGTGGAAACAGACAATAGAAGTGACACTCCTAGCTCATGGACTTTCGAGAAAGCCCTGCTCTTAGATGAGAATTATTGCAGCCACATCCGAGTGGATCCCTAATTTTTTATCTGACAATGAAGGGAGCTCTTCAATTGAAATAGTCTGGGATACGCTAAAAGCAGGGATCCGAGGGGAGACCCTGCAATATTCTTTAAAAGCTAACAAACTAGCTAGGGAAGCTATGCAGGGGCTACAAGATAACCTGAAAAAGGCTGAGGAAGACTTAATAAGTGTTACAACAGGAAATATTCCAGTAGGGAAGGAAGAAGTAGAGAAAGTCCAGAACCAGGTGGCAATCGCTAAGGCTTTAATTATGAATATTTTCATGGAAAAAGTAATCAAAAAAGCACCCTCACAAAAGAAAATGATATATGAAGTGAACGAGCAAATTGGACACCAATTAGCCATTCGTATGAGACAACAGGCCTCATCAAATTTGATCCGCGAAATCCAGGATCCTCTGGGAGTCCGAGTAGAAGACCCTAAACTCATAAGAGAAGCTTTCTGGCGGTTTTACCAAGATTTATACACTGAATCGGGGGGTGGTGACCAGGCAAGCATTGAGGATTACCTAGATCAGCTTTCTAATCAGAAATTTAAAGATGAGGATGCAAATCTCTTAGAGGAGCTACCCACAGAGGGAGAAATCATTGGCATAATCAAAGATTTGCCAAGAGGGAAAGCTACGGGGTTAGATTGCATCCCATCGGAATACTATGCCTCTTTTCTAGATCAAATTAAAAGCATCTTGATAGAGCTCATTATACATATCTTTAAAGGAGGCCATCCCCCGAAATCTTGGTCTCTGGAAAAAATAGTCATCTTCCCTAAAAAGAACAAACCGGCGGAACAGATAGGTTCATATCGTCCCATTACCCTCATTAACTCAGACTCCAAAATTTACTCAAAAGTCTTGGCTAATAGAATTGCTCCCATTATCCATAAGGTGATTGCTCAGACGTGGGTCCCTTGCTCACTTTGCCACTGGATTCAAGATAGCCTGGCTGATGACGGCTGTTAGCCAGAAACCGGTCCCAGGATGCTTGTTTCCGGTCCAGGGAAGACATGGCTTGGCAGTTCGGGCTGGACTGTTCCCATGAGGCACAGGGTCAGACTGATTTGCAAATGGCCATGTCTGAACTGGGGTGGCGGAGTGAGCTAAAGAATGATGATGGATTAAACCCAGATCAGTTGACTGGGGGTGAGTGCTTGCAATGTTCAACACTCCGTCCATCATCCCCTTTGGTTTTGCTATGTTCGCCCTAAGTTGGCAGGGTATGCCCAGACGTGGGTCCCTTGCTCACTTTGCCACTGGATTCAAGATAGCCTGGCTGATGACGGCTGTTAGCCAGAAACCGGTCCCAGGATGCTTGTTTCCGGTCCAGGGAAGACATGGCTTGCCAGTTCGGGCTGGACTGTTCCCATGAGGCACAGGGTCAGACTGATTTGCATATGGCCTTGTCTGAACTGGGGTGGCGGAGTGAGCTAAAGAATGATGATGGATTAAACCCAGATCAGTTGACTGGGGGTGAGTGCTTGCAATGTTCAACACTCCGTCCATCATCCCCTTTGGTTTTGCTATGTTCGCCCCTAAGTTGGCAGGGTATGCCCAGACGTGGGTCCCTTGCTCACTTTGCCACTGGATTCAAGATAGCCTGGCTGATGACGGCTGTTAGCCAGAAACCGGTCCCAGGATGCTTGTTTCCAGTCCAGGGAAGACATGGCTTGGCAGTTTGGGCTGGACTGTTCCCATGAGGCACAGGGTCAGACTGATTTGCATATGGCCATGTCTGAACTGGGGTGGCGGAGTGAGCTAAAGAATGATGATGGATTAAACCCAGATCAGTTGACTGGGGGTGAGTGCTTGCAATGTTCAACACTCCGTCCATCATCCCCTTTGGTTTTGCTATGTTCGCCCTAAGTTGGCAGGGTATGCCCAGACGTGGGTCCCTTGCTCACTTTGCCACTGGATTCAAGATAGCCTGGCTGATGACGGCTGTTAGCCAGAAACCGTTCCCAGGATGCTTGTTTCCGGTGCAGGGAAGACATGGCTTGGCAGTTCGGGCTGGACTGTTCCCATGAGGCACAGGGTCAGACTGATTTGCATATGGCCATGTCTGAACTGGGGTGGCGGAGTGAGCTAAAGAATGATGATGGATTAAACCCAGATCAGTTGACTGGGGGTGAGTGCTTGCAATGTTCAACACTCCGTCCATCATCCCCTTTGGTTTTGCTATGTTCGCCCTAATTTGGCAGGGTATGCCCAGACGTGGGTCCCTTGCTCACTTTGCCACTGGATTCAAGATAGCCTGGCTGATGACGGCTGTTAGCCAGAAACCGGTCCCAGGATGCTTGTTTCCGATCCAGGGAAGACATGGCTTGGCAGTTCGGGCTGGACTGTTCCCATGAGGCACAGGGTCAGACTGATTTGCATATGGCCATGTCTGAACTGGGGTGGCGGAGTGAGCTAAAGAATG
Source organism: Calotriton arnoldi (assembly GCA_963921515.1). Classification (NCBI taxonomy): domain Eukaryota; kingdom Metazoa; phylum Chordata; class Amphibia; order Caudata; family Salamandridae; genus Calotriton; species Calotriton arnoldi. The sequence goes on from CAWUFW010006292.1 coordinate 684,984, forward strand.
TTGATGGATTAAACCCAGATCAGTTGACTGGGGGTGAGTGTTTGCAATGTTCAACACTCCGTCCATCATCCCCTTTGGTTTTGCTATGTTCGCCCTAAGTTGGCAGGGTATGCCCAGACGTGGGTCCCTTGCTCACTTTGCCACTGGATTCAAGATAGCCTGGTTGATGACGGCTGTTAGCCAGAAACCGGTCCCAGGATGCTTGTTTCCGGTCCAGGGAAGACATGGCTTGGCAGTTCGGGCTGGACTGTTCCCATGAGGCACAGGGTCAGACTGCTTTGCATATGGCCATGTCTGAACTGGGGTGGCGGAGTGAGCTAAAGAATGATGATGGATTAAACCCAGATCAGTTGACTGGAGGTGAGTGCTTGCAATGTTCAACACTCCGTCCATCATCCCCTTTGGTTTTGCTATGTTCGCCCTAAGTTGGCAGGGTATGCCCAGACGTGGGTCCCTTGCTCACTTTGCCACTGGATTCAAGATAGCCTGGCTGATGACGGCTGTTAGCCAGAAACCGGTCCCAGGATGCTTGTTTCCGGTCCAGGGAAGACATGGCTTGGCAGTTCGGGCTGGACTGTTCCCATGAGGCACAGGGTCAGACTGCTTTGCATATGGCCATGTCTGAACTGGGGTGGCGGAGTGAGCTAAAGAATGATGATGGATTAAACCCAGATCAGTTGACTGGGGGTGAGTGCTTGCAATGTTCAACACTCCGTCCATCATCCCCTTTGGTTTTGCTATGTTCAGCCCCTAAGTTGGCAGGGTATGCCCAGACGTGGGTCCCTTGCTCACTTTGCCACTGGATTCAAGATAGCCTGGCTGATGACGGCTGTTAGCCAGAAACCGGTCCCAGGATGCTTGTTTCCGGTCCAGGGAAGACATGGCTTGGCAGTTCGGGCTGGACTGTTCCCATGAGGCACAGGGTCAGACTGCTTTGCATATGGCCATGTCTGAACTGGGGTGGCGGAGTGAGCTAAAGAATGATGATGGATTAAACCCAGATCAGTTGACTGGGGGTGAGTGCTTGCAATGTTCAACACTCCGTCCATCATCCCCTTTGGTTTTGCTATGTTCGCCCTAAGTTGGCAGGGTATGCCCAGACGTGGGTCCCTTGCTCACTTTGCCACTGGATTCAAGATAGCCTGGCCGATGACGGCTGTTAGCCAGAAACCGGTCCCAGGATGCTTGTTTCCGGTCCAGGGAAGACATGGCTTGGCAGTTCGGGCTGGACTGTTCCCATGAAGCACAGGGTCAGACTGATTTGCATATGGCCATGTCTGAACTGGGGTGGCGGAGTGAGCTAAAGAATGATGATGGATTAAACCCAGATCAGTTGCCTGGGGGTGAGTGCTTGCAATGTTCAACACTCCGTCCATCATCCCCTTTGGTTTTGCTATGTTCGCCCTAAGTTGGCAGGGTATGCCCAGACGTGGGTCCCTTGCTCACTTTGCCACTGGATTCAAGATAGCCTGGCTGATGATGGCTGTTAGCCAGAAACCGGTCCCAGGATGCTTGTTTCCGGTCCAGGGAAGACATGGCTTGGCAGTTCGGGCTGGACTGTTCCCATGAGGCACAGGGTCAGACTGATTTGCATATGGCCATGTCTGAACTGGGGTGGCGGAGTGAGCTAAAGAATGATGATGGATTAAACCCAGATCAGTTGACTGGGGAGAGTGCTTGCAATGTTCAACACTCCGTCCATCATCCCCTTTGGTTTTGCTATGTTCGCCCTAAGTTGGCAGGGTATGCCCAGACGTGGGTCCCTTGCTCACTTTGCCACTGGATTCAAGATAGCCTGGCTGATGAGGGTTTTGAACCCGAAACCGGTCCCAGGATGGTTGTTTCCGGTCCAGGGAAGACATGGCTTGGCAGTTCGGGCTGGACTGTTCCCATGAGGCACAGGGTCAGACTGATTTGCATATGGCCATGTCTGAACTGGGGTGGCGGAGTGAGCTAAAGAATGATGATGGATTAAACCCAGATCAGTTGACTGGGGGTGAGTGCTTGCAATGTTCAACACTCCGTCCATCATCCCCTTTGGTTTTGGATTGCTCAGAGCCAACATGGCTTCGTTCCAGGCAGGTCCACTATCAACCACATTCAGCTAGTAATCACCTTGTTCGATGGTATGGATGTTACATGAGACCCTATGGCGCTGATTCTGGTTGATGCGGAGAAAGCTTTCGATAGGGTCTCCTGGCACTTCCTGTGGACTGCAATGTCCAGAATGGGTATCAAGGGAGGCTATATACAGGCAGTCCAAAAACTGTACATGAATCCAAGGGCCGTAGTATTGGTAAATGGTATTTTAACTGAAGAGCTGATTATATCACGTGGAACACGGCAGGGCTGTCCTTGCTCGCCATTGCTTTTCGCAATTTATATAGACCCATTTATCCGGCGATTGGAAAAGGAGGGAGAAATTAAACCTATAATATCACAGGGGTATGTCACCAAATCGCTAGCCTATGCGGATGATATCGCTATCATGACATCCGTTCCAAACACGGCTATGACTGCTATCGAGAGGGAGGCTAAACAATTTGGAGATGTGTCCGGCTATGTACTTAATCAGGGCAAAACTCAGATTGTTTTAAATAGGAAAAGTGAATGGAGGGATCCTCGAGTTGTGGAACAGGCTACTTATTTAGGAGTCTGCATCACATCTGATCTTGAAAATCTGGTTGATATAAATCTGAAGCCAATAACAGGTGCAATGCAGAAAGATCTCCAACGTCTTGACAATTTACATCTCTCTATCATTGGAAGAGTGAACGCAATTAAAATGGTCTTCTTTCCTAAAATTTTGTATATGTTTAGGGCAGTCTGCCTAGAATTCTCTTCATCCTGGCTCAAATCAATAGAACGGATGTTCTCTAGCTTTATCTGGGCATATTCACAACCTCGGCGGGTCTACAAGTTCCTCACTCTCCAGAAGGAGCGAGGTGGACTAGCTCTCCCAAACTTGAAGGCATATTACTGGGCTACCGTGCTATTGTATAGCGATGAGTTACTTCAGAATAACCGGGAAGGTATGACGGGAGAAACCTATGCACCATCTATTTTCCAATTACTACTAGGCAGGGAGAGCAGAGGATACTGGTGGAGACATTTGCACGACAGCTACCACAAAAAGGTCAAATTTAAAAACACTATTTAGTGGATTCAAGGTGTGGAAGACCATTAGGAAAATGCTTGGTATAGGGAGACTGTCTTTCTATACGCCCTTAAAGAATAACCCGGAACTGCCCGAAATTTTTAATGATAGTTATATACATAAGTGGCATGATGTAGGAATTGTCCAGATCGGCTGCCTCTTTTCCTCCGTTGGGATTCGGTCCTTCGAAGAATTAAAAAACAATTTTGGATTAGACTGGCGGGACTTCTTCAAGTACCTGCAAATTAGAGATTTTTTGTCACGGAAGGTAGGCAGGAGGGGGGTGGGTGGAAAAATCGACCTAGTAGAAATACTTTTATCTGGCACCAAAAACACGATTGGGGGTATTTATTCACGCATTAATGCTATGTTTCCAGATGATATGGAGAAAACTGCGCAAAAATGGTTAGAGAAAGCAGCAATTCCAAATGATGAGTTTAATTATGCTTATGAAATGTCGCAAACAATTCTAATGTCAACCAAACTCCAAGCACAATTTTTTAAAACCTGTTTCTTCCTATATTATACACCGGACAAAATAGCCAAGTGTGGAACTGGTAAGAGCACATGTTGTCCTAGATGTATGCTTTTTAATGCTGATTGTATACACATTTTTTCCACATGCGAAGGGTTAACATCTGTCAAACAAGAGATAGGGAAATTTCTATCTACAGTGGTGCATAGCACGATAGTTTTATCCAGCGGTGTTATTCTACTAGGGGCAACAGATCCCGGAAACGCTAGAATAGGGCATGAACTTATCTTTATAGCAATGGCCGTTTTTAGGTTGTGTATAGCCTCAGCGTGGTTGGATGCTACTGCCCCGACATTTCAACAATGGTTAGCCAGATTTCTCGCCATTTCAAATATTGAAATTGCTATCTATAAACGTAAGGGCAGCAGGCGACGGAAAAGAGGTTTAAAAATTTGGACCCCTCTAAAAGAATGGTGCCAATTGCAAGGTCGCACGGAATGAATTTGTTTTTTGACTTAAGGTGCAACCGGATCTGGGCGTACTAATGTATGTATCAATTTTGTCTTTTTGATAATGTAACTCATTTTATAAATGTATGTATACTTGTCTGACCTGGAGGGAGGGGGTGGGGGAGGGCGAAAATTTCCTGTTTAAAAACTGAATAAAGATATTTAAAAAAAAAAAAAGAGAAAATAGAAGTGTAAGTTCTTATGCAGAGAGGTGGAGTGTTTGGGACATGTGGTTTCCAAGGACGGTTTTAGACCCAGAACTGTATTTGTAGAATCAATTGTTGGTTCTCCAAAGCCTTCTGATATGGTGTGGATTAAGGTTTCCTTGGACTGTGCAAGTTTTATTCTCGCTTTATACCTGATTTTGCGACTAGGGTAAGGACCATTAGCAACCTGCTCAAAAAAGGTACTACATTTAAATGGGATACAGAGTGTTTTGAGGCTTTTCAGCAAATAAAAGAATTGCAGAGTCACAGTAAGTCCCTTAAGCCTACTGACCCGAGTTTACCGTGTTGCATTACAGTGAATGCTAGTCAAGTAAGACTTGGCGCAGTTCTCACACAAAAAGATGGGGAAAGCGAACACACTATAGCTTTTGCATCAAGAGTGCTGCCAGAGGCAGAGTTGCAGTACTCTGTTATAGAAAAAGAGCTGTTGGCCTGCTGGTGGGCTATCGAGAAGTTCCGCTCACATCTGTGGGGAAGACGGTTTAAACTTTTAACAGATCACGAGCCTCTAGTCCACATTTTGGGTGGTGAAGGAAGCACATGTTGTACTCTCAGAATTTTACGACTTCTAACCAAATTGATGCAGTACCAATTTGATGTTGCACACATCCCAGGAGAAAAGAATGGCAGAGCTGACTTTCTAATGATATTCACACTGGGGATCTAGAGATTGGCCCACCAGGTGCATACTAATCCCACTGTTACATGCAGCTCACACTTAAGTACGCCTGGTATTGTCATACAGAGTGGGCTAGAGGCTAATTCATAGCCCGTCTATATTGATAAATGTGTGTGTAATCAAATTGTGCTAATGGAAGATATCCTTCCTAGGACGAGAACCCTCACTCACCCGAGGGTGACATGCTTTATCATTGGGTCCCCTCCTCACACCCAAACTGTGAGGTCCATGGTGTGGGCTACAACTCCCCTGATTGGGAGGAGCAGAGGTGTTTCGATGAGCGGGGGCCAAAATAACTTTATTCAGTAGGTCCACTGGGGTAGGATTAAAAAGAGGACCGGGGTTGTAAATCAAATATACCCCTCTCAATGGTCGGAGCTGACTTTCTTTCATGATTTCCGTGTAAAGGGGATGCAGACAGTGATGTTAAGTTCTCTGATTTGATGGATGAAGACTTCGAGGATTGCTTAGTGGCTTCTCTTGAAATTCCAGAATTGAAGGCTTGTTCAGAGGGAGAATGGGTAGAAGCTGTGAAAGATGGTCAGGTTTGCAGCATGTCATTGACCTAGTTAAGGGAGAATGGCCTAGAGAGAAAGGTTTGCCAACTTTAATGAAACCATATTGTAAGGTGATTGATGAGATTTCTGTTGAGGATGGACTGCTTCTTAGATCAGACAAGTTGATTCCTCCACAATCTATGAGAAACATCATAATTAAAAATGCTCCTGATGGACATCTAGGTTCTTCTCTTACCAAGCGGAGTATTCGCAAATCTTTTTGGTGGCCAATAATGGACACTGAAGCTGATGTTGGAAGAGTATTGTGTTTACAGGACAGCTGACAAGAGTCTTAGGGTGGCCGCACCACCACTCATTCCTAATGAGTGTCCTTCAGGGCTGTGGATTAAGCTTGGGATAGACATTATGAGACCATATGACTCTTTGCCGGGTGGTGCCAGATTTATCATAGACCTGGTTGATTATTGATCAAAATTGCATGAACTCAAGATGGCAGAAGAACCTAGTGCTGGAGCAATTGCGGAAATTCTTAGAGAGATTTTCATTAGGGAGGAGTTTCCCAAAGTTCTTGTTTCAGATAACTGCAGTTTACCAGTAAGGAACTGCAATTGTTCCTGGGGCAATCTGGTGTCAAACATCTGAGGAGTTCTCTATACCACCCTCAAACCAATGGTCTAGTGGAGAGGATGAACTGAGTGGTGGGTGAGTGCATTAAGTGGGCCAAGAGTGCGAATCTGGATGTGGTTAAGTCTTTCCATAGCATGCTATGGTTTTATAGAACTACATCACATCACATTCTACTACCAAGGTGTTCCCTTTTGAACTGCTGAGAGGTAGAAAGGCTAACACCAGTTTCCGTCCAGCATGGATGGTAAAATGGCTCAAGTATGAGTCAGATGTGAAACAGTTGATGGACTTGGTGAAGAAGAATGTGCTCTTATGCAAGAAAAGCAGAAAATCTGGTATGACAAGAGGAAAAATGTCAAGTTGATCACTGTCAAGATTGAGGACATGGTTCGTGTCAAGTTTTCTGTCCATGTGCAGAAAGGGAGGAGTAATTTAAGTAGTCCTGTAAAGGTGGAAAAGATATGTGTGGGAATGCCATTAAAGTTAGTGGTGTGCATTTGTGGAATCTAGTTAAAATTGTTAAGATGGGTAAGGTGCCTGATAACTGTGAAGATTCCCATCACAAGAATCATATGCTCTCTGACAATGTTGTACATGGGTGAGCAGCAAAAAGAAGTTCTCGAAGACGCCATGAAATTCTAGGTCATGCCTAGACGTTTGAGTTCTAAGATGTTTGTTAAACCAAGCAGGTTTCGTACCTGAATTCAAATAGGTGTTTTTTGTGTTTGGGATTCAGACATATGATGTATGCCTTCTAGGTTTGTATGTCTTTTGAGTTTTGTTGCTGTTGTTTTTCATTTATTGTGGGAGAAGGGAAGATGTGTAATTCTTAGCTAGCAGCTAGAATCTGGTGTCTTATAGATTCTAGCTGAGCATGTCAGGTTGTGGGTGAGGTTAGAATGTTTGCATTTAAGTTTATACAGTTGAACTGTCGGTGGCAGCGAAGGAGCACCTGTGTGTCCATCCTTCACTACTGTGTAGCTCTTAGTAGTAATAAACTCACCTGTCCTCAGCTGAAGATTCCTGAATCATTACAACAGTCATTCTCTTGCACATAAAGTACAAGAACAATCATCAGCAATCACTAAATCCCCAACATGTCTAGCTATCACATTTACCCAACACCAACCTGTTACGCAGTTCAATACCCAAACAGACACACAAATAAAACAAATAGTAGCCACAGAAACTCCGTAATGAGGTCCAGACAAGAAGATTCCCGCCCATCATTACTGTGAATGGCTCAACTGCTGTGGGTTGTGAGGAGCAAGGGTCTACCTGACAAGATGCCTGGGGAGAGGCTGTCCCTTCCCTGATTACTTTTCAAAGGGCCCTGCCTGCAGCATGAACAAAGGAGCCTGGTACAGGCCTGCCCTTGCACTTTTTTGCCCTAGACAGTTCGGAGACAGGACCAGCGGAAGGGGACGTCTGACCAGAACCATTTTTGGTGGTACCTCAGGGAATCCCCACACACAAAGGCTGTCACCAGGTACAAAAATAGGACCTTCAGAAACTCTCATCAGAACACTCCTGGACATGTGAAAGATTCAGAGGAAGGACTGCCCTGCTTCCAGAAGGACTACCCTGCTGCTGGAAAAACTGCCTTGCTGTCTGAGGAAGGGAGATTGGACTTGCTTGCCTTGATTCAAGGCTACCCATATTGACCCCAAGAGTCAGTTGCTTGACCTCCTGTGTGAGCTACATGGTTTCAACAAGCTTCCAGAGGCTTACCTGCAACAGCCCAGCTGATCAGCACCAACTGGACCTACCAGGACTTGTCTGACCTCTTCTGATGGCCTCTGCTGGAGTGAGCTCTGATCCTCAAGATGTGCCTCCCAGATCCTGGACTCTTGACTGGCATCAGTGAGAACTCTTCCTCACAAAATGGGGAAAATCCTAAAGTTTGGGCCCCTGGCAGTCATAAAGTGATCTCTTGGCACTGAGAAATACCACCTATAATGGCAGACTACATGAAGCTGCAGTGGGACCTGCTCTTAACTCGGACCGCAACCGTCCATGGCAATCGGTAACACAAGACCTGCACTTTGCACCGACAGCAACCATATGCAGCGATCAACCAATGCAAAGCTCCAGCGATGACCAGTTCTTTATGCTACAGCAATGATTGTCGGCAACTCTCAACCTGCTCTTTGCACCAAAAGCCTCCTCCTTGCAGCCCCCTCCACCTGAATGGATCTTTTTGCACCAGACTTGAGAAGGTAACCCTGCAGTGGGTCTAACCTGGCCCCTGTATCCAACCCACGCTCCATCGGGATTGGCCTGAACTTGTGAATTCCCCCCGGTCTAGTAAAACCAGCTAACCATGAGTGGGGCTTTGTGCTTCTTGACACTGTTTTCACTTAGAATTTTATAGCTCAATATCTCCAGTTCTACTAATTGGATTTTTGTCATTCGGGTATCATTTTATTTCCTGAAATGTACTCTATTTTCTTTTATTGGTTTGGGATTTGTTTGTGTTGTGCTTTCACTTTATTACTGTTTGTGTGCTGCATAAATACTTTACACATTGCCTCTACGTTAAATCTGACTGCTTTTGTACCAAGCTACCAGAGGGTTAAGTACAGGTTGATTTAGTGACTTTTGTTGTCCGACCGCCCCCCACCACCAACTAATAACACAATTTCTTACATCATGCAAAAACACTCTTTTGCAGAAAATGGATAGAAGGGCTAGAGAGAGGAGGAAGAGACTCTGGTGACCAAAAAAGCAGATTGAAATGGAATCAAAGGGGAAAACAAGAGGGTAGGGGTAAAAAGTAATAAAAGGCTAGTAAAGAATATGTATTTCAATAGGACATATTCAAGAATCATTATTTGTAGATTTCGTTTCAGAGTACATTGGGACTTTAAGTGGGAAGAAGACAGTGTGAAATATATGGGAAAATGTATCCCAAGAGAACTATCAAATATTCTCAACTGTAATTTCGATTCATTCTTTGATGTAGTCAAGAAAGAGTTTGAGAGAGGGTGTAAATTAGATACGGGATTATGGTCTAAAATTAACTCCATCAAAATGTAGATTCAGCCTAAATGTGTTTATGTATGCAGTATATTTGCTGTCCGGGTTCCGTCACTTTAGTACATGAGAATGTATAACCTGTTTTTCGGAGTGAGATTCCAAAGAAAACAAAAATGTATCTTGGTAGTCTTTAGGCCTGTTGCATCTAGGATGTTTTAACTTCCTGAATTTTATATGAAGTGAATGTGCATTTATCTTCTACCAAATTAATGATTTTATGTTGGACAGCGATGATATTGTTTGGTGGATCGATGTCAAATGACAATAGACAAGGACACATTCAGCAATCACAGCTTTGATTAGGTCCGGATGTGGAGAAAAGGAAACATTGTTGAAACGAAATTTGATGACAAAGAAGGTGGTTAGAGAGGTTGCAATTGAAACAAGCATTTGCAATGCAATAGGCGTCGCACTAATAAACTTTGAGCTTTTTGCATTGCAAATGCTAATGTTTGTTATTTTTTTGGGGGGGTAAAAAAAGATCTCAACAGTAGCATAAGTACTAAAACATATTCCACAAAGCAAGGAAAGGATGCAGTACCACAGGCTGTTACTAGGTGTCCCTGTGGAGTTGTAATGGGACCTCTATCAGCCACATAAGATACTGCACCCTTAATGCAATTATAAAGAGAAAAATTGCAGCTGAGCATACGTTTCCATTTGTTTTTTTATTGGAAGTGAGGTTTTTGCTAACTTGTGTTTAAAAAAAGCACCATTTAAATAAACAACAATGGTGCATTTGTTAAACGCAAGCTAACAAAAATCTCACCTCCAATAAAATTAAATAAAAACGTATGCTGAGCTGAAGTATGTGGCTAATAAAGGGTCCTTTACAACTCCACAGGGACAACTAGTAACAGCCTGTGGTACTGCACCATTTCCTTGCTTAGTGGAAATGTTTTTATCACTTATGCTACTGCTGGGATATTTTCTAACCAAAAAACAAACATTAGCATTTTCAATGCCAATAGCTCAAAGTTTCACTAATGCGACTCCTATTACATTGCAAATGCTTGTTTCTATTTGACAACAGAAACCTCATCGCTATCAAAAAACAAGGTAAGGTTAAAGTATGTGTTGTGCATATCAACAAGAAAATGCCAAAATTAATTAATTGTCGAAAGAGTCTAACAGGCAGGCTGGCTCTTTACAATAAAGGTATCTTATCATGCATTTTAGCAGTTTTAAAAGTCTCCACAGTTAATGGGCCGTAAAAATTGTGGGCATCCAAAATCTGCACGTGTTAGAGTGACGCCGAGAGTGTCTGCTAGCAGGGTTGACAGATTTGGCTAGATCTTGCCCAATCTGCGTAGGCTGTTGCCTGAGTGAAAATAAATTGATTTGTGCGGGTTGGCAATTCTTATGCTATTTATAATATAACGTTTTGCAATTTGGAATAAAGTTCAAGGCATCCCCAGGCACCGTTTATTCTATTAGATCTCAGGCATGAATGTCAGATTGGCAGCATTAGAGGTAGAAACAGTACCAGTTATTAAACTATCAGGGGAGAGACATACCCTCAGTGTGAAGTTTTCCTAAACTCCTTCCCTGTAATAATGGCACGCAACTGGTCAGCTGGAACTCCCTGTTGCTTAGCAACTGCCTCCTAGAGTTGGAAGATACTGGCATCTTCATCGACCTCCAGTCTGGGAAAGTATGGCTGAAGTTAACCTGACAAACATGAGCCCAAATCAGAACAGGTAAGAACCTGACAATGAACGGAAGCTCCTTAATTACCGGACCCCGCGCCTCTTCCGCCACCACCATTGCTGACCTTGTCACACCCCACGCCATCACCTCCACGGACTACATTCTCATCGGAGACCTGAACTTCCACCTCGACAACCGCAGCCTGCTGGACCACCTCGCCAACCTCGGACTGAAGCAGCTCGTCACCACCCCCACCCACAGAGCCGGACACGCCCTCGACCCCATCTTCGCAGGAGGGACAAACATCCACTTCAGCCACACCACGCAGCCCTTCTGGACAGACCACCACTGCGTACACTTCACCTTCAACACCACCACCACACCCAAACCCGCCCTGCGCCAGCCACGAAGGAACTGGAGCACGATCACAGAGGAACACCTCAACACCACCCTCCTCCACGACCACCCCTCTGCCACGACCGAAGCCAACTCCGCAGCCAAAGAACTACACTGCTGGATCGCCAGCTGCGCTGACAAGCTTGCACCCCTCCGCCACCCCGTCAAACAACGCCCCCTGAAGGCCGCCTGGTTCACCACCGACCTCCAAGAAGCTCCTGCAGACGCCTCGAGAAACTCTGGCGGAACAGGAAAACCACTGAAGACCAGAACAACTACAGGAATGCCATGAATGAATACCACCAGCGCATAAGAGCCACCAAGCGGACCTTTATCAAGAAAATAATCCACACTAACGCAAGTAACGCGAAAGAACTATTTAGCGTCATACAGCAGTTTACCAAACCCCCCAGAGAAGCCACAGGCGTCACACCATCTCAGGACCTCTGCAACAAGCTCAGCTCCTACTTCCACCTGAAAATCAAGGCCCTCTACGACAACTTCAGTGAACAGACTCCGGACACCACCCCACTCTCCACCACCGACAACCAGCCGACCATCACCACTTGGAAACCTGCCACCACTGAAGACACCACCACGACCATGAAGAACACCAACTCAGGAGCTCCCACGGACCCCTGCCCACCGCACATCTACCACAGAGCCGCCCCCGCCATAGCACCCAAACTAGGCCGGACCATCAACACCTCCCTCGAATCTGGCATCTTCCCCGACGACTGGAAGCGGGCAGAGGTCAAGCCCCTCCTCAAGAAACCCTCGGCCAACCCGACGGACCTGAAAAACTACCGGCCCATCTCTCTCCTTCCCTTCGCAGCCAAAGTAACCGAGAGAATCATCAACGCCCAGCTGACCACCTTCATCGAAGAGAACGCCATCCTTGACCCATCCCAGTGCAGATTTCGCAGCAACCACAGCACCGAGACCGCCCTCCTCGCCGCCACCGATGACATCCGCATGCTACTCGACCAGGGCCACACTGCGGCCCTCATCCTACTAGACCTCTCCGCAGCCTTCGACACCATCTCACACCGCACTCTTGCAGCCAGGCTCCATGACGCCGGTATACGGGGAACCGCCCTCGACTGGATCTGCTCCTTTCTCTCCGGCAGAACCCAAAGGATCAGACTCTCTCCCTTCCTCTCCGAACCTACAGAGATCAACTGTGGAGTACCCCAAGGATCCTCGCTCAGCCCCACGCTCTTCAACATCTACATGGCCCCCCTCGCCGCCATCGTCAGACAGCATGGGCTCAGCATAGTATCTTACGCCGACGACACCCAGCTCATCCTCTCTCTCACGAAGAACCCCGAAGACACCAGACTCAGCTTCCAAGAAGGAATGAAAGATGTCGCAGCCTGGATGAGCAACAGCTGCCTAAAACTGAACTTGGAGAAGACAGAGGTCCTCGTCCTTGGACCCTCTCCCACTGCGTGGGACAACTACTGGTGACACACGAGTGTATGAGCATGCACAGCTTGTGTTAAACAACTCCTGGTGGCCCACTGCCCTCGGAAACCCTCCCACCCCGACGGACCACGCCCGGAACCTCTGCATCATACTAGACTCCTCCCTCTCCTTGACCCGCCAGATCAACGCCGTCGCCTCCACCTGCTTCAACTCCCTCCGCATCCTCCGCAAGGCCTTCAAGTGGATCCACCCTGAATGCAGAAAGACCGTCACCCACGCACTCATAACCAGCAGACTGGACTACGGCAACCCCCTCTACGTCGGAATCAACAAAACCCTGCTACCCAAGCTCCAAACCATCCAGAACACCGCAGCCAAACTCATCCTCGGAACCCCACGACACAAACACATGACCCAGCACCTACGAGACCTCCACTGGCTCCCCATCGAAAAAAGAGTAACCTTCAAGCTACTCACCCACGCCTACAAATCCCTCCACAACATCAGACCCAAATACCTCAACGAAAGAGTCTCCTTCCACGTACCCAAAAGGAACCTCCGCTCCGCTGACCTCGCCCTGGCAGAGACCCCATGCATCCGCAGAACCAGAGCAGGTGGAAGAGCCTTCTCCTACATCGCAGCAAAGACCTGGAACAAGCTCCCAGTCAACATCAGACGCTCCCCCACTCTGCACACCTTCAGGAAGAGCCTGAAGATCTGGCTTTTCGGCTTCGACTGATCCGGAGCTGCATCTCCCCCCCAGCGCTTTGAGACCCTCACGGGTGAGTAGCGCGCTTTATAAACCCCTGATTGATTGATTGATTGATTGGAAGGGCGTGTGCATACCTTCCCAACCCCGGGTTCAGTCCAAATGGCCTCCCAAAATGACTGCCATGGATTGCAATTCAATGCCAGCGGTGCATTGTGTGATGTACATATTTCCACATAGTCCGCACAGGGATTTAAGCTGGCTCCCGAAAGTGGCAAGGCGTGCAGTCTACGTAGCAAATGCAAACACAGTTTTTGTATTCCTTGTTGACAAGGCTCGCTGAAACAGGCTGCACACAATAACGTCTGCTATGAGCCAGCTAATGTCTCTTTGATTCCTGTATCAATAAGTACAGCAGATCTTTAAAGCTAGGCTCCAACAATGTTATACTGAAGGATTGAGGTTTTGCTGCAGCTCAATCTAAGAGTTGGAACACAGAGACACGTCGTGATTTGGACATTCTTTACATTTTATAGAAAACGTCTACATTGTACAACCCTCTCATGAAAAAAAAACAAAAAATGATATAATTTTGCAGACGGGCCAGAGACAACTGCTGCAGGGGCTGTTTGCGCTAGGAGGATGGGGAGGAAAAGCATGAAAACAATAAACATAAAAAAGCAAAAGACGACTGCTGCAGGGGCTGTGTGCGCTAGGAGGAGGGGGAAGGGCTTATAACGTGATTATAACGTCAAGCAGAAGCAGAATGAAAAGGGAGTGAAAAAAGCATGAAAACAATAAAGATAAAAAAGCAAAAGACGACTGCTGCAGAGGCTGTGTGCGCTAGGAGGAGGGGGAGGAAAAGCATGAAAACAATAAAGATAAAACAGCAAAAGATGACTGCTGCAGGGGCTGTGTGCACTAGGAGGAGGGGGGAGGGCTTATAACGCGAAGCGGAATGAAAACGGAGTGAGAAAAGCATAAAAACAATAAAGATAAAAAAGTTCTCTGAAGCAGGAGATAACAAGGCAAGCGAAAGTACACTGTACTTTACTGGTGCTCCTGAGCCATGGAAGGAAGTGAGCTCTTGGCTGCGGGAACGAGACAGGAGGAAGGGAAGAAGAACGACGCTGGAGTGGACCAATCCTAAACAGGAGGTGGGAATAAAGTGGTTTTATCCATTACAGCAGGTCTTGCAGACATGCTTGACCTAAAAACCATCTTCCTGTTCTCTCTGTCTTTACAGCCCAGTCCCCAAAGTCTCACTTCAGAAACGCATTAGGAGCTAAGCTGTTTCAGAGGCTCAAAAATCCTGCAGCAGCTAAGAACTTTCTAATGCTGACGTACCACGTGTCGGCCCACACGTCACACAGTCAATTAACAATTTATTCAGATGGAATGCCCTTGAAGATCTGCTGCACTATTCCTTTCTCTTGGTATGAGCCTATTTCGACTTTAATATATGCACAGCAGTCCACATGAAATAAAACATGGTACTTTCATGTTAATTTGAAACGCATTTTAACACTCTCTCGCCTCCTAAATGAAAAAGAGAAGATAGAAAAAGGGCCTTGGTAGGACAACAGAACCTCAACAAACAAAGAAAAATGGTACAAATAAAGCAGCCTGCCAGCCTCAAAGAGAACGCAGTGTGGAATGAAACTGGGTGGCTCGCACCTTCCATGGCAACACAGAGTAGGGTGGTGTTGGCAGAACAACACAGGCAAATGCACTTAGGCAGAAGCTATCAAGCAATTTGCGAGAAAGCGCTTGATGAGATTATGCAGCCACAAATTCACATTGCACCTTTTTTTGTTTTCAAAGCTTTTCTCTGTCTCCTCTCTGCCGTTCTTAAAAGAAGCAGGGGTTCTCATTAGAGAAAGGGCCATCGTTGGAGTAATTGGTGTTTATTAGGAACAATGATATGCGAGCAAAATGAACGCACAAAAACACACATAAAAGGGGGCCAGGCAAGAGCCAGCACTGCCTGACACTCAGCTGACCTCAATGTGTTTCTCAACTCGGTTTTTGGTTTCAGTGGGAACAGACACTAGGAAGCACTTCTAATTGCTGATTTAGCTTATCTACAAGAAACGGTAGACAGCAGTGGGAGATGTAGGCAAAATATTCAAATTGTCAGATGGCCTGGGGCGTAACGGACCTACCTGCAGCCGCCGCCGTGCGGGAGGGGACATTCTTCTGTACATAAAGGGGAGCTTAAAAAAAGATACAAAAGTTCTCAGAAACAGGGGATAACAAGGCAAGCGAAAGTACACTGTACTTTACCAGTGCTCCTGAGCTTTGGAAGGAAGTGAGCTCTCAGCTGCGGGAATGAGACAGGAGGCAGGAAAGAAGAACGACGTTGGAATGGGCCAATCGTAAGCAGGAGGCGGAAATAAAGTGGTTTTATCCATTACAGCAGGTCTTGCAGACAGCGCATGCGTGCTGATGCTCGACCTAAAAAAATCCTTTTGGGCTTTATACTGAAAGTACTTTGTATGAGGTAACTAGCGTGTAAAGTTCATATTGCAAATAGCTGAACAAGGAGCGAGCCTGGAATTAGTGTCCCCTAACAACGCAGACAAAGTAGCAATGCTGAAAGAAATGGAATGGGTCAAAATGAGATGTGGAACTGTTTGAGAAATAGGAGAAATCTGGAGCATAAGAGGTTAATGATTTTGTTATCTATATATTATTTTATGTGTTCTGGTGACATATGTTTTGCCAACAGACGTAGTGCATTGCATATTTCCAAATTCAAATTACTTGGGGCCAGCACATTTTCAAAATTTCACTTTTTTGGCTAGATTGTTTCTTTTTTCAAGGTGTGCAGACAGAATATCGAGTTGGAAATGTCGAACTACAGAAATATTGAGTCCTAAATATCGTGAGTCTGAAATATCGACAGCAAGAATATCGTGGTCAAGAATATTGATTTTAAGGTAAGAAATATCGTTTTTAAAATATAGAAGTCATTAATATCGTTTGAAAAAATATAGTTGTTTAAAATATCGATTTGTTAATTAGTGTTATGTATTTTAGTATATATTTTAAATGTATGTGATGTATTTTTTTGTATAAGAATTGTTTTTGTTTTTTAATATTTGTGTTACATTTTTAGTAGTTATCAATTTTATTTGAATTAAATTTTGCATTTTTCAGTTCCGTAGTGGGTTGTGGGTTTATAGGGGAATAGGGTGGGAAGTAATTTAATTATAATAAATCAATGATTATTTTTTTATTCATTAATATTTATTTAATTGAGATTTTATAATGTTAATTGTGGGAAGTAATTCATTATTAATTAATTATTAATTGGTTGTTAATCAATATTAATTAATTAATTGCTAATTATTAAGGTAATTGTGTAATTTTTTTAGGTGCGGGTTGTGGGGTTTATAGGGGTAAAGGGTGGGAAGTAATTTATTTTTAAATAATTAATAATACGTTGTTAATTAGTAGTAAATAATTAATTGAAAATTAAATATGGAAATTGTGTAATTAATTTTAGGTGCGGGTTGTGGGGTTTATAGGGGTAATGGGTGGGAAGTAATTTATTTTTGATTAATTAATAATTAGTTGTTAATCAATATTAATTAATTTATTGAAAATTAATTATGGAAATTGTGTAATTATTTTAGGTGCGTGTTTGTGGGGTTTACAGGGGTAAAGGGTGGGAAGTAATTTATGTTTAATTAAACAATAATTAGTTTTTAATAAATATTAATTAATTTATTGCAAATTAATTATGGAAATTATGTAATACATTTTAGGTGAGGGTTGTGGGGTTTATAGGGGTAAAGGGCGGGAAGTAATTTATGTTTCATTAATTAATAATTAGTTCTTAATTATTATTAATTAATTAATTGAAAATTAAATATGGACAGTGTGTAATTCATTTTAGGTGTGGGTTGTGAGGTTTATGGGGATAAAGGGCGGGAAGTGATTTATGTTTAATAATTAATAATTAGTTGAGCATTAATAATAATTAATTAATTGATATTTTTAATTATGGTAATTGTTTATATGTTTTTGTGTGTGGGTTTTACTTTTATAGGGGTAAAGGGCGGGGAATAAATTATTTTACTTACTTTAGAATTAGTTGTTAAATACTTTTAGTTTTTTAATTGAAAATAAGTTTTAATTGTGGAATTTCTTTTTTATAGTTTAATTTTAGCTGTGGTTTGTGGGGTTTATAGGGGTAAAGTGTGGGATGTTTATTAATTTTTATGAATTTTAATTTGTTTTTTAATTAATAATATTTCTTTAATTGGTAATTAATTATGCTAATTATGTAAGTACATTTTTTTAATTTAGATGTGGGTTGTGAATTGTGTGGTGTTATAGAGTAGGAAATAAAAAAGTAAATTTATGTAATGAATAATGTTTTTGTTTCTAAATAATTTCTAATAAAAATATTTATTTGTTTGAAAATTATTTTTTATTTTATTTAATATAATATTTGTAGGTATGTGTCATATGCATTTAACATTATAATATGTTTTTTTATTTGTATTGTTAAATATATTTGTATTGAAATTTTTAACATATTTATATATTTTTTTATTTATTTAGTTTTTAAAATATTTTTGTTGTTAATATTTTGTTTGTTTTTCATTTTGAACTGAATGGAGTGAGAATATTAATTGTTACCCCTCCGCAATCCAACACTTTCCCTACTGTTGCACTGAATGGAGTAGGAATAGCAAATTTTTCCCCACCACTATCCAACACTTTCCCTACTGTTGCACTCACTGGAGTTGGAATAGTAATTTTTATCACTCCGCTATCCAACACTTTCCCAACTGTTGCACTCATTGGAGTAGGAATAGTAATTTTTACCGCTCCGCTATCCAACACTTTCCCTACTGTTACAATTATTGGATTTGGAATAGTAAATTTTATCTCTCCGCAATCCAACAATTTCTCTACTGTTGCACTCACTGGAGTGGGAATAGTAATTTTTACCCCTCCGCTATCCAACACTTTCCCTACTGTTGCACTCATTGGACTGGTAATAGTAATTTTTACCCCTCCGCTATCCAACACTTTCCCTACTGTTGCACTTACTGGAGTGGGAATAGTAATTTTTAGCCCTCAGCTATCCAACACTTTCCCTATTGTTGCACTTACTGGAGTGGAAATAGTAATTTTTACCCCTCCGCTATCTAAGACTTTCCCTACTGTTGCACTGGCTGGAGTGGGAATAGTAAATTTTATCCCTCCGCTATCCAACACTTTCCCTACTGTTGCACTCACTGGAGTGGGAATAGTCATTTTTACCTCTCTGCAATCCAACACTTTCCCTATTGTTGCACTCACTGTAGTGGGAATAGTAATTTTTATCCCTCCGCTTTCTAACACTTTCCCCACTGTTGCACTGACTGGAGTGGGAATAGTAAATTTTATTCCTCCGCTATCCAACACTTTCCCTACTGTTGCACTCACTGGAGTGGGAATAGTAAGTTTTACCCAACAAAGCAAGACCAAAACTACAAAAATCCAATAAGTATAACTGAAGATATGAATTTTAAAATAATAAATGAAAATATAGTGCTTAAAAGCTTAAAGTGCCAAACGGGGACATCTGGTCGCGGTTCACAGGGGTGAATCCAAAAATTAGGCCAACCGCGATGGAGCGTGAGTTGGATACAGATACCAGGGTTGGCCCACAGAAAAATACCTTTGATGGTCGTTGATGGAGGCAAGATGCGAGAAGCAGAGAGGTGATGCTTCAGCATCAAACCACTGGATCGAAGGCTATGCATCGTCATCGAGCCGTGCAAATTGGAGATGCAACGTCATCAAGCCTCAGAATGTAGGTAATGCGTCAGGAACTAGAAGAGAAGCGCTGAACAGTTGGCAATGCGAGGTCCGCGGTCCACGCAGCAGCGATGCCTTGGCATCGAGGAAGATGTGCCGGTTCTGATCGGCGCAACGTCGTCAATGTGTGGATTTTTAGCAGTTGCAGCACTTTAAACCCAATTCCAAGGGTCCAGTATTGGATTGGCACCACTTGGCAGGGCAAGACCTGCAGCAAGCAAAGTCCAGGTGCTCTTACAGGTGGATGAGAAGTCATTGATGTCCCCAAGACTTAGAACAGGGGGCAAGTAAGCATGCCCATGGAGTCACTCTGGGTTCAAGTGAGGTGGGTCTAGTCCTTCCTCAGCAGGGCAGAGGGTAGCAGACAGCAGGGCAGCACAGCAGAAGAGTAGTTCTCCCAGAGCAGCAGTCCAGCAGAGTGGCAGTCCTTCCTCCTGACAGAGTTTCTTCACAGGCCCAGTAGTGTCTTAGTGATTCTTAGTGACTTCAAAGACGGGCTTTGAAGTGTACAGAGGTCTTTCCTCCCAGCTTTAGCTCCAAACTCACCCCAGGGGGTGTGCAGCTGTTTTTGTGGGCACAGGACACAGCCTATTCAGGTGCAAGTAAGTGTCAGATCCTCCCTCCCATTCTGCCTAGGATGGACCATCAGGATGTGGATGGCCACTGAGTCACACCTAAGCTTTCTTTGTTTGTGGCTGTCTAGAGGGAATGCACAAAGTACTGCTATCACACAGCCAAGATGTGCAATGAAGACAGGATGCAGGCACACAGGGCTAAGAGCAGAAATTGCCATATTTCTAAAAGTTGCATTTTTAAAAGGGTAGTGAGAAATTCATCTTCACCAGTGAAGAGGATTTATCGTTACCATTCCAGTGATATAAAACATGACAGATCTTCTCCTTCTCAGTCAGGAATTTCAGTGTATAAGTTTAATAAGGAATTCCCAATACTAACCTATGAGAGGGATAGGCCTCACAGTAGAGAAAAATTAATTTGGCTGTTTTTCACTACCTGGACATGCAAAACTTGAAAGTTCAATGTTCTATCTTTTGATTACACAGTACCCTGCCCTACGGGCTAACTAGTGCCTACCTTAGGGGTGACATATGTAATTAAAGGGGGGTTTAAGGCTTGACAGGGGGTCCAATGGGTCTTCTGTTTAAAGAGATAGCACCAAGGTTTCTTTTTGCCTTTACCTTTGTTGGATTGTGACTTCCCCCCAGATGCAGGTTTTTGGGGCCCTGATGAAGACTGTTTTTGATCTTTACCCTTGTCCCCACCCTTATCTGGAGTTTTAGAATCTTGCTTCTTTTGGTCACCACCATTGTTCTGGTTTTTCTGCTCCACCCTGGTTCTGACCCACTTATCTGCCTTATTTCCAAATTCTTGGGGAGAAGTCAGATCAAAGTCAACCAGGTATTGATGCAATAACTGATTTTGGCAATTATTAAGGATCTGCTCCCTCATAATCAAATTGTATAATCCCTTGAAATCATTCACTTTGCTGCCAAGCAACCAGCCTTCCAGAGCCTTAATGGCACTATCCACAAAGTCTACCCAATCCTGATTCTGTGCCTTCTGGTTGTCTCTTAACCTAATCCTATACTGTTCAGTGGTTAAGCCAAACCCATCAATAGAGCACTCTTCAAGATTGAGTAGTTGTCAGCATCCTCTTCTCTAACAGTGAGGAGCTTATCTCTACCTTTGTCAGCAAAGGAGAGCCACAAGATAGCTGCCCACTGCTCTTGAGGGACCCTCTGAACTTTACAGGCCCTCTCTAAAGCAGTTATCCATTTGTGTATGTCATCCCCAACATGGTAGGGAGGGACAATCTTGCTCAGGTTCCTATTATCAAAGGAATGTTCCTTAACTCTAGGGACACTGTTGCTGCCACCATGGGACTCTAGTCCCAACTTTTTTCTAGCCCTCTGGACTTCTAGGGACTCTTTATCAAGGGCCAACTGCTCTTGCTTGAGCCTAAGCCTAGCTTTCTCAAGTTCAAGAAGTTAGTATTCCCTATCATAAGAGTGGTCCCTTTCGCTAGATACAGAGGTCCCTACAGACTGTCCTGAGTCATTAGACTCTGCAGAGGGAGATCTAGATCTCCTTGGTAAACTCTGCACTCTTCCAGGAGGAGTAAAGAGAGGGCCTTCATGGCCTCCTCCATTCTCCTCTTGAAGATCTGAGTTATCCAGGTGGGAACCATCAGGTTCCCCCTGGTCAGGGTTAGAGTCTAGGTCATAAAAGGTGTCACCTCCTGACCTGTCTTCATTTCCTGTCCCACCCACTCTCTCCTGTTCATCTGACCCAGGGGTTTTCCTTAAGTCATCTAGAAGTAACACCTCTACCAGGCATTGAGTGTTGGCACATCTCCCTGTCTTGAACTTTCTAGAGGCACACAGGGCTTTCAGTTCTTGGAACAAAAGCTCACTGTATCTAGAAGGCAGAGACCCACTGGCATCTCCTTTTTGCAGACATAATAAGTGTGGTGAGGTGTTGCACCTACCTAACCTAGTGGGAACTAAACTCTCTGAGGTTGGAGAAAGGGTATGCTAGACCCTTGACTTACCCAACCCTAAGTTCAGTAGAACTTACTTATTCTAAGCTAGTATTATATGTACCTAGTACTAGTGGTTTTTCAGTTAATCAATACAAAGAGTTATCTGGTAAAACAATGCAGGCTTGAATCCCAACCGCTGCACACCAGTGTGAGAAGTTGGCCTGGTATATGCTGTCCACTAATTAAAGTGGGCACCTTGGACCAGTCTAAACAACCCTTATGGTGATTTTGGAGGTCAAAGATAACCTTAGAAAGCTATCCAAGTGGTAGCTGTGGAGAGTAGCCTTCAGGCTTAGTCTTGAAGGAATGTTAAGCAGCTTGTTTTACCAGAATGCAACCTTGTAGTATTGGTTAAACGAAAGGAGAACCACAAAGTAGTTATAAAAATATGTATTTATTAGTATAACACTATCTAGTATGACACAGTATCTCCTACATGGAGATAATCACAAAGCACACAATACTTAAGCACAGAAATGACAGTAAATAGCACTAATACACAGAGGGCCCCGAGGGGGACCAAACCATATACTAAGAAAGTGGTATAAGAACCACGACTCGAGTCAAGACAGTGTCGAGAGGACGTAGAATCGCTGGGACCCCATGGAACCACCCAAGGTGAGTAGACAGGGACCCCACGGAGGACGGGTGCAGTGTGGGAACACAACCGCGTGCTCCATACAATTCTTTGGGAAAGTCGTGGTTGAAGTTTTAGAGTTTAAGGACCCTTCCCAGTGGACTTTGAAGAAACCCCGTGGAAGATGGAAGGTTGGAGAGCCACCCCACCCGTGGATACAGAGGTACCCAAGTTACGTGTCCCAGGGAAGCCGGGTTCGTAGGTCTGAAGTGGCGTCGGAAACCGCAGTCGAACCCAATGGAAACCGCAGTCGAACCCAATGAAACCCAATCGAAGAAGTGCCGCTGCTGGAAGGAAGAAAAGTGTCCGTTTGAATCAAAAGGTGGATTCATGTCGAAGAGTACCTGAAAGCAGAGGGGACAGAGTCTAGGTCCCTTAGGAGTGACAAGGGGCTCGGTAGACGAATGCCCACTGATGTGGGATGCTTCAGGTTGGTTGATGGAGTCCTTGACCCTGCAGCTACAGGGACCAGGAGATGTTGAGGATGACCAGGAGCCGTATACGAGCTGTCCCACGAAGGATGTCGAGTACTGAGGGGTCGGTGTCCGGCAGGAGCACTAGCAAGCCTTTGCAACGGCAACCCACGCAGAAGGTCAAAGATGTGTACGGTTCAGACCAGCAAGGTCCAGGAGACTCACCAAACACAGGGGAGTCAGGGCAAGCCTGGAGCAACCAGGGGAGCCCAAGAATAGCAAAGTTGACCCTCAAGTGGACCCACAGGCCCGAGGTACAGGAGTCGTGAGAGGACCTCGAGCAATTTCACCCAACCACAGCCCCACAGATCACTCGGTGCGCGGAGGTCTAAGTTCTTGGTAGGAAATGGTGCCAGAGGTTGGGGCTACTCGGAGCCCAATCAGGAAATGCCAATAAGCATATGCACTTGCAAATGTACGAGGTGCACAGGGGTTCAGGTATTGCAGACCCCACGAGGGATTCTGACCTCCAACTTGGTGAGAGATCAGCTTGGGCCTTGAGGGATGTAGAAACCCACCTACTGTGTTGCTGATGCCTTCGGAGTCCGTAGGAGCTCAGGATCAGCAGACTGGTCAGCAGTGTTGCGGTGCCTGCGAATGCAGGGGAGTGTCTCCTTCACTCCAAGGGAGATATCTTCGGTTGTCCTTGATGCTCCATAGGTCCTGCACAGATCCTGTATGGTGCACGGCCACAGACAATGCTTCAGACTGAGAGGGAGATGAAGTTGGGCCCAAACGAAGTCCAGCGAAGTCCAGAGAGTCCAGACGGTTGAAGTCAGTGGCTTCTGGTTCAGAATCTTGTCCATGTCGAATCTAAGGTTCTACAGCCAGGTAAGCCCTTAAGTACCCACGGGAGTGGGTTGGAAAGATTCAGGGGACCCTCCCAGGGGAGGGTCTGGACAGTGGGGAGGTTTCTCCCATGTCCTTTGTCCAGTTTTGCGCCAGAGCAGGAGCCAACGGTTCCCAGGACTGGTTTGAACTGGACAATGCACAGGGACACCAAATGTGCCCCTCATGCAGACTTTCAGTCGCTGGCAAGCGCACCCACCCAATATACTAAATCGTGTCTGGAAGGTGGTCACACCTCCCTGTGACAGGATGCCTATTGTTCTGCCTTCCCCTGCTCGAGCTGGGCTCAGCAGCAGGAGGGCAGAAATGTGTCTCTGGTCAGAAGCAACCATTTTGTGCTGTCCGGGACTAGAAGGCTGGTACCGGGAACACCAGGGACCCCACAAAGCTCACTTCTGAGGGGTGTAATCATACCTCCCACACCGGTTACCGGTGTGGGGGTATGATTCCAACATGTTTGACTCCAAACACGATAGGGTTTGTTTTAGCCGTTTTAGAGTTGGTCATCACGCGGTCGCATAATGCCACTCTATATGTCGTAAATGGCTGCCTCACTGACAACCCAGGAGAATGGATTTCGTAGGCTGCAGAGGTGTTCTGCTCATGCAGTGGCACCCTCTGAATGAATGAATGAATGAATGAATGAAATTATTTATAAAGCGCTACGTTCACTCCAAGGAGCATCTTGGCGCTAGCAGAAAAAGATCAAGAAAAAAAAACACAGGAAGAGAACGAGAGGATAGTTATAGAGAGATGCATTCATAACAAGTATCAAATAAGGGAGGACACGATGTTCTCAGGAGCAGCAAAAATCCATGTTTTCAACAGTTTTCTAAAGAGACGTTCTGATTGAGCCAGTCTCAATTGGAGCGGCAAAGTGTTCCAGGCTCTGGTTCCTAGAACAGCTATGGTTTTGCCTCCTTTTGTTTTCAAACGATAGCTGGGAACTGCTAGAAAGTTACCCGAAGATGACCGCAAAATACGTTGAGTTGTATAAGGACGTATTCTGGACCTAAGATATAATGGGCCTACTGCTTTTGTTGCTTTATAGGTGATAGTTAAAACTTTATATAGAATCCTTTTTTGGATTGGTAGCCAATGCACTCTCACTTAGAACCAAGCACCCTGCCCTCAGGATTGTGAAGGCCTGCTAGAGGGGTGACTTATAGGTTTTAAGTGCAGTGACCCTTAGATATAGTAAAGCTATATCTTAAGTAAGTGGTGCATGAACCAACTTACACAGGCTGCAATGGCAGGCCTGTAGTTCCATTTTGCATGGCCTCTCATGGTTGGCATAAGACATGTTTCAGCCCATGGGAGGCCCCTGGTGTACCTATGCCCTGGGTACATGGGTACCATATACTAGGGACTGACAAGGGTACCCCAGTATCCAATCTGGAGTGTACCTAAGTACATAGCATAACAGTTTAAGGAGAAAGTAGATAGACTGGGGTCCTGATTAGCAGGATCCCAGTCAGACTAGTCAAAAACAGTATCACATTTAGCAAAAAGTGGGGGTAACCATAAGAAGCAGATCCTACTTTCCTATAGCTCCTTTCACATGGATGGACTTCTAGTCCCGGGAGGATGTTTTCCCTCTCTCAAACAGGTCGCATGTCAAGAACCTCAGACACGACTCATTCCAATTGTTCCTGAGATCCTCATCCTTCCTCCTCATTATCTGTGTGGTTCTGGTGGGCTTCTGCCCATGCTTTCAAAGTTGTTTGGTGCTCTGCTTTCATAGCACTCCCTTGGGTAAACACCTCTTCTCTTGGCAGACTCCCTTGAGCTGGGCCACAGTTTAGCTCTCTAGGTTGGCCAGCTCAAACTCCATCCTGTCAGGTGAGGTCACAAACACAACAGAAAAAAATGAGAATAGGGAACATTTTAGAAAAATCAAAAATGTCAATTTGAGAAAATTAGTTCAAATTGGTCTCGATATGGAGTAGTACTGTACACCAACTCACTGTATGGCACCGCACAAACACAAGTCCTATCTCACTGCTGGTCACCATTGTTAGAAATTGGGTTTCTGATTGGCAGACATATGCACCCTGTTTATAGGCCAACAAAAGCAAAAGGAACAAATGATGGACGGAATGCTGAACAATGCAAACATTCACCCCCAGTCACAAGGATCTTGGTTTAATCCATCGTTCTTTTGCTCACCACGCCACCCCAGTTTGGACCCAGCCATATGCAAATTAGTCTTGACCCTGTTCCTCATGGGAACAGTTCAGCCCGAACTGCCAAGCCAGGTCCTCCCTGGATCGTAAACAAGATCCTGGGACCAGTTTCAGGGCATCACCCCTCATCAGCCAGGCTAGCTTGAATCCTGTGACGCAGTGGGCACAGGACCCATATCTGGGCATACCCATCCCTCTTAGGGCGACAAAAGCAAAAGGAACAAATGATGGACGGAATGTTGAGCAATGCAAACATTCACCCCCAGTCACAAGGATCTGGGCTTAATCCATGATTCTTTTGCTCACCACGCCAACCCAGACTGGACCCAGGCGTATGCAAATCAGTCTTGACCCTGTTCCTCATGGGAACAGTCGAGCCCCAACTACAAAGCTATGTCTTCCCTGGATTAGAAACAAGCCTCCCGGGACCGGTTCCAGGGCACCACCCCTCATCAGCCAGGCTAGCTTGAATCCAGTGTCGCAGTGAGCACGGGACCCACATCTGGGCATACCCTTCCTTCTTAGGACCGCAAAAGTAAGAAATGATGAACAGAATGGTGAACAATGAAAACATTCACCCCCAGTCACAAGGATCTGGGTTTAATCTATCCTTCTTTTGCTCACCATGCCACCCCAGTTTGGACCCAGCCATATGCATATCAGTCTTGACCCTGTTCCTCATGGGTACAGTCTAGCCCGAACTGCCAAGCCAGGTCCTCCCTGGACTGGAAACAAGCATCCTGGGATGGGTTTCGGGGCATCATCCCTAATCAGCCAGGCTAGTTTGACTCCAGTGGTGCAGTGAGCACAGGACCTACGTCTGGGCATACCCCTCCATCTTGGGGTGGCAAAAGCAAAAGGAACGATGGATTAAACCCAGATTCTTGTGACTGGGTGTGAATGTCTGTAGTGTTCAGCATTCCATCCATCAATTGTTCCTTTTGCAGATCTACTAGTAGCATTTAATGTACAGGCCCCAGGCAAAGCTAGTGCACTCTACTAGTGACTTATTGATAAATAAAATATGGCAATTGTGGATAAGTCAATCAAACCATGTTTTAGGGGAGAAGCACATGCACTTCAGCACTGGTTGACAGTGGTAAAGTACTCAGAGTCGTTAGGCCAACAAAATAATTCAGCAAAATTGGAGAAAAGAAGGCAACACGTTTGGGGGAAGACCACTCCAAGGCTGTCAGGTCTAACATATATGATGCAGGAAATACACCAATGGCATGGAAGTTAAATTTCACCTATGAACTGTTGCCAATATTGGGGCCATGCACTAGGCTGACAATGAAAAACACGGCTGCAGGCCCACATGCCTATGTAACCTCACTTTTGCATCTATTTAGCCTGCACTCAAAACATCGTCTATGAACTCGTCTTCATCCTTGTCCTCAACTGGCATTCGTGACAAACAATCCACGCTAAAGTTTTTCCTCTGGAGACATGCACAATCTTAAACACAAACTCCTGCATCTTGGAAACCAGTCTAGTCAATTTGGCCGACAAGTTTTTGTTAGCTCCTGCTGAAAAAATATGCACAAGGGGTTTATGGTCTGTCTGCAACACAAAATTGCGGCCCCACACATACATATGAAACTTGTGGCCAGCCCACACACAACGCCTCCAGCTCGATGGTACTGTATTGTTTTTCATACTGTTTGAGAGCTCTTGAAGCAAACACCATTGTTTTCACCTTATCCGAGACCCTTTGGCTCAAGATGGCTCCTAAGCCCATCTGACTTGGGTCTACCGTGATGATGGAAGACTGGCCCTCTTTAAAGGCTTTAAAGTCACTCCAAGCTGCAGCTTTCTCAGTGAGTACCTTGATCTCATTGAAGGCAGCCTCTTTGTCCTCAGGCCATAGATACATCACTGCTTTCCTCACAGAGACCTGAGAGGTTCTACAGTTTGTGCATACCCAGGGACAGACCTCACATAGTACTCCCGAAGACCAAGAAAGGAGTGCAAAGCATTCCTGTCATTGGGAGCCTTCGCCTCCTTGATGGCCCAGATGAGTGATGACTTTGGCTTAATTCCTGAGGTGGAAATGTATGACCCAAGTACTCTAACTCATTAGTGGTACATTTGCATCTGTCCATTCTAATTGTCATGTGTCTCTGGGAAAAATATCCAAAACTTGATGTAACACAAGGTTGTGCTCCTCCAGTGTGTCAGCATATAAGTGATAGGTTTGCACACCCCTGAGAATGACAAACAGATGGTCCATGAGTTTTTGAAAAACACTGGTGGTGGACGTCAGGCCGAATGGCAATCTCAGGTATCTGAAAGCCCCAAATGGTGTTACGAAAGTGGTCAGTTCTTGTGACTCTTTGGCTAGAGCCACTTGGTGATAAGCTGACCTTAAATTGATCAAAGAGAATCACTTAGAACCCCCTAAGTTGGCCAGCAACTCTTGGATCCTGTGAAGAGGATGACAGTTTCTAAGAATGTTGGCATTAAGACTCCTCAAATCTGCTCAGAGTTTAATCTCCCCAGAAACGTGCGTGCCACAACAATAGGTGCAACACAAAGTGAGGAATCGCACAGATTTTGTAGCAGGAGTTTTAACTCTTCTCTCACATTCAGAGTAACCGATCTCACCTTGTGAACTATGGGTTCTGTCTGAGGTTTGAGTGTTATGTAATGCTTAAAACTCTTTAAACTGCCTACTCCCTCATGAAACAAATTCTTAAACTGGTTTTGAATACCTTGTACTGGATCCACAATGTTACAAACGTATTCAATAGGTAGCTCTCCCGAAACTATTAGATTCTCAGCTCCAAGTTTTAACACTTTGGCCATTTTGGCTAAGTCCTGCCATCCAATAATGTTTTTGCCATTGACAGCTACATATATTTTGGTAATGGTCTCCCTACCTAAGCAGAGTAATTTGTCTGAAAAGAAGCTGTGGGGATCTGGGTAGAATGTAGAATGTCTTCTGTATGCCTCGTGGCACTGTTCCCTGCGTGGAACACAGAATGTTCTATCTCTGGCAGTTGCTGCCTGGGAGATGATGTACCCAACACCCATTAAATGAAGTACCTGCCTTCCCCAGTGTCGTACTTCATTTCACTGGCGACGACGAGTGTCCCGACTTCAGCTTCCCCCCTCCGGAGTGAACCTGTGCCTGCTGTGCCTGCCGACCGATTCCAGTGCAGTCTCTTTCTTTCTGTGCTTCCGGTGGTCCCGTTTCCTGTGTGGATTCCTTCGCTGGGTTGCCCCTCGCCTTCGAGTCAGGTCTGCCTTCTGAGCGACGCCGTCTTGGGCCATTTATAAGGTACTCTACTGATTTTTGGCAAGCGCGCGCTCCGAGCAGTCTCCTGGTCTTCCGTGACGTCAGCCTCTGCCTCTGCAGACTCTACGCACGCACGCTTCTGCCTGACCTGCCTGGTACCCCTGGTAACGACGTAACATCGCAACGTGCAGCCATTTTGATTCTTCTGTCACTGAATGCGTTGCCATAGCAACGCGTGTGCGTTTCCTCGCTGATACGCACAGCTGTTCAAGCGATTTCGCGCATTTGGCATTAGCGCACTGTCACTCAATGCGCTAATTGAGTGACAGTCCTCACGCTGATGCGCACAGCTTCCACAATGGAGTATTAACATGTTTTGCGCACTGCAACATCAGCACTATTGATGTTTTCTTCGCTGATGCGCACAGCTGTTTAGCATCAGCACAGATCAAGGTTGTCATTCACTCATTGTGGGCATTATACATTCTCACAGTACTCATTACATTTGGCAGTTTGTGGATTGTCATTATTGTGTGGGCAGCAACTCACCCACGCGCAGTGTGATTATGGATCGGGTGCTAGCTCCGCCACCCTTTTTACAATCTCCTGGTTCTCCTCCCATTTTGTGGCAACAATGGAAGGACACATTCGAGAGTTATCTTGAAGCCATAGATGGCGATACGTTCACCTCAAAGAAGAAGAAGGCACTTCTTATTTACAATCTTGGCGCCGAAGGTAGAAGCATCTTGAAAACATTACCCCTGGAAGTTGTCAGCACTCTTGTGAGTGGTGGGGATAGTGGTGATTCATTAATCGTTGACGATTATGCATCACTGATTAAAACTTTGGACAAAAGGTTTAATCCCAAGAAGAACATTGTGCTTGAGCGACATAGATTTTTACAACGTGCCCAGGTTCCGGGTGAATCAATCGATGATTTTGTCGCTGCGCTCAGAACCCTTGCCATTACCTGCAATTATAGAGAGTTTAGAGATGAGATCATACGTGATCAATTCATCGAGCGTACATGCAACAAAAAAATTCAGGAAAAGCTTTTGTCATCCGACGATTCCGATCTTGAAACAGCTCTTACTATTGCAAGAAGCATCGAACACTCTCAATTTTGCATGAAGGAGATGAGCAATTCTCAACCTACTGAAGTTAAACAATTATCAGCAAAGCACAAAGTCAAGTCTACTAAAGTCTCCACCGAGAATGCGGTACGGAATCCATTTCCGCTACCTTCGTCCAAAGTCAAGCCTGACAAGATGCAACCTTTTTGCTTCTGATGTGGGAGCAAATCTCATTTAGGAAATGCTAAGTTCTGTTTTGCCTTGAATCAGACTTGTTTCAAGTGTGGAAGGAAAGGTCATCTGGCTCGTTTTTGCAAGGCTACAGGGTCCAACAAAGGAAATATGCAGGTCATCAAATCCATTGAAGAAGACTTTATTGACTCTAGTGACGAAAATGACAATGAATTATTAATGTTGTCTTCTTCATCTGAACCATCTGAGGGTGTTGTTGAAATTGCGTCCATGGGAAGTTTACGCAAGAGAAAATCTCCTGCATGTGTCATCAGTGTGAATGGAAAAAATTGCCTTTCTTGGCTGATTCCGGTTCCCCATTTACCCTCATTAATGCTAAGGATTTTGGGGGGATTGATAACATTCAATTACACCAGTCTAACATCAAGATTTTTGCGTATGGTGGCAAGAGAGTAGATGTTCTTGGCAAATGTGAGGCCAAATTGGAATTCTGTGGGGATTTTGCTACTAGTACCGTATACATAGTAGAAGATGGTGCTAATTTGTTGGGGTGGGAGGACCAAGGTGAGCTTGGAATCATTCTCGATCCCAATCATCCCGACATGGTCCTGTCTAGGCGTGATGCATGCAAATTTTATACTTCATCCTCATCCTCTAGTTTATCCACTGAGGAGGCAGTGAGACATTTAGCAGGTGATGAATGGATTCAGAGGTATCCAGAAGTCTTTTGTGACAAACTGGGCAAACTAAAAGGTTTTCAGCACCGCATTATCCTGAAAGATGGTGCCAAGGCGGTAGCGCATAAGGTGCGTAAGGTACCCCTGAGTTTGCGTATGGAGCTTAAGCATGAACTGGAACGTTTGTGTAACATGGATGTAATCGAAGCCATTGAAGGTTCCGAATGGTTGGCCCCCATAGTTCTTGCACGCAAGGCTGATAAGTCCCTTAGAATGTGTGTGGACTTGCGCGATCTCAATGCTAATATATGGATTGATCGTCAGCCTTTGCCTAATATTAATGAAATGCTGACGACGTTGGATGGTGCCAAGTATTTTTCATCTTTTGACATTTCCTCTGCGTACCACCAGGTGGAGCTGAGTAAGGATTCCAGACATCTCACCTCTTTTGTAACACCCGAAGGAGCTTTCCGTTACAAACTTATGCCTTTTGGTTTGGCATCAGCTTCCGCTGTGTTTCAGCGCCTTATGGGCAATCTTTTCAAAAACACAGCGGGAGTTGTGTTTTCCAAGATGATATATTGGTGCATGCACAAACTGAAGCTGAGCATGATGGTAGAGTTAAACATGTACTGGATATCGTGAGACAACATGGGCTTACCTTAAGGAGGGACAAGTGCAAATTTTTTGTGGAGGGTGTGGATTATTTAGGCCACCATATTTCTAGCAAAGGCATTGAACCCAAAGTTAAGATTTTAGATGCCATTCAAAATGCACCTTCACCCACCAATAAAGATCAACTTCGTTCTTTCTTAGGTTTAGTAGAGTATTACGCCAAATTCGTGGGAAATTTTGCTGACAAGACCTCCTGTTTGCGTGAGTTACTAAAGAAAAATGTCAAATTTGTGTGGTGTGACAGGTGTGTCGATCAGTTTGCTCTTCTCAAGAAAGAAATTGTCCAAGCAAGACCTTTGAAATTGTTTGACATTAATGACAAATGTATTGTTTCAACCGATGCCAGCAACATTGGGTTGGGTGCTGTCCTCATGCAAAAGAGAAGTGATGGTCGCGAGGAGATCATTGCATTTGCCTCCAGGACTCTTCGTGGTGCTGAGGGTTCTTACTACCATTGAGAAAGAGGCGTTAGCCTTATGGTGGGGTGTTCAGTACTTTCGGAATTTCCTGTGGGGAAATGAATTCATTCTCAGGACCGATCACAAGCCACTAGTTGATCTCTTCACTACCAAAGGTGGGGGTCGTGCCACTCCACGTATTGCCAAATGGCAATATAGGTTACAGGAATTCAATTATCGTTTGGTGTATGTGACTGGCATCAAAAACATCTTCGCTGATTGTTTATCTCGTTTACCTCTTAGTGTTGACGTCAGTGGAATTAATTAAGAAGATCTTGACATTGTGTGTGCTGTTGGTACCGTTGGTGACATCGTGAAGGGCGCACTTTCTGAGTGTGAGTGGTTACAAGCCATTGCAGAGGATGATGTGATCAAATTGGTAGTTGATTATTTGATCCATGGTTGGCCTGCCAACAAGGATTTGTCCCCAGAGTTAATTCCTTTTAGAAGGGTATGTGATGAATTGTCCATGGTGGATGGCACATTACGCAGGTGTGGTCTTCTAGTTGTTCCAGGTAGTGTTCAGAAAAAGGTTTTGGACCTAGCTCATGAGGGCCATCTTGGCATTCGTGCTATGAAGCGCAGGGTCAGAGAGGATTTCTGGTGGCCCGGGGTAGACAGGTCCATCGAGCATTATGTCACGGATTGTAGTGCGTGTGTATTAAGTGATAAGTCTCAGGTAACTTATCCCTCTCCCATTGAACCGATTGTGATCAAGAATCTACCTTGGTGTAAATTAGCTTTCGATGTTGCTGGTCCTTTTGGTATCACTGGTGATTCTCCTCTTTATGCTTTGGTTTTGGTGGATTATATGTCTAAATGGCCGGAGGTCAAGTTTGTGGAGTGTGTGAATTTTGAAATGGAAAATTTCCTTAGGAAACACGGTATCAAACACGTTTTAACTTCACTTTATCACCCCCGCAGCAACGGCTTGGTTGAACGCTTTAATCGTGTTGTCAAAGATCAACTACAATTGGCTTTAGTGAATGGTTTGCACTGGCGTACTGCCATCACGGATATGTTGTGGGCGATTAGGACCACCCCTCATATTAGTACCGGGATGTCTCCCTTCACCCTGCTCAGGGGCAGGGTTGCTGGTTCAAAGTTGAATAAAGACTGGATGTCCAGGAAAGATGTTGATCAGAGTAGACTTGGCAAAGTAGCGGATGTGAGATCTGGAGTCCAATCGAAGTACGCCACTGTTTCTGGAAGAGTTTCCCCTGTGTGTGTTGGTGATTGGGTAAGAATTAAAAAGCCTGGTTTCATCCACAAGGGAACATCTCGGTTTTCTTCTCCGGTTAAGGTAAAGGAGGTGAAAGATCGTGTGGTGGTGTTGGAGAATGGAAAAGTTTGGAACAAGTGTGCCATTTCTGTTGTTCCTAAATCCAAAGCTGTGTATGTTGGTGAGAAGATGGGGGTTCGTTTTGGTCCTTACGATCATTCTGCTCGTTCTGATTTTTCTTCTGTAAAGGTAACTCCTGTTCGTTCAGGTTGTTCTTCTGCTAATGTTGTTCCTTCTTCCGGGAATGTTCGCCCGGACAACTCTTCTTCCAAAAGATGTTCTTTCAGAGCAAGGTCTACTCTTGTTAGGTTTCAAGACTATGTTATGCATTGATCATGCTGTGTTTCTTTGTTTTCTATCTTGTTTTCTCTCTATCTTGTTATTATTTGTTTTCCCTACTTTCTCCTCTTTTTGTTCTTTATTGTGTAGTAAGGGAGGTGTGTGGGGATCTGGGTAGAATGTAGAATGTCTTCTGTATGCCTCGTGGCACTGTTCCCTGCGTGGAACACAGAATGTTCTATCTCTGGCAGTTGCTGCCTGGGAGCTGATGTACCCGACACCCATTAAATGAAGTACCTGCCTTCCCCAGTGTCGTACTTCATTTCAGAAGCCTAACATTTCCGTATCTTTCTTACCGAATGCCTTTGGATTAACATCACTAAGGGGGTGATTACGATGGCGGGCGGATTGTAGCGGTGCCTGGGACCACCCGCTTGTAAGGCGGCGGTTCCGCACCATGTATTATGATGCGACCGCCACCGTGGCGGTCGCATCATGCTAGGTTAACATGGCTGCAGCACCAGCCGCAATGCTAAAACAGCATGTTGTGCGTTTCCCTGCACTACGTGGCAGGCACCACGCGGTGCCTGCCACTTAGTGCAGGGAAATGTAGAGGGGTACCATGGGTACCTCCCCAGTGCACCACCACCTCCCCCCAACACAAGTGGGGGCCTGCAACGGGCCCCAGAAACCAATCCCCGCCAGCCTTTCCATGGCGGTTTCACCACCATGGAAAGGCTGGCTACAGCCAGCATTGTAATTTGGCGGATGGTGCCTGCTAGGCACCGCCACCATTTTACAGATGCTGACCGCTCCGCCAGGCAATCGGTACGATTGCCTATGGTGGAAGCGTGGCGGGTGGTCTTTGCGACCACCGCGGTCCGAAAGCGATTCCGCCCGCCATCGTAATTTGGCGGGAGTAAAATTGCTGTCAGATGGCGGAGGGCCTTTCGCCACCGTAATCAGCGTAAACATGTTAATACTCTATCCCAATGCTCATGAAACGTGGTGTCCCTTAAAATAGTAATCACAAAACCTGAATCTGCCATTACTTGTAAGGTAACACCATCAATCATAGCCTCACAGGTGGGACCCTTAACAGGTGTACATATTGAATTGCATGCAACAGTCAACACTACATTATTGATCGATTCAGTGCATTCATCCACCTCGGTATCTACACAACTGACTCTGATTGTGCTCTTGTTGCTTCTACAAACTGATTGGAAATGGCCCATCTTTTTGCAAGAAAGGCAGCGCTTCCCTATAGCCGGGCATCCTGCAAAACTACTTATGTGGTTTCTAGAACCAGATTTAAAGCATACAGTTCTCAGTTTACATTGGAGACCTCTCAAATTGTTGTACTTAGTGTTCAAAACACATATAAGTTCCGCCTGCAGATCATCTCCAACTGTTAAAGCGCTCACAGAAGTCTCGCCATGTAAGACTTTAGTCGAGATAAGGAAGCGCTCGTTATTTTTTGCTAAATTGATTAACTCGACGAGCGTGGGATTGTGGTAGTTTAGAATGTGTTACTGTATCTTGCGAGAGGAACAGTTGAAAACAAATTCATCACATATGTTTGTGTCCACAGTAGGTCCAAACTCGCAAGTAGACGCTAGGATTCTAAGCTCTGCAATATATTCCTCCACGCTTTCACCTTTTGCTTGTTTGCGGTTGAAGAAGTTATGACCCTCCAAATAATGTTAGGTTCCTCTGAAAATTGCTTTTTTAATCGCTGAAGAGCTTCAATATATATATATTCCACTGTGAATCCCCAGATCGGTCAGCAGGAGCTTGCACTTGTGGTAAGTTGTCGAATATTTGCTGTGCAGCACGCCCAAGACTGCCAAATAATAATGCAAATTTCCGATGAGGAAATTAACTGCCTGCATCCAGGGCCGGCTTTAGCACTGGTGGCACCCTGTGCGACAATGTTTGTTGGCGCCCCCCAATGACCACCTCTGCTACGGATTCCCTCACTCGCACCCTTTAACAGTGCCCCTCAAGTCTCCATAACCACTGTCTCTCAGATTCATTTAGTTTTATAGCACCACTCATACCAGTGTAAGGTGTCAGAGCACTTTACATCACACACACATTGCACAAAGACAATCATATGTGTGTAAATCAGTGTATAGGAAATGTTACATCAGACAGGACTACAAGGTGTAGTGTAGGAGTGACATGTCATCGATACTGGTAGGCAATATAGTTTAAGAGTCAATATTCTGAAAAAGCACCAATTCAGAATTTAAAACGTAAAACCATTGTTAGGGGGTCTCTTTAATAATAACAGTTTTCTACCCAAATTAACCCTTTTGGGAAGATTAGGATAATGAAAGACTGTGCAAAAAAAAATATAGCGCTAACATCTACCTTGCAGTTTGCATGCAGCTCTTTGATGACAGTTAATAGCTCAATGTTATATTAGGATTTTGACTTATAAACTGCAAGTAACAAAAAGAGCTCTTTTACAGAAGCAGTAACCCACTGACCTATTTAGTATTTACATTATATGCACTTTGTGATCTGCATGGTACACGTTCTTAGCAGCAGGCATTTTAACCCTCTGTGCTACCTTTGGATGAGTCAAAACTTCCACTAGACAAACCTCCGGGTCTCTTTCCAGGAAGACGATTAATCACCGGAGTTATCTTGACATTTTAATTGATGCCTGAAAATTGCTGGAGGACAGGAATGCGGCAGCAGGTGCTTTTAAAATGTTAATATCCTTGCAAAAATGACGCCCCCACCCCAAGTCAGCGCCCGGTGCAGTGGTACCGACCGCACAGCCCTATTGCCTGCATCAATTGCCACCAGATGATTTTCAAATAGTCTGAGCCATTATGACCATTTGATTGACGGTTTGCCTGGCCTGGCCAAGAAAGGAGGAGGTTTGATGATTTGTTGTGAATTTGCCATAGTGTAATATGAAAGAGAGCCAAATTCAAATTTTTTAAAGAAGAATGGAAAATCCTAAATATTATACCAAGTTCAATTCAAATGTGGTTTGCCAAACTGTGGTGTGTTCACACTTCTACTCTACAATAAAGTTTAGTTATCTATTGTTACCATAGTACCCCCTCGCTCTGTAGAATGTTTCTTGTCACAATTCATTAGGTCATTTTGGAATGTGCTTATGTCATGGGTTGGAACGGGAGCGGGGAAGCGGTTGGAGTTGGTGGAAGCTGGACGTGTTATTCTGTGCACCAGTGGGTCTTTTATTGGTTTATGAATTAAACCTGTTTTTATTACTCTTTACCGACTCCTGCGCCTCTTTACAATGGCGACGAGTGGTTTTTGCTGACCCACTGTGCATCCTTCTACTTTGTTTTATCTACACGCTGGAGTGTGCTGCCTTCACCTTGCTTGGCATTTCGACATCTTTGCCGGTGTTTTGAAAGAAGACTTGTAAATCCTGTCTACCATTCCGACGGCATGTATTTCGGAGACAAGGTACTGTTTTCATGAATTTCTTACCCGTTGGCAGTTGAGAAGCACTCCAGCTCGTTATTTCAAATCCGCAGTGGCTCGAGCGGACCTTGCGCTCCAGTAGAATCTTCGGCTGTGTTCTTTCGAGCGATCTTGCGCATCGGCAGAATCCTTGGCTGCGTTTCACTCTGACGCCTGCTGTGATTACGTGACAACGCACGTCCTCAGCACGCTAGAGACGTCACGCTGTGGCCATCTTGGATTTCCATGGAAACTGATTGCCGGAGATAGTCATGCTCTATTTAAAGCC
Source organism: Calotriton arnoldi (assembly GCA_963921515.1). NCBI lineage: Eukaryota > Metazoa > Chordata > Amphibia > Caudata > Salamandridae > Calotriton > Calotriton arnoldi. The sequence goes on from CAWUFW010006292.1 coordinate 722,548, forward strand.
ACACTTAAGGTTACGTTCCAGCTTAAAGTGTATGCAAGTGCATTTCAGTGACGTGCACACTATCTACACACTATATACAGTGTATTTGACAGTTTCAATATGTGCATTTCAGTGATGTGCACACTATAATTTTATTACGTGCATTTCAGTGATGTGCACACTACAATTTTGCTTTGTGTTTTTCGGCAGTGATACACACACTTGATCGATTTTGTTAAACTATATCACAGTGTATCATCAATCCTCACCTGAACTTGGGTTGTGCACACCTTTAAAAGGAAGTATAATTTACTTCCTTTGTCTTTGCTTCACTTTGTGTTATCCCTAATTAATTACCTTTTTGCATTGAACTTCATTCACGTGCACTCCACTTTACTTTTAGGACTTCTCATCTTTAAAAAAAAAAAAAAACATTTTTTTAAAAAAAGAAGTCAGTTCAGCATGGCTGGTTCACAATTTTGCAATCAACCCGCCATATTTCTTCAAGTTCCAGGAAAACCCAAATTGATGTGGAAAAAGTGGTTTGAAACATTTGAAAATTATTTATTGGGCATTGATGGTGTCAAGTTTTCACCTGAAAGGAAAAAAGCAATTTTATTTAGTTTTTTAGGTACAGCGGCCATTGACATTTTTAAAAATTTAGCTCCTATAGCTGGTCAAGGTGAAGGATGGGACATTTACCAGGAGGCAATAGCAAGACTGCAAAAACAATTTGTAGATGAGCCTAGTGTAATGATAGAGCGACACACTTTTCACAAAAGGTAACAACATGTGGAGGAGTCTATTGAAGACTATGTTGCTGCCCTTAGGGTGTTGGCAGCCAACTGTGAGTTTGGGGCTAATGTTGATTACTGCATAAGGGATCAATTTGTTTTTAATTGCGAGTTCAAGAAGGTGCAAGAAAGACTCTTAGCTTGTCGCAACCCTACTTTATCTGAAGTTTTAGACCTTGCAAAAGGCATAGAGAGATCTATTCAATCAGCTAGAGCTATTTCGAACGAGGAAGTTAAAACCTCTTATAATGTCTGTGCTATTCAATCTGTTCAAAGACCAATTAGGTCTGGAGTTATCAAGGGTAGTAAGCTAAGTTGTTTTAGATGTGGGTCAAAGACGCATCTTGCAAATTTTCCAGATTGCCCTGCTTTAAAAGAAAATGTTTAAAATGTAATAGGTTTGGACATTTTCAAACTTTGTGCAAGTCCATAAGAAGTTCTCCTAATGTTTCTGTAAATGCTGTATCTAATGTTCAAGAGGATTTGGATAATTTACTCTTAACATTGTATGATCCCATGTCAGAATGGTCTATCAACAATGTAAGTGTACCTTTTAAAGCACCTTTAGGTGTTGTACATATTGGAAAAGTGAGTCTAGATGTTATGGCTGATTCTGGGTCGCCCATAACAGTATTATCCGATATTTTCTTTAAGGAGAATTGGACTGATGATGTTAAACTTAAACACACAGATATCAATCCCAAAGCCTTTGGCAATTTTGACATCAAAATGTTGGGGTATTTTGAAGAGATTTTAGAATTTAAAGGACGTGAGGTTCTTACCAAAATTTATGTAGCCATTGATGGAAAGAACATTGTGGGATGGTATGATCTGGGCAAGTTGGGGATTATGTTGTGTCCTGGTACAGATTGTCCCATTAGATTAAGGGATATTTCTGTTAACTCAATCAATGTTGAGGATTCCAAGGTTGATTGTATTCTTGCTAAACATAGTGCAGTTTTTGTAGATAAGGTGGGCCAAGTAAAAGGATTTACCCACAGGATTAAGCTTAAGGAAGGAGCCATACCCATCCAACATAAAGTACGTATGGTTCCGCTGAGTGTACGTGAGAATTTGAGAACTCATCTTAATGATTTAGTGGCAGAAGGTATTATTGAACCTACTGATAGCTCAGAATGGATTTCGGCTATCGTGATCACACTTAAGAAAAATAATGATGTGAGACTGTGTGTGGATCTTAGGTCATTGAATAAGAACATAGTTGTTGAAACCTATCCCCTGCCTAGAATTCAAGAACTATTAGCTGCCGTTAATGATGCCAAGTACTTTTCGGTTATTGACCTTAGATCAGCTTATCATCAGGTGCTTCTTGACGATTCATCCAAAGACCTCACGGCTTTTGTTACGCCGTTTGGGGTTTTTAGATTTGTAAGAATGCTGTTTGGCCTGGCGTCAGCGGCCAGTGTTTTTCAAAAACTTATTGAGGCTCTTTTTCAAGGTTTAAAAGGCGTGCAGTCGTTTCAAGACAATATTTTAATTTTTGCAAAAACATGTGAAGAACATGACAACATATTGGAGGCTGTCCTTAATATACTGGAATCTAAAGGTATGACAGTGAGCAAGAACAAATGTAAGTTTCTTGTTGAAGAAATTGATTACTTGGGTCACAAGATTTCGAGTCGCGGCATTTTTCCCAAAGATGATTTGGTTAATGCCTTGGATAAGGCAAGCAAACCTTATAACAAAGATTCTCTACGCTCCTTTTTAGGTTTAGGGGAGTACTATGCTAGATTCCTCGGAGACAGTCAGCGAGACCTGCACTAAGGAAACTTCATTGGCTCCCAGTTAAGTCCCGAATTCAATTTAAGGCTATGTGTTTAGCGCACAGAGCCTTTTGGAAGACTGGCCCTGCGATCATCCAGTCCCTCATTATTCCGTACCACCCTCCTAGGAGTCTTCGTTCCAGCTTCGCTTTCCGTGCTACTATAAGGAAAGTACGTAGATCCAGCTGGGGCGGCCGTTCTTTTTCGTTCAATGCTGCTAATCTTTGGAATTCTCTTCCCTTTGCTCTTAGAAGGGAATCCAATATGCAGTCCTTTCGTAAACTCCTTAAGACTCATCTTTTCAGTACCATTCACTAACCTGTCATGACACTGTTTGCTATATCCAAAGCGCTACGAGGCCTTAGGGTAGTAACGCGCTATATAAAACCACTTTCATTCATTCATTCATTTGTTAAGGGGTATGCTCTGGTTGTGGAACCGTTGAGGCAACTTCTAAAAAAAGGGACAAGTTTTGTCTGGACACAAGTACATGATGAAGCTTTTAATCAAGTCAAAAAACTCATTGCGCAAGCTCCAGGTCTCAATACTTTTGATCCTACTGGCAAGTCATTTGTCACGGTTGATGCCAGTACTATAGGTCTGGGGGCAGTGTTTACTCAGTTGGTAAACGGTAGAGAGAGAGTTATTTCTTTCATTTCCAGAGGAATAAGAGGAGCTGAAGAACATTACAGTACCATTGAGAAAGAGGCTCTTGCGTGTGTATGGGCTGTAGAAAAATTTAAAAATTTCTTGTGGGGACGCCCTTTTGTTCTGGTTACGGATCACAAACCTCTTGTATATATGATGGATGGAGTAAGATCTGGCAATGCCTCCTCGAGATTAGTGAGACTCATAGCACGGTTACAAGAATTTAATTTTGAGATAAGGCATATTGCGGGAGGGAAGAATGTGACAGCTGATTGTTTGTCTAGACTTCCTCCCACAGATGTATCTGAGGAGAAGATCATTGATCTTCATGAGTGTGTTGTAGCTGTTGTAGATGCTATTAGTGTGGGTAATATGGACATTTCGGAGAAAGAGTGGTGTGAATTTCTTGATCAAGATCAAGTCTTAACTAAAGTCAAACAATTTGTGGTCAATGGTTGGCCACCAAGTAAAAATTTGGAGGTTTGCTTTCGGAGTTTTGCTCAAGTGGCCAATGAGCTCACTATTGAAAACAACATGTTATTGAGGCATGATCTGTTTGTTCCACCTGTTGGGATTAGAAACAGACTTGTCAGTTTAGCTCATTCGGGACATTCTGGCGTTTCTGGCACCAAAAGATTACTAAAAATGTATTATTGGTGGCCAGGGATGGATGCTTTTGTGGAACGTTTTGTGGACAATTGCAAAATTTGTATACGTTCAGATAAACATTGGAAAGTTTCTACAGAACCTTTGAGCATTCAAGAGGTACCCCAGTTACCCTGGGAGAAAATTTCTATAGATTTTGCTGGTCCTTATGATTGCCTAGGTAGAGAAAAGAGATTTTTAATCGTGGTCATTGACAACTTCTCCAAGTGGTTGTACTACACGTTTGTTGAGCATCCCAACACTGATGAAGTGGTATTTTTTTTAGATAACATCTTTCAGCAAGAAGGAGCACCTAAAATTATCATGTCTGATAATGGGGTGCAGTTTATTTCTGCTAAAATGCAGAGTTTTCTTAAGAAATTTGGTGTACGTTCAGTGAAGGCACCATTGTATTGGCCTAAGGCCAATGGTCAGGTGGAACGGGCCAATAGATTTTTCAAAGAAGAATTCAATCAGCTTTGGAAAACAATTTGGATGTGTTTGAATTTTTAAAGGAGAAAATTTGGAGCTATCACAATACTCCGCACTCGAGTACTGGTGTATCTCCTTATGTCTTGATGAGGGTAGACAGAGTAGAACTCTTCTCACACCTGATTTTGTCAAAACTGGCATGAAACTATCCTTTGAGGGCTGTATTGATAAAGCGAGAGACAATTTATGTGTGGCTCGTACTTCTAGTAAGAATTATCATGATGCATATGAAAATGCTAAATGCAAATCTGTTGAAGTTGGAAATTGGGTGCGAGTTATCAAACCTCCTTCTCAACAAGTTAAGGGTTCATCTAAATTTTCATTACCCTTTTTGGTCGAAAGGGTTACTGATTCTGCTGTTTTATTGAAAAACAAAGGGTGGTGGAACAAAAGTGCTATCAATATACTTAAGCCTGGACAGGAGAATTTCTTTGAAAAAGAAAAGCTGGAAGGTGATGGTACTTTGTTTTGTGAGAATGGTGGTAAGAATGATTTCTTGACGAGTTCTTCTATAAGAAATGATTCTGAAGGTTCTGAGTGTTCTGCTGGGAATCTTATGGATTTAGTGTCTGGTGAACAGATGGGAGATCATTTGGGTGTGGGTACCAAAGAGGATAGTAATCTGGAAAGGGATTTGCCTTTACAAAAAGGATTGCTAAAGTACCCAAGAGATTTGAGGATTATCTTATGGAATAGTTTTATTTTTATTTTGTTTTTGTTTGTTCAAAAAAAAAAAGGACATGTGGTGTGTTCACACTTCTACTCTACAATAAAGTTTAGTTATCTATTGTTACCATAGTACCCCCTCGCTCTGTAGAATGTTTCTTGTCACAATTCATTAGGTCATTTTGGAATGTGCTTATGTCATGGGTTGGAACGGGAGCGGGGAAGCGGTTGGAGTTGGTGGAAGCTGGACGTGTTATTCTGTGCACCAGTGGGTCTTTTATTGGTTTATGAATTAAACCTGTTTTTATTACTCTTTACCGACTCCTGCGCCTCTTTACACAAACCAACACTGAAAACACAGTACATAAAAGGAAATTAAAAAAATTATTGTGTAGCTCACCAGAATAAAACACTGCTTCAAAATGTCAAATGTAGAGAAGTAATCCATGTAACTATGTCGCTGATCGTGGCGTTGAAATTGAACAAACACTTGGAAAACAAACAAGTATCCAAGAAACAGACTGGACTAAGATAGCCGACACGTTGGACGTCAGATGACGTCAGGGCCTGCTCCACAGCTTGCCTATGACGCGCTCAGACCGGCTAGTCAGGACTCCAGCCCAGAAGATAACTGACCAGGAATTCCAACCCACCGCTCCAGAGCCGCAAGAGCCATTTGTAAGTATACAGCTTACTATAGAACAAGGAGCACGCAGAAGCGCACTCTGAATAAATGACAATAACAAGAATGCAATAACATGAATGGCATGAATACTGCTTCTGGTAGAGCTTCTGCAAATTTAGTGTAAGGGCCCGGGGGTCTGTAGACTAGTAGACCCGAGAAGGAGGACGTGGGTGACAGATTTATGGTGATTTTTTTTTTCACAAATTGGGATGTGCAGGGTGTGGTAGACATATTTAAATGTGTTTTTTAAAATGATAGCAATGCCCCCTCATTTATGCTCCCGATCTTTCCGAATTATATGGTATCCTGTGGGGAGTGCTTGGAGGATGTCTGGCATGGAACTATCGAGTAACCACGTTTCTGTTAAGAATAAAACATCAAGCTGTTCGTCCCCAATTAGGGTGAATAATTCAAACTTGTGGTAGGATAAAGATCTGCAATTAATAAGTGCTAAGTTCCACTTATTAAGTCTAAGCATTTTAACTTTTCCATCCTCTGGTGTAGGAAGAGAATAATTGCAGACAGAGCAGCACAAATCTCCATTATCTGGCTCTATCGGTGGACATGAGTGTTGTGAGCATATAGGGCCCGATTCACAAAGGTAAAGTGAGACAAAAGTCTAACTTTACGACTTTTAGTATTTAGAAAGAGGATTTACTACTCATAAATGCCCTTTGTGAATACCGAAAGTCGTAAAGTTCAACTGTTGGCATTCACAGAGGGCATTATTGACTAGTAAATGCCCTTTGTTTATACCAAAAGCGTAAAGTTAGACTTTCGTCTCACTTTACCTTAGTGAATCAGGCCCATAGACCTGAGCGAGTATTACAATTTGGCTGAACAAATTGCTTTATTTGAGGGAGTTCTCTCAAGGTGCCTGGCCCCTGTTCCGGTTCGGCCATGGATGGGCGCAGACAGGCTTGCCTTTGGCGCGCTTTTGGCGTGCCACCGGCTTGCCCGCCTCGCATCTGCCATTTAAGGCTATTGGAAATGACCACTAGAGTGCTAACCTCCCTACCAACTCTATGGTCAGAGGTATAAAATGCAGCTCTATGGTCGGACTACCAGCGCAAATTCCCCCTCAACCGTTCCCCTTTCACAATTAAAAAATGCACTCCTCAAATCATTGAATTCCCTTTTTTAAAGAAAAAGATTAAAACTGTTAAAAATGCAAGGTTAAAAATGCGAATGCGGTGCTGTGCTCAACTCAACAGTGACTCATTTTTCTCAGTAAGGGCAGCTGGGTAGGGTTCAGGAACGTAATTAACTTGGAAGGGACCAGGGTGGAACCAGCCCATTTATAGTTAGCTGCAAAGGGAGTTATTTGATCCCAGGGCCACCTGTAGCTTTCCTGGCTCCATTCCAGTGGAAAGAGGCTTTGTTTCCAGAACCGGTTTGATGTGATTGAGAAGAAGGTGGCTATTAATTTCCCCAGACACACCCCTCGCCTAGCTACCCACATTCTCCAGGGACAGAGGGGTTCTGCCATGTTGAATTTCCCTATTAAAGGTATGCAGTGGAATTGTTTGCAGTAAGGCACACAGTATGTGCTGCAAAAGGGGAGCGGGTTGCTCTTGGGAGCTTTTTGCCCATTGGTAAGGAAGTGCCCAGGAGTCCCAACCACTGAAAGGCTAGTATTCTGTACAAAATTGGCACCTCATCCCCTCAAAATACATCTGAACTGTGGAAGAACAAAAGAAGACTGGAACTGCTGTATGTGACCTCTGCGGAAACCTGATGGGCTGGGCCCGCTCCCACTTGTATCCAGTAAGAAGGAGTAGACTCCGCGGGACACTTAGCTGACCTCCTATGTAGCTACAAGGACAAAAAAAGCTGTAAGACGCCCTTTTCTTTTAGGGACCAGCTCACCAGTTCTAACTGCACATGGACTAGAACCTGCTGACTGATAGCCACGTGTCCGATGAAGCTCCCACAATAATGATGTGTTGTAATTAGACCTGGGCGGTGAACTTTGCTCCGTTCGCGGAGTTTGCGGAGTTTTCTGCACTCCGCACTCCGCGGAGTGCAGAAAACTCCGCTTCGCGATGTGCAGCGGAGTTTTTTCCCCTCTCGCGATCGCGAACGGTAAGTTTGCGAGCGCGAGCTGCCGCTCGGGTAGAATTTCTACCCGAGCAGCAGGAATACCAGCACAAACTGCAGTTCGCACTGCACTCCGCCACACGCGGAACTTCGCAGAGTTTTTTGTAACTTCGCGGAGTTTCGCGTAGCAAAACTCCGCGAACTACGCCCAGGCCTAGTTGTAATCTCAGGTTCCAGAGTGCTGCTTGAAGTAGGAAGAGAAGGGGAGAGGAAGAGATGCTGAACACTGCTTCACAACCGTAACCCAGAAGGGAGAAAAATAACAAGCATTTCTCAATCTTGGTAAAGTGTACTGGTTCTTGGGAGATGTAGTTCCCTTTGCTTCTCTTAGTCTAGTTTGTGGCGTAATGCAGTTTTCGGCTTCAATTTGAGATCTGAGCCACCCATAGCACCAGCTCCACATGTCTCAGTAGCAGTGTCACAATCATGTTCAGATACCATGGATCTCCTCACAGCAAGAGATATCCAGGGCTCGAAGCCCTCCCCTTCCGCCATGGGCATTCAGGATACAGCCTAGGGAGTCACTGTCGCTGTAGTTTCCATGACAACACTGTGGTCAGTAGCTGTGCAGTGAATTCAACAGTGACATGGGTACATGGCAAATATTTTGTATATATGCATATTTCATTATTTCATGGATTAGCATATTCAAGATGATGTGACTTCATATTTATGTTTTCTTAAAGATCATTGTCTTTATTTATTAGTTGACAGGGGAGATTTGAAAGACCTAAAGGTGAGATTTCATTTGAGACTCTCCAATGCCTTCATTACTGAATAGAATTGCTGTGACATCTCAACTGGGTGCGAAGGATTTGGCGTTTATCAGTAACGGAGGCAGAGATACTTTTAAGGGAACAGATAATGGTATGAGGTATTGCCAGAACCACGTTTTGGAGGTAATCTATCCATTGACAAAGACTTTTAACTTGGCGTCTGATTCCGAGAAGGCAGACCCGTTAAAAATCTTCTGCCCTTCAGTTACCTCCCCACAGCCTGATAATGAATACAAAAATGCCAACAGAGAGATCTGGGGACAACATGGAAAGCAAGCAGGAAGAAGGGTAGGAGAAAACCAGCACTTTATTGCCTCTGATTGGAATCATCTTGGTGCCATGAGCAAGACCCTTTGCCCAGGATTCCTTGTGTGGCATAAGGATTTGGGAAACTGACTGAACAGAAGAGGATAATAATTATTAGGAAGATGGTCACAATGGAGAGAAAGATAAACACAGCCATGAAGTATCAAAGAGAAGGCTTATGCGTTTCTCTGGTGGAAGTGCAGTAATGAGCGCTTGACAGAGGCAGAGACCCCAGGATGTCAGAGCAAACGACTGGTAGCCGCTGAGAAGGAAGCACAATTAGAGAATCACAAAGGCAAAGGACCATCCGAAACCAAGAGATTGAAGGAACAAAACTCTAACTGGGGGAAGGCACAAAGCGAGGAAAACATCAAAGGTGTGGGAATGAAGACAGGTGCAAACTAGGGGCCTCATTTACAAGCCCATTGAGCTGCCGGTGCGTCACTTTTTTAGATGCACCGGCGGCGTTGTGTGCCTGCCCATATTTACAAGGCCACATAAAGTCACCCTGTGTTACTTTTCATAGCCTTGCAAAATGGGCCAGTTTCACACATTACTCTGCGTGAAAGGGACATTGCATGGGTGTTCCTGTGGGTGTTCCCACAGAACATCCATGGAACCTGACACATTGCCAGATTTACAAAGTGTTGTAAACCTGGGAATGCGTCAGAATCCTGCGCCTCCCCAGTAGGAGAGGCGCAACGAGGAGACATACTTTTACTTCCCCTCGTTTTTTGCTCTTTCGATGTGTGCTGCATTCTGCAGTACACATAGAAGGAGCAAAACACCATTAATGATTTTTTTTGTGCAGGAAGGTGTCCCGGCGCATGGGAGAAGGGATGTAGCCTTACAGCTTGAGCGGTCGACCTTGAAGCTGGGGAACCGGGTTCGTGTCTCGGCAAGGACGCTCAACATCCTGTGATTGTGGGCAAATCACTTAATCTACCCGTGCCTAACAAAAATGAATGTGTCCATCTGTAACGAAACTGGTGCTCATGTAAAGCGCTCTGATACCCGATGTCTCGGGTCTAGTTCGCGCTATATAAAACTCTTTAAAAAAAAAAAAGAATGCACATTATCTAGTAGATACAACACATTCCTGTCCTTTTAATTTGACACACGGCAGCACAGCAGGAAGGCCTGCTGCGCTGCCATGTGTCAAAATATAGTAAATGAGACCCTACATCCTTAGTGGAAAAACCTTGAGCTACAGTGCAACAAATGTATATATGCCTGTTTTCTGTAGGGATGGACTTAAAAACCTGCACAACTGCTCTTACCCCAAGAATGCTCAATGTAAACAGGAAGAATGAGCCTTTAATGAAACTAAGTATGCAATCTAGTTGTTATAGACAAGTAGTTTGCAACTCCCTGATCTCCAGAGTTTCCAGCCCCTTCCTATCTTGCAGTGGCATTGCTATCTACAAGTCCTACTAGTCTTGACACTTAGCCAAGGAAACTTATGTTAACAAAAAAAAGGGAGAATGCAGTGGAAATTGTGCCAGTGGGCGCAAAGAGCAGTAAGTCTTTTGTGAAAGACAACGTTTTCCAAGGAAAGAAAAGGGTGGCCTACATAAAATGTATTCAAAGCTGGCAAAAATGACTGGAAATAAAAGTGTATTTCAATACTAGGTTTATAATCCAGCGAAGAATTTTTTTAAGGAAGTGTTTTAGTATGTTGGTACCATTCGTTCAGTTCAAAAAGCTCAAAAGTATATTGAGAATTAATTGGTGAAAGTTTTTACCAGAACTGGGAGAATTAGTAGCCACTGTCAAGGTATTGCCATGGATTCTTTTACCAGAAGTTCAGGGCCTTTCTGCAGCACACAGCAATTTGGAGCAGGGCTTTATTCCCCAGACACAGAGAGCAAGCTGAACGGATCCAAGGGGGTATTGTTTTTGCAGGAGCTGCAAAAGATATATTAGAACCAGGCCATTCACATTGATAGAGCGCTAATGTTCTTGTGAAATTTGTAGGGGTGCATCATAATCACTGTTAGTACGCACCCGCATATATCCAGCCATATATCAATGAATGGCCAGTAAGATGTAGTTTAAACTGCATTTATTTAGAGTGAATAAGAAGCATAGTTGTGTTATTTAATCATGCAAAATGTAATGCTTAACTGAATTGTGGTTGAAATAATGCATAACTGAATCAGCCCATGTGTAATCGAGATGCAGTAGTTTAAACGTGTACCATATTAAGTTGCACATGTAGTTCATTTGTCGCATATGAAACATAATGAACCAATGCTTATAGAAGTGTTTAAGATTTGTGTGTTTAAATTGTGTAAAGGCCTGACTGCATATACGCTAAGGAAAGGCCTGTTTGTTCTTATGTTAGCTTATTTTACAGGCAGAGAAGGTTCTCTTGGAAAGGCTCTCTGTGCACCGACAGTAGATTTAATTAGCACAATAGAGGGTTTCTGTTGAACGTATCTTCTGTTGCAGGTGCAAGGACACATGCCTCGTTAGTAAAGACTGGCTCTTTGTTTCATAAGTTAGAGCGATGGGAGGCATGAAGATGGGAGTGCAATGGAATTTAGGGATGATACTTTCAGCGGAGAAGGTGCCTGGGACTCAAGGTCATCGCAACCGCCAGGATGAAGTAACCGTTTCGATGGAAAAGTACAAGAAAGAAGACCTGGCCAAAGAGGCGTAACAAAAGGCGTGTTCGATTGTATTGGGTTTTGTATTAGGGATAGTGTCCCGAGGGTGGAGGGCAGAGAAGAGGCAGAGGAGAGCAGAGAGGAGGACAGAGGGGGATTTGGTGAAGGAGCATCTTAAAATCTGAGCTTAAGTACTAAGTGAGTGCACTTCTTAGGAAGTCTTCACAGCTGACACCTTTTACTTACTCTTGCCTGGGATATCCGTTAAGTAGGTATGCCACCTTAGTGATAGAGTAGGGACAGTTAATAGGTTTTCCCTATTTAGGTAAATGAAGAATAATATAGAGATTGGAGCAGTTATTGCTTGTCTAATACTTCTGGAGCTAACGATTCTCCTGATTCTGAGTCGGATGAGACTCCTGCGTAGGATGCTATTTGTATTAGTGCCCATCTATTTCTTTAACCTCGTGTTGAGGTGCTTGCATGTGCAATTATTTTTGGCTGTAATAAACCCACAAAATTGAATTCGGAGTCAGTGGTCTTTCAGGTAAACTAGATTCAAACTTAAGTTGCATAACCGAAAAGGATTTCTTCCCTTTACACTATTCAGCAGGTAAAAAGATCCTGGCGACCTGAAGATTCTTAAAGTGATAAGATAAGAATCAGCGTTATCAGTTGGTAGCAGAGTAGGATGGTTATCTCTGATAGTAAGGGGAGATCTAGATTAGGATAAGAGATTAGTTGCCCCATAGAACCCCAGTGACGGTGATCCGGTGGATCGCAAAAGGAGGACGTCGGCGGTCGCTGAAAACTGACGGAGAGTGACGGTGCGGCGGAAGTAGCAGTTCGTGGTAGAGTGAGTATGAAAAGAGTGATGGTTGTTAGATTGCGGTGTTTGCTCATTGTGTAATGTTTTGCGGAGTTGGAATGAGAGTTGTGTGATTGAGGATCGGACCGTGAGCGCGCGCGGGGCCGAGAGATATTGTGGTGTAGAAGACACCCAGAATAGAGATTATTGACCAGAGATGGTGGGGATCACGAGACGTCATTGATCAAACCACCAAGGATAGGGAGCAAATGTGTGAGTGTGTGAATAACCGACGCTGGTCGTGGGTTGTTGTGTGCAGAATTTAGAACGGTTGAATCCTATCGCGTATTAAAGGCTATTGTCCGGTCATTTCGCGGACGGACGGTTGCCAGATTGAGGTCAACAATTTCGAGAGGCTGATCGGTCATTGGAGGACCGACAGTCAGAGAGGTAATTGTTCGGGAGTACGGACCATTGCTTCAGAGTGTGATTGGTACACGTGCGGACGAGAACGAGAGAATTAGCAAGGAGGGGAACTGCTGCGAGCGGAGGAAGAGTGACGTCAGGCAGTGCCGCGCTGCGATAGGCCGGTTGGGGTGAGCCGCGCTGGCATTGGTGGATTGAAATCAGGAAGTAAAACGAAATCTCGTGCGCGAACAGAAATCTGCTTTACCATGAAATGTTTTAAAGTTTTACGAGAACTGTGCAGAGGTGACAGACATGTGGTCACTCGGGGTGGAGAGGAAGCCCCTCCCGAGGATACGCCGGCACATTATATGGCTACGAATGTAGGATTGCATACCATAATTTGGCTTGAGAACTGGCATAAAATGACAGAAGGGGGAAGGAGAATTGACTTTCCCACGCTATGGCACTTTCAGGTTAGAGGTGTTGTACCAGCTAAAGACTATAATGGCTTCTTTACGACCACTGCCTAGACCGACACAGTTTGAGGCGATACATGCATGGATTAGGGCAGCGTATGACAGGAAAAGAGATAAGAGCCAGGAAAGGGTGAAGAAATCGATCAGAGCCTTTCAAGATGCGAGGTGGGATGCACTGGAGAAAAGGTGGAGAGTGGAAACGATCGAAGGAGACAGGTTGTACCCACTGTTAATAAAAGGTGGGAAGATAACAAGGATTGAAGAGGACGACAGTGATACAGATGACAGCCTGTTAGATAGGTTGCTAGCCGAGAGACCACCCCCATTTAATCCAGATTTAGAAGAGGGAAAATCAACATCAGCGGTAGAAATTGGTGAGACGCAGAATCAGACTAACATGAGAGTAGTGGGAAGAATTTCCACAGGAACAGAGGGAGCGGCAACACAGCCTTCCATAGGGAATACCCGATTACCGGACTCCCTGACAGTACCGGTTACCATTGGCCCTATAGTACCGGTATATGACCCAGACCGAGTGAGAGAAGGAAGTTCAGTACAGATGAGAGGAGAAGAAAGGACCAGCGCTAGTGAGAATGGGTTCGGAGTACAAGTGATTCACTTCCCAAAGCCATTAGACACAAGTACACCATTACCAGCCACTGCAGACTCCTCTTTTAGACAGGAGGATGAGAGACCAGTCAAACCAGGATCTTTACACGAATCTAACTCAGCTTTGAGGATGTGGACACCCACAGTAAGGAACCAAAGTGATAGAATGCCAGGTGATAGGGAACGAGAAATTTCCGAACCCAGATCAAGCTTTAGGAATACGATAGGAGAGAGCAAGTCACAAGAACAAAGTGGCGACTATGATGAGCAGAATGGCGCAGCTTGTCGAGAAATACTAAGAAGTGCAGTACAGGCAAGGTTGCTGGACGTAGTAAGGTTAAAAGCAGAAGTAGACTAAATGATTAGCGGAAGTCTACCTTTGGAAAGAATAGAAATTTATGGGTCAGATGAGCTGCTTTTCATAGCAAAAGATGTAACTCGGAAAGCAAGGATAGCACATGAGAAATTGACGGCATTAGCCAGGAGATATGAGGTAGACTTGAATAAAACAAAAACATTGCAAGGACCACATAGGTTGCAATATAGTGATCAGGAATTAGAGGAGAAAAGGATCACAGGATTAAGGACGCACACCAAAGATCTGATTGTAGGGATGCGCATATGGAACTTGTTGGATAAATGTGAGGAGAGGTGGTCAAAGAAGAAAATAGCCAAGAGAATTGAGGGAGAAACGCCGCCTCCGGGGGGGGGCGACGGGCGTTGGAAACTTTCCTTTACGGGAAGTACAGAACGGGGGATACGTATATGTGCCGTGGAGCAGAGGTGACTTGGCTGCGTTTACAAATGATTTTCCTCGGCTGAGGGAGAAACCCGTAGAGTGGTATAAACAGGTTGAGCGGTTTGTTAAAATTTCGAAGGTGCTATGGACTGATTTGAACACCTTGTTTGACATAGTGGTGCCGGGAGATTTGTGGACAGCTTGTAAAATCGCCGTTGAGTGGCCGACTGTTGAACCTGAAAGGGATGCTGTCACGAATGGTCCATCACCCCTTGTTATGAAAAGGTTCGAGCAAGTGATTACATGGTTGAAACTGAAGATTTCGCCTCAAGATATAGATTGAGTTAAGATTAGACCGAACTGTGCACGAACCTAAAGAGACGGTGCACGAATATTATGAGAGACTCTTGCAAGCTTTTAAACAGTATAGTGGATTAGACGCATTAGACCCCAAGGATATGGGACAGTTTGTCTCAAAATTTGTGCTAGGTCTGAGACCAGAAGTCAGCCTCATGATACAGCACCATTTGATCTGTTGGCAAAACAAGCCGGTAGATGAAATCTTGCGGTATGCGAGGTATTGTAGTGATGAAGTGGACTCGAAGCATCGGAAGCTAAAGGACAAATTGATGCTCGTTCAGATGCAGACAGCTCAGGTCCAGCCTAATGGAGGGACCTTAGGAAGAAGACAGGGAAATTACCAAGGGAACCAGAATGGGCAAGGTCAGGGAAAGGGGAAACCCATAGATCCCAAGACGGGGGTGGATGTGGCGACACTGAAGAAGACCACTGCGTGTCATTTTTGTCACCAGATCGGGCATTGGAAGCGCGAGTGTCCTTTCAACCCAGCCAACCAAGTGCAGCAAGAGGTGGAAGGGGTTCAGGCACCCGTGACGGAGATAGTCAATACCGTAATGAGGCCCAGATCGATTAAAGGGGGTGCCCAAAACCAACAAGTACAGGTCCCACAGCCACCAAGGATCCCGCACAACATACGAACTTATCAGCAAATGCCCCTTTTCGAAGGGAATGATGAGTATAGCCCCGACCCGTTATCCTGACGGTGCCTGAGGGGGGAGGAAGACTGCACTCTTGGAGCAGTCTTGGAGGTAGACCAGAGAGGACCTTTTGTGGAGGCAGACATTGATGGTCATCCTACCACACTTTTGGTCGACACTGGTGCTACCCGGTCTACTGTAAGATCAGCAGTAGTCCCAACCTACCCCTCTCGGGACAATCGATCCAAGTTGTTGGAGTGGCGAACAAAAGAATAAACAGCCCGTTGACCGAACCGATTCCAGTAAGGATAGGTTCCTTCCAAACTAGACATCAGTTTGTGGTGTGCGATACTAGTCCAGTTTGTCTTCTAGGAAGAGACCTGTTATGTAAGCTGAACTGCACGATTTATTGCACGCCTAAGGGAGTGGAGGTTCAGACGAGGGACGATGATGCAACTTTTAAAGTTGCTAATCAGCATCTGTGTATAGACCTGTATCCAATGGTGACCGTGGAGGAACTTCCACCGGATTTGAGAGATACCGTGTCACCTGAGGTATGGGACTTTACAGGAGAAGAGATAGGACTAATTAAAGAAGTTGAACCTGTGCAGATTCAGGTGAAACAGAACGTTGAGTTTCCTAGAACGCCTCAGTACAATCTGTCGCCCGAAACGATCGCAGGGATTAAACCTGTAATCGAGACGTTCATAAAAAAAGGCATTCTGAAGGAGATTAGAGGTGGCCCCTGTAATTCACCTATTATGGGACTACAGAAACCGAGCGGGAAATTCAGGATCGTGCAAGACCTGCAAAAGGTCAACACGATAGTTGTCCCTTGTTATCCAGTGGTACCGAATCCATCAGTGATACTGTTTCAGATCCCATGTGAAGCCGAGTGGTTTACTGTCATTGATTTGTGTCAAGCATTCTTCTCGATACCGCTCCATGAGGAAAGCCAATTTCTTTTTGCATTCCGGCTGGAAAATCGTGTGTTAACATGGTGTCGTATCCCTCAAGGGTATACAGAAAGTCCATCGATCTTTAACCAGATCCTGAAAAAGAATCTTGAGAGTCTCGTATTGCCGCAGAACTCAGTTCTTGTGCAATACATAGACGATCTCCTTGTTGCCTCGGAAACGGAAGATGCTTGCAGGATAGACACGGTAGCCCTGTTGAACCACTTAGCAGAGAACGGGCACAAGGTGTCTCCAAATAAGTTGCAGTACTGTTTGAATGAGGTACAGTACTTGGGACACAGATTAGAAAAAGGCAAGAGGAAGGTGTTACCAGACCGAATTGAGGCAATAATGAACATGGCAGTGCCTACCACACAGAGAGAAGTCAGGATGTTTTTGGGAATGGTCGGCTATTGTCGGCAGTGGATACCTAGTTTTTCCTTGAGAGCAAAGCCTTTACAGAGGCTTACGCACAAGGATGTGAGTGATCCGGTACCATGGGACGAGGAGTGCTTTATGTCATTCCTAAAACTGAGAGAGGAGTTGTGTAGTGCCCCAGCTCTGGGAATGCCTGATTACAACAAGGCCTTTTCACTGTTCTGTTGTGAGAGAGAAGGATGTGCATTAGCAGTTTTAGCTCAGAACCATGGAGGTGTCCGTAGACCAGTTGCCTACTTTTCAGCTACTCTAGATCCAGTAGCTTCTGCGTTGCCCGGATGTCTAAGATCCGTTGCTGCAACAGGTGTCAGCATTGAAAGATTTGAAAGCATTGTAATGGGTCATCCTTTGACTGTATATGTGCCACACTCGGTTGAATTATTGATGACCAGGACTAAGACTCAGCACCTAACGAATAACAGGTTAACAAGGTATGAGCAAGTCATACTCGCCGCAGAAAATGTGACTCTGAAAAGGTGCTCTGTCTTAAACCCTGCGACATTGATGCCCATACCGAATGAGGATGATGAAGATTGTGCGGACCATGATTGTCTTGACGTGACTGAACTTTGCACCAAACCAAGACCTGACATTGTCGATGAACCATTGACTGACCCAGATGAAATTTTCTTTGTCGATGGTTCATGCCTAAGAGACAGTGTTGGCCAACTAAGAGCAGCGTTTGCTGTATGTACCATTTCAGGAGTGGTTGAGGCGGCCTGCCTAGAAGGAGTACGCTCCGCGCAGGTAGCTGAAATCATTGCTTTGACTCGTGCCTGTTTGGCCGCTGATCAAATTCGAATCACGATTTATACGGACAGTCAATATGGGTTTGGTGTAGTTCATGACTTCGGACAGCTGTGGTCCCAGAGGGGATTTTTGACATCATCTGGCTCACCCATTAGGAATGGAGAACATGTAAGACAACTGTTAGATGCATTGCAATGTCCGAAGGAAATCGCTGTTGTGAAATGCACGGCACACGGGAAGGGGAGGATTTTGTGTCTTTGGGAAACAATTACGCGGACGAAGTTGCCCGCTTCTGTGCAGAACAGGGATGCATATTTACGGAGGGTTACACAGGAGAGAGCCAAGAAAGAACCGAGCTCAACATGATGATGGCCATGGCAGACACTTGGGAGGAGCTCAAGCGACTGCAGGATGAAGTTTCAGATCAGGAACGGAATGGATGGATCAAAGCAGGGTGCGAAAGAGGGGATGTGGATGTTTGGGTCTCCAGTGATGGGAGAGCTGTTTTACCAGAGAATCTGCTGAGTCCGATGGCGAGACTGATACATGGACCGGTACACCTTGGTAGAGATGCAATGATGCGTGTGTTTAGACAGACGTGGTATAACCCACGATTTCGTGCAATGGCTGAAACAGTATGTCAGAGGTGTGTCACGTGTCAGCAGATGAATGCTGGAAAGAAAACAGTAGTCACCTTAAGTCACATTGGGAGGTCAGGAGGGCCCTTCAATAGGATACAGTTAGACTTCGTGGAAATGCCTAAGTGCAATGGGTTGAGATACATCTTGGTGCTGGTATGTGTATTCTCACGGTGGGTGGAGGCTTACCCAACACGCAGGTGTGACACTCTCACAGTGGCTAAGTTATTGTTGAGGGAGCTCATCCCGAGATTCGGGATCCCAACCTCTTTGGAATCGGATAGAGGAAGACACTTCCACAGTGAAATCATGAAGTTACTCTGTGCTGCATTGAATATTGATCAGAGACTCCATTGCAGTTACCGGCCAGAGGCTTCTGGGATGGTGGAACAGGTCAATGGAACTTTGAAAGCCCGAATGGCAAAAATGTGTTCATCAACGTCCCTGAAATGGCCCGACGCTTTGCCGCTTGTCCTAATGAGCATGCGAAGTGTCCCAGATAGGAGGACCGGATTGTCCCCCCACGAGATATTAATGGGGAGGGCAATGCGGTTGCCAGCAGTACCAGCTACAGCTTTGATTAACATCACTGATGACTTGATTCTCGATTACTGTAAAGGACTATCTGATGTGGTCCGTTCTGTGTCCCAGCAGGTACAAGCTGCAGCTGTTCCGGCCTCAAGTGATCTGTGCCACGACCTGTGTCCCGGCGACAGGGTGCTTGTCCGAAAGCACGTAAGGAAGAGCTGTTTGGATGTTCGCTGGCGAGGCCCGTATCAGGTGATACTGGTAATGAATACAGCAGTGAAGTGTGGAGGGTTGCCGAACTGGATACATGCCTCCCATACCCGCAGAGTTTCAGCACATTTGGAAGAAACAGCTCCTCTCGTAGATGAAAATCCAGCTGATGTGGCAGGGCCACATGAGAGGACAAGTCAAGCTGTAAGGGTCGCTGACACAGCTGGTGGTGCACCAGAACAAGCTGAAGGGGGTTTTGACAACCCAAACAGTGACTCTGACTCAGAAGACAGAGGTGGTGCAGTGGGTGGAGTAGAGTCAGATTCAGCAGAAGAAGGAAGTGGTGCACTGGGTATAGAAGGGGAAGGCGGAAGAACGACCAGAACCAAGGAAGGTTGGCCTGAAAGACAGAGGCGACTGAATCTGAGGTTGGCACCTGAAAGAGATCTTGCTCCAGTGTCTGAAGTCTCTGAGACGGAAGCAAGTGACGAAGAGCAGACTCAAGAGGGCAGGCGAAGGTCAAAAAGAACAAGAGTACCCTGCCGGAGATACTCTATCCCTGAGTGGACTTACACTGTGACTGATGCAGGGGGTAGTGAGTACGGGGAGACTGAGGTCTGTGCAGGTGGTCAGCAAGAGCCCGAATGTGGTAGTGAAGGTGGTGCTGTTGTTGCCAGGGCTCGAAGTCGAAGGAATACTGACCCTCACCGTTCTGAATCCCCCGCTTCTGAGTAAAGTTCGACAACTGGTTTTGCATCGAATCGAATTTCCGTCTTTTGGGTTTGAGCCGTCTTCACACGAAATAGTAATCCTGCGTCTTGAACTCTTGTATCACGTTCTGGAAGTGCTTACTAATGATCTTATCATGGATGAAATATAACCTGTTGTAAATAAAAGTCTAAAGAGGAAGATAACCTAGATCCGAGTGGAAGAAGAATAAACTTAGGGACTTTCCACAGAAGAGGAACGAAAACCTAGGGAAGTCTTTTTCTGGACTATGTAAATAAGAGACTGTTGTTGAAAAGGGATTTCCAGAGGTTTCAAGTGCTGTTTGAACTGGTTAAACAAGTCACGAGTGGAAGAACAAAGACTTTTGAGTGTTCATTGCTGAAACCAAGAACTTTTTGAGAACTTTCGAAATCATGGAGGTTGGAGATCCAAATCGTAGATCTAAAATGATTGTAGGCATACTCATAGGCGTTGTGATATTTTCTATAATCGTAGTAATTGTAGTCTCATATACATTTCCACATGAGCTAGCAGTGCAGGGGGTGCCAGGGACTCCTACTCCTACTACACCTAGCCAAAAAGAGGTAACCATAGGAGCTAACAAGGCTTTGCTGATAGAAGAAAGTCGTAGATTGCATGTAGATTTGTCTAGAAGTGATTTCAAGCTTAATGCTTACGCCAAGCTGCTATACGAGTATGTGGATGCGATGGATGCGAAAGATTGTTATGTGTGTATGCAGTTGCCTGCTTCAGTGGATGAGGGTATTAGATATCACCATCTTCCACTGACATATGGAATTTCATGTAGCCTGTTACTTAGTCTATTCTATGAAAGAGATCAGTTTGAGTATTACTTTTCCAATTACGATGCAGTGCTTCCTGAAGTGCCCGCTTATAAACATTTGAATAAGTATGATTATTATAAGTCGGAGGATAGACTTAGGAAGTTCTTCATACCGTCTTTGGAACTGGACACAGCATATGCCCACCGACATAATTTGACGTGTTCATTGTCAGATGTAGAGAAAAAGTTCGTAGATCAGGTGGAAGACAGGTATAGAAAACTGAGACAGACACGAGACACAGGGCATAGTAAAGTGAATTGGACAGAGGAGGAAAAATTGCACAAGATAAAGGGAAGCTATGGTCCTATAGCTTTGGACAAGGAACAAAGGGGAAAGTTGTGTGTGAGACGATATCAGACCTATTATGAAAAGGTTCCTGTGGGACAGAGTACGTGTGACCATGTTTTTACGATGGCAGATGTGGCTAAGAATTTTCTCCAAGGTCCGGTACAAGTGATACCTACGGTGTATTTTGTGTGTGGAAGGAATGCCTATGTGAGATTGCCTGCGAACTGGTATGGTACATGTTACTTGGGAATAATTTTTCCAAAGATTTACCATACTGAGGATTTGGAACTTTTGGAAGGTGGGAAGCATTCAAGAGTGAGAAGAGGTGCGAGTGCAGGGGTTGTAGTGGGAGATATTTTTGGAGCCATGATACCCAGTTTGGGAGTGATTTTGAATGATGCGAAGATTCGGAGATTGGCGACTGTGATAGACGAACTATCGATGAATACGGCAAAATCGTTGGTACTGGTGGAGGGGGAGATGTTGTCGATAAGGACAATGGTTTTGCAGAACCGCCTTGCTTTGGATGTCTTACTGGCAAAAGAGGGCGGAGTCTGTAAATTATTGAGGGTTCAAGAGTGCTGTACTTATATACCAGACCACAGCAAGGATCTGGAGAAATATATAAGTAACATCACTACTATTCACACGAAGATAGCGGACTTGACTGAAGAGGGAACTTGGGAAAAAGTTGGAAAAGGATTTGGTCAAGTGGGAAGCTGGTTTGCTAATTTGGGAAAGGGATTCCTTGGCTATGTTCTGAGACCTCTCCTTATCATGGTGGTTTGCGTGGTTTGCTTGTGGGGTCTGATCAAAGCCTACAAGTGGTATTGAGCAGGCAGAGTTGAGAGAGCCCTGAGAGAAAATGAGACGAGAATGGCTAGACTGCAGGACAGTCAATATCAGAGACTCAAGAGACTGGAGAATCACAGACCAGGGAGAATGGCAACGAGTTCTTTTTAGGTCGGTTCTTTCTCCAAGGGAATTGAATAAAATGTGATGACAGGAGTCATCAAAGGGGGGAACTGATAGAGCACTAATGTTCTTGTGAAATTTGTAGGGGTGCATCATAATCACTGTTAGTACGCACCCGCATATATCCAGCCATATATCAATGAATGGCCAGTAAGATGTAGTTTAAACTGCATTTATTTAGAGTGAATAAGAAGCATAGTTGTGTTATTTAATCATGCAAAATGTAATGCTTAACTGAATTGTGGTTGAAATAATGCATAACTGAATCAGCCCATGTGTAATCGAGATGCAGTAGTTTAAACGTGTACCATATTAAGTTGCACATGTAGTTCATTTGTCGCATATGAAACATAATGAACCAATGCTTATAGAAGTGTTTAAGATTTGTGTGTTTAAATTGTGTAAAGGCCTGACTGCATATACGCTAAGGAAAGGCCTGTTTGTTCTTATGTTAGCTTATTTTACAGGCAGAGAAGGTTCTCTTGGAAAGGCTCTCTGTGCACCGACAGTAGATTTAATTAGCACAATAGAGGGTTTCTGTTGAACGTATCTTCTGTTGCAGGTGCAAGGACACATGCCTCGTTAGTAAAGACTGGCTCTTTGTTTCATAAGTTAGAGCGATGGGAGGCATGAAGATGGGAGTGCAATGGAATTTAGGGATGATACTTTCAGCGGAGAAGGTGCCTGGGACTCAAGGTCATCGCAACCGTCCAGGATGAAGTAACCGTTTCGATGGAAAAGTACAAGAAAGAAGACCTGGCCAAAGAGGCGTAACAAAAGGCATGTTCGATTGTATTGGGTTTTGTATTAGGGATAGTGTCCCGAGGGTGGAGGGCAGAGAAGAGGCAGAGGAGAGCAGAGAGGAGGACAGAGGGGGATTTGGTGAAGGAGCATCTTAAAATCTGAGCTTAAGTACTAAGTGAGTGCACTTCTTAGGAAGTCTTCACAGCTGACACCTTTTACTTACTCTTGCCTGGGATATCCGTTAAGTAGGTATGCCACCTTAGTGATAGAGTAGGGACAGTTAATAGGTTTTCCCTATTTAGGTAAATGAAGAATAATATAGAGTTGGAGCAGTTATCGCTTGTCTAATACTTCTGGAGCTAACGATTCTCCTGATTCTGAGTCGGATGAGACTCCTGCGTAGGATGCTATTTGTATTAGTGCCCATCTATTTCTTTAACCTCGTGTTGAGGTGCTTGCATGTGCAATTATTTTTGGCTGTAATAAACCCACAAAATTGAATTCGGAGTCAGCGGTCTTTCAGGTAAACTAGATTCAAACTTAAGTTGCATAACCGAAAAGGATTTCTTCCCTTTACACTATTCAGCAGGTAAAAAGAACATGGCGACCTGAAGATTCTTAAAGTGATAAGATAAGAATCAGCGTTATCAACATTTACATTTAACACTGTGTCTTAGAGTCACACAAATCTATAAAAAGTGGGTAGACATTACACAGGACTCTGTGGATTTACGAGCAGAGCATGAAGATAAGGTTTCCCAACCCATCCCACTGTCACAGCTCATCCCCTACTGCACATGGTCTTTGGCCGCAAGCAGTAGGGGGTTTGGCGACAACCTGGCCTGTAGTCAGGCTCTGCACTCAACCTGCCTTGGTTGCCTACCCCCGATATGCTTGCCATTCTACCTTGCCCAGAAGGAGTTGAGCGCAGGGCCTGGCCTGTGGCCACACCCTGAACCCAACCTACAGCTTTTATTGCACAGCAGAGGTTGGCCGCAGGCCCCGGCCTGAGGTCAGGCATTGCACTATACCGCCTTCCTTCCAAGGAAAGCCAGATACTCATTTTAGAGTTTGGCCTTGCTTGTGCTTTTTTTACACTGCTTGAAACTCAGGAGTCAGCTCCAACTCAAGAGTCAGGGACAAAATGGTGGTCAAATTCAGCACTTAAAAGCGCTGCTGCCAGCTCATAGGTCGGCTTTGACGTGAGAGTCATTTACTGAAGATAGCACTTTTTTCCACATGTCTAATTACTGCTCACCCCTGCCCTGGGCTCAGTTACCTTTTAAATTGGTTCCCCATAGACTGACTCACAAGTCTCAAAATGGGCGACAAATTATTTTTTGTCCCAATCTAGACAATCACATTCCATAAAAATTCAAAATGCGACAAACATAATTCGTGAGTCATGACTCACAAGTTTAAATGGCAGAAGTATGCAAAAGCGGTAACCCTTTAAATTTCTTACAACACTATTTAAAGCAAATATAAAAAATACTACTATTTACAGTGAATCAACAAAACTTCACTTTCTGAGTAAAGTTCTACTTTCATATCAGGTTTGGTGTAAATGCACTATGGGGTTTTTGCTCTATCTATGTGCATACTTCCTGTGTGAGTTAAAAGATGGAAAAAACACACTTTACAACACCCCCTTCACTTTTGTTTCTCATGGACAGACATTCTGAAAGCTTGACATGCCAAAAATTAACTGACTAATTAGGCTCGTGTAAATCTGTCAATGGAGTCAAATGTTATAGGGAAATCAAAAACGCCTCTTCAATGGAAAGTGTAGTTCTTAACTTCACAGTGGCGTAATATACAAATGTTTTATATATAAATATGTATATGTATGTATGTATGTGTGTGTGTTTTGCACACACACACATAAGTATATATATATTCACTGAAAAAAACAAAGGTTACATGGACGTTATAGTTAGCAAATAGAATTTTAAAAAAACCTTAGAAATCCACTTAAAAAACCAAAGGTTACACGGACGTTATAGTTAGGGTCAGATTTTACTCGTACAAAACCAGAGAAATTAAGCTGTTATATTAACCTGAGTTAACTATAACTCGCGCCCCCACAATGCACTGCTTATGACCTCACATATTACATCACTGATGACATGCTCATTGACATCACTGATGACATCTCAAATTACATCACAGAATTTAAATTAATGTAAGGAAGGGGGGGCTCCGTGCCACCCCCCTTCCCTAGGCCATTTTTGGCCCCGGGGACCCCATGCCCCGGGGGCTGCCCCTTTTTAAATATATATATATATATATATATATATATATATATATATCATCCAAGGGTTTGCCACAACGTTGAGGACGCTCACAATGAGAGGCCGGATCAGCAGCAGCAATCCTTTATTCGAAGAGTGCAGGTAACATCGCTGGAAATAACACAGCCTTGCCCTACGCGTTTCGGTGCTCCTGCACCTTGATCACGGGCTGGCGCGCTGTGAGCAGATACAAACAGGAAGAGTCCCGCAAACCCTGATTATATCGCCCTCTGCTGGGCTATGCAAATTGTAAGGCTGCTTGGGACCTGTAGTCCTGTGTGTTAAAATAATATCCGTAATGGATTCTGCTTCACGGCATATCTTGCACAAACATTTGAATAGTGTCCCCAGACCAGTCACCTGCACATGTGCACATCGCCTTTCATCCTGCCATCGCGGTTTCTGTGTATCAAAAACCAGCAGCCCACTTCAGTCTCGTGGCGAAGCTGTCCTCCCGACCCTGGCAGGCCGGAAAATATCATCCAAGGGTTTGCCACAACGTTGAGGACGCTCACAATGAGAGGCCGGATCAGCAGCAGCAATCCTTTATTCGAAGAGTGCAGGTAACATCGCTGGAAATAACACAGCCTTGCCCTACGCGTTTCGGTGCTCCTGCACCTTGATCACGGGCTGGCGCGCTGTGAGCAGATACAAACAGGAAGAGTCCCGCAAACCCTGATTATATCGCCCTCTGCTGGGCTATGCAAATTGTAAGGCTGCTTGGGACCTGTAGTCCTGTGTGTTAAAATAATATCCGTAATGGATTCTGCTTCACGGCATATCTTGCACAAACACTTGAATAGTGTCCCCAGACCAGTCACCTGCACATGTTCACATCGCCTTTCATCCTGCCATCGCGGTTTCTGTGTATCAAAAACCAGCAGCCCACTTCATTCTCGTGGCGGAGCTGTCCTCCCGACCCTGGCAGGCCGGAAAATATCATCCAAGGGTTTGCCACAACGTTGAGGACGCTCACAATGAGAGGCCGGATCAGCAGCAGCAATCCTTTATTCGAAGAGTGCAGGTAACATCGCTGGAAATAACACAGCCTTGCCCTACGCGTTTCGGTGCTCCTGCACCTTGATCACGGGCTGGCGCGCTGTGAGCAGATACAAACAGGAAGAGTCCCGCAAACCCTGATTATATCGCCCTCTGCTGGGCTATGCAAATTGTAAGGCTGCTTGGGACCTGTAGTCCTGTGTGTTAAAATAATATCCGTAATGGATTCAGCTTCACGGCATATCTTGCACAAACACTTGAATAGTGTCCCCAGACCAGTCACCTGCACATGTGCACATCGCCTTTCATCCTGCCATCGTGGTTTCTGTGTATCAAAACCAGCAGCCCACTTCATTCTCGTGGCGGAGCTGTCCTCCCGACCCTGGCAGGCCGGAAAATATCATCCAAGGGTTTGCCACAACGTTGAGGACGCTCACAATGAGAGGCCGGATCAGCAGCAGCAATCCTTTATTCGAAGAGTGCAGGTAACATCGCTGGAAATAACACAGCCTTGCCCTACGCGTTTCGGTGCTCCTGCACCTTGATCACGGGCTGGCGCGCTGTGAGCAGATACAAACAGGAAGAGTCCCGCAAACCCTGATTATATCGCCCTCTGCTGGGCTATGCAAATTGTAAGGCTGCTTGGGACCTGTAGTCCTGTGTGTTAAAATAATATCCGTAATGGATTCTGCTTCACGGCATATCTTGCACAAACACTTGAATAGTGTCCCCAGACCAGTCACCTGCACATGTGCACATCGCCTTTCATCCTGCCATCGTGGTTTCTGTGTATCAAAAACCAGCAGCCCACTTCATTCTCGTGGCGGAGCTGTCCTCCCGACCCTGGCAGGCCGGAAAATATCATCCAAGGGTTTGCCACAACGTTGAGGACGCTCACAATGAGAGGCCGGATCAGCAGCAGCAATCCTTTATTCGAAGAGTGCAGGTAACATCGCTGGAAATAACACAGCCTTGCCCTACGCGTTTCGGTGCTCCTGCACCTTGATCACGGGCTGGCGCGCTGTGAGCAGATACAAACAGGAAGAGTCCCGCAAACCCTGATTATATCGCCCTCTGCTGGGCTATGCAAATTGTAAGGCTGCTTGGGACCTGTAGTCCTGTGTGTTAAAATAATATCCGTAATGGATTCTGCTTCACGGCATATCTTGCACAAACACTTGAATAGTGTCCCCAGACCAGTCACCTGCACATGTGCACATCGCCTTTCATCCTGCCATCGCGGTTTCTGTGTATCAAAAACCAGCAGCCCACTTCATTCTCGTGGCGGAGCTGTCCTCCCGACCCTGGCAGGCCGGAAAATATCATCCAAGGGTTTGCCACAACGTTGAGGACGCTCACAATGAGAGGCCGGATCAGCAGCAGCAATCCTTTATTCGAAGAGTGCAGGTAACATCGCTGGAAATAACACAGCCTTGCCCTACGCGTTTCGGTGCTCCTGCACCTTGATCACGGGCTGGCGCGCTGTGAGCAGATACAAACAGGAAGAGTCCCGCAAACCCTGATTATATCGCCCTCTGCTGGGCTATGCAAATTGTAAGGCTGCTTGGGACCTGTAGTCCTGTGTGTTAAAATAATATCCGTAATGGATTCTGCTTCACGGCATATCTTGCACAAACATTTGAATAGTGTCCCCAGACCAGTCACCTGCACATGTGCACATCGCCTTTCATCCTGCCATCGCGGTTTCTGTGTATCAAAAACCAGCAGCCCACTTCAGTCTCGTGGCGAAGCTGTCCTCCCGACCCTGGCAGGCCGGAAAATATCATCCAAGGGTTTGCCACAACGTTGAGGACGCTCACAATGAGAGGCTGGATCAGCAGCAGCAATCCTTTATTCGAAGAGTGCAGGTAACATCGCTGGAAATAACACAGCCTTGCCCTACGCGTTTCGGTGCTCCTGCACCTTGATCACGGGCTGGCGCGCTGTGAGCAGATACAAACAGGAAGAGTCCCGCAAACCCTGATTATATCGCCCTCTGCTGGGCTATGCAAATTGTAAGGCTGCTTGGGACCTGTAGTCCTGTGTGTTAAAATAATATCCGTAATGGATTCTGCTTCACGGCATATCTTGCACAAACACTTGAATAGTGTCCCCAGACCAGTCACCTGCACATGTTCACATCGCCTTTCATCCTGCCATCGCGGTTTCTGTGTATCAAAAACCAGCAGCCCACTTCATTCTCGTGGCGGAGCTGTCCTCCCGACCCTGGCAGGCCGGAAAATATCATCCAAGGGTTTGCCACAACGTTGAGGACGCTCACAATGAGAGGCCGGATCAGCAGCAGCAATCCTTTATTCGAAGAGTGCAGGTAACATCGCTGGAAATAACACAGCCTTGCCCTACGCGTTTCGGTGCTCCTGCACCTTGATCACGGGCTGGCGCGCTGTGAGCAGATACAAACAGGAAGAGTCCCGCAAACCCTGATTATATCGTCCTCTGCTGGGCTATGCAAATTGTAAGGCTGCTTGGGACCTGTAGTCCTGTGTGTTAAAATAATATCCGTAATGGATTCTGCTTCACGGCATATCTTGCACAAACACTTGAATAGTGTCCCCAGACCAGTCACCTGCACATGTGCACATCGCCTTTCATCCTGCCATCGTGGTTTCTGTGTATCAAAAACCAGCAGCCCACTTCATTCTTGTGGCGGAGCTGTCCTCCCGACCCTGGCAGGCCGGAAAATATCATCCAAGGGTTTGCCACAACGTTGAGGACGCTCACAATGAGAGGCCGGATCAGCAGCAGCAATCCTTTATTCGAAGAGTGCAGGTAACATCGCTGGAAATAACACAGCCTTGCCCTACGCGTTTCGGTGCTCCTGCACCTTGATCACGGGCTGGCGCGCTGTGAGCAGATACAAACAGGAAGAGTCCCGCAAACCCTGATTATATCGCCCTCTGCTGGGCTATGCAAATTGTAAGGCTGCTTGGGACCTGTAGTCCTGTGTGTTAAAATAATATCCGTAATGGATTCTGCTTCACGGCATATCTTGCACAAACACTTGAATAGTGTCCCCAGACCAGTCACCTGCACATGTGCACATCGCCTTTCATCCTGCCATCGCGGTTTCTGTGTATCAAAAACCAGCAGCCCACTTCATTCTCGTGGCGGAGCTGTCCTCCCGACCCTGGCAGGCCGGAAAATATCATCCAAGGGTTTGCCACAACGTTGAGGACGCTCACAATGAGAGGCCGGATCAGCAGCAGCAATCCTTTATTCGAAGAGTGCAGGTAACATCGCTGGAAATAACACAGCCTTGCCCTACGCGTTTCGGTGCTCCTGCACCTTGATCACGGGCTGGCGCGCTGTGAGCAGATACAAACAGGAAGAGTCCCGCAAACCCTGATTATATCGCCCTCTGCTGGGCTATGCAAATTGTAAGGCTGCTTGGGACCTGTAGTCCTGTGTGTTAAAATAATATCCGTAATGGATTCTGCTTCACGGCATATCTTGCACAAACACTTGAATAGTGTCCCCAGACCAGTCACCTGCACATGTGCACATCGCCTTTCATCCTGCCATCGTGGTTTCTGTGTATCAAAAACCAGCAGCCCACTTTATTCTCGTGGCGGAGCTGTCCTCCCGACCCTGGCAGGCCGGAAAATATCATCCAAGGGTTTGCCACAACGTTGAGGACGCTCACAATGAGAGGCCGGATCAGCAGCAGCAATCCTTTATTCGAAGAGTGCAGGTAACATCGCTGGAAATAACACAGCCTTGCCCTACGCGTTTCGGTGCTCCTGCATCCATTACGTTTATTATTTTAACACACGGGACTACAGGTCCCAAGCAGCCTTACAATTTGATATTTTCCGGCCTGCCAGGGTCGGGAGGACAGCTCCGCCACACAACACATCCCCCTTTCTTCGGAAGGAAAGGAAAAATGAAGTAATAACAAAATAAACAATAATTAAAAAAAAAACATAAATATGCAATGTAAGCAAATTACTTATTACTGACAATGTAATCCTTCAACCACAACGGAACCAACCTCTTCCTCAACGAATGACGAGAAACATTTTCATTGAGTGCAGATGAACCAGAAATTGGCTCTTGAGGTGACTGTAGAATGTCCGCACTGCTGGAATGAAAAGTAGGAACAATATTTTCCAAGGTTTCATAAGAGTCATTACAATTAGAAGGGGTAGCTGAATCAAGGTTAACCCCACAGTTTTCTGAAACAGCACCACCAGTAACAATGCAATTGGGTTCATCAAACAACCAATCATAATCCTCAATCTGTTCAGAAGGAAGAGAGTTGCTTCTGGCGATTCTGTATAAATTCCAAACTTTCCCATCACTAACTCGTACAGAATTTAATAACACTTCAATCACTTGAACAGGTTCAGAAAATTGGCTAACACCTTTAGGAACCCAACCAGGAATTCTTCTATGTCATTAGAATTATCTGTGTATGTTTTCAAGTAGGTATTCCACTGTTGGAGACTTGTAGCTGTGGACGTGCTTCCTGCAGCTCCTCAATGTTATTAAAGGATTCTTCTTGAAATTGGATACTGCCTCCTATTTAACAGCGACTTGCTCGGACTTCAAATCCGAACAAGCAAATTGAACCACTCAGAGTCCCCAAGTTGGAACGATAAGAACGGGTCTGCTCATCAGATTTGGATTCCGGACACCCTCTAATGCAAGAAATTGTGAATATGGAACAGGATGCACTGGGCTGAGATTCCCTGGAGCTCATAAATGATCCACAGATCATGGATCAAGGCAACTGAAGATATGAAGTCTGATAGGGGGTAACTCAAGGACTTAAAGGGTGGAGAGTGCACCCTCCATGCTCGATTGACTGTTACTTTTCTTCTCTGTTGTATATCCTTCGCTTTTTCTTTGTTAATCTCTTTTAGGTTTTTCTTTAAAATGTTAACTTAAACGCTAAGCAGTTATTCAGGGGTTGTGAGTTTCAAAGGAAATTGAGCGAAAGACCTCTCATATTTTGCTCTTGCTCCAGTTGCTAGTGGTTGCGAGGTGTCCAGTGAGGAGAAGATACATGGGGTGGTGGAGGGGGGGGGGCAAGCTGAGGGAAAGCGGGGTTCAGCTAGTTTATTTTTTGACATTCCACCTTACACGGAAGACAGTAAACGACAACAGACACATATTGTACAGGACAGATATGGGAGCTGCCATGTGGCCTTACTCCTTTCACAAGACCTTAGATGCCCCAGTAGACACAACTAGAACATCACCCTCTTGTGAAACTTTTCTGGAATGTTAATGGGCTTGGTAACAAGGTTAAGAGAGGTCTAGTGGTGCAATATATCAGACTAATCCAACCAGACATGGTGGCCCTACAGGAGACCCACCTGCAAGGGACGTACTGTAAATCTTTGGAGAGGAACATACATAACACTGGCTCATGCTGGATTCACCAGCAGAGCCAGGGGGGTGGCAAAATTAATGAGAAAAAAACAACCTTTACGATATTGAAAACATGGATAGACCCTCTAAGGAGATAAGTTGGGGTACAGGGTTGCCAAGGCAGGATGGCTATGACATTGCTGAGTGTGTATGCGCCACCTTGGCTACAAGCATCCACCCTGGCGAAGGTGATAGACTTCCTATTGGAATCTACCTCCACACTCCACATAGTGGGGGGGGATACTGTAATGATGTGATGGAAGCGCATCCTGATTATTCCGGCACTCACTGGCCGGGGTCGACACCCGTCCGGACTTGCACAGTTCATTAGTGGGCTGGGTCTTTCAGATCTTTGGCGTCAGCACCATCCCACTACCAGGGCATATTCATACTTTTCGGGTGCACACATGGTCTACTCTAGATTGGACTATGTCTTCGTGCCCGGAAGGGAAGTAGGCGAAGTGTCTCAGGCTGAATATCTGGTGAGGGGTCTCTCTGATCACTCGCCCCTACAGGTCATCTGGGCTGCCCGAAAGGGGGGGGCAATACAGGATGGAAACTAAATGCATGGGAGTTAAAAGACAGGGAGGTAGCAACGAGTCTGAGAGTAGACACAGAATATTACTTCAAAGAAAACAAACACTCAGTGGACTCCAAGATAGTACTATGGGAAGCCTTCATAACAGTGTTAAGGGACAGAGCCCAGAACTTGGTTGCCCAGAAAAGAAGGTGAGAAAGAGCTGAATTCGAGATTTTACAGCTGGAGGGGTTACTGAGTGCCCCCTCAGATCACCTGATTATACAGCAGATTGCGGCATAGAAGACAGAATACAGAGACCTGGCGCAAGAGAAGGCCAAACAACAGATGATAGCATCCCTACACCAATTGTATGACATGGGTGATAAGGCTGGCAAATTATTAGCGTGGTTGGGTCGCAGGGAACAAGACGCTCATTGTGTGCAGACGTTAGTGAGCCAGTCTGGGGACCACCTCTATGCTGACACCTCGATAGTGGCAGAATTTGCCCAATATTTTAAACGGTTTTACGCTGCAAAACAGCTTTAAGACTCACAGGTTATTGCCTCCTACCTGGCCCGGGTCCCTACACCGGCTCTGGAGGCAGAGGACCATAAGTCCCTGGAAGCAGAGCTTACGTTGGGCGAGGTGCAGGATGCGGTGACCAAGCTGAGGATGGGGAAAACAAACAGGCCCCAATGACATCCCAGCCAAATTCTATTAATGTCATGTTACCTTACTAGGGCTGCATCTTCTAAACCTGTTTAAAGAAAGGAAGGAGAAAGGAGAGCTACCTCTGGAGCTCCGAAGAGCAGCAACGGTGGTCCACCCGAAAGAAGGTGAACCCAAGGATAGGGGCAAATCATACCGCCCTATCTCCCTCTTAAACATAGAGACCAAAATACTGGCTACCATTTTAGCAGAGCGCCTCCTCCAGGTCTTAACCCCATTAATACATCGCTCAATGGGGATTCATGCCCGGTAGGTCGAAACGCCACAATTTGTGATGTACACACGTGTGGATGACGACAGTGCAGGCCTAACAATCCCATTCTTGCCATTAGACACTGAGAAATCGTTTGATGCTGTCCATTGGCCCTTCCTGGAGCAGACGCTCGCGAAGGTTGCTTGGGTCCACAATTTCAGAACTAGGTGGCTTTACTGTACAAAAACCCAGTGGCCTCCTTCAGGGTCAATGGTAAAACATCGGAGGAATTTCCTATAGAATGAGGGACCAGACAGGGATGTCTCCTCTCCCTGTTATTATTTGCCCTCACGCTGGAATCTTTAGCTTGCATGGTTAGGCAACACCCCCAGATACACGAGTTCCGTATGTAGCCTTGTTATGCCATAGAGGAAAAATTGTCTCTTTATGCAGTTGACATGCTCCTCTATGTGACAAAACCCGGGAGTTATATCTCCACTCTGTTCGAGATAGTGGAAACATATAGGGCACACTAAGGCTATAGTATCAACTGGAGCAAATCAGTGCTCTAGGTCGCACAGGCAAACGTACCACCTCTGCCCCTACCGCAGGCTCCCAGACTCTCTACAGAGGGTTTTCTTTATTTGGGGATTTTTATGACCACTCACATAGAACTCTGCACTCACCGCAATATTGGAAGAGTCATCATGAACTTTCTGACAGATGTGGACAAGTGGAGGGGACTTCCCTTTAAACTGATGGGACTGTGCAGCCTTGTTAAAAATGATCTCCCTGCCAAAATTGTTGTATGCGCTTCAAAACACCTACTATTCGGTAGGGCAGTCGGTGTTCATGAGGGTCAGCAGAGGGCTACGCACACTATTGTGGGATGGTGGTCACCACAGAATATCGCTTCGCACCCTGCAACGATCCCAATACAGTGTTGGCCTAGAGCTCTCAGATGCTGAGGGCTATAATTGGGCAGCTCACTTAGTTGCCATCAATGACTGGCTATACGCCCTGCAAGACCAACCTATGTATCGACTGGAATGTGCAGGGTTGGAGAAACACAAAAACGTACACTATTTATACGGGGGCAATGGCGCACATACTCTGGTGCCAGCAACACAAGTGCCCTTGCAAGCATTGCACAAGGCTACGAAAATGTTAGAATGGATACACAAGATTACTCGGAAAACACCTCTGTGGAGGGGTAGATGGTTGGGGGAGGTCTCTGGGCTCCGTGGCTTTGAGGCATTGGACACAATAAGATTCTCCAAAAACTTGAGAATGGGATGCTTATGCCATTTCCTTCGATGAGACAGGAATATCAATTACAGCAAACTCAATTTCTGAAATATGCACAATTCCGTCATGCTTGGCAGTTGGAGGGTCTGGAGAAGCCCAACATCCCAGAATATGCCCCACTAGAGGTGCGCATCTTGTTGGAGGCACTGGGCAGAGATGTAG
This sequence comes from Calotriton arnoldi, assembly GCA_963921515.1. Lineage (NCBI taxonomy): Eukaryota > Metazoa > Chordata > Amphibia > Caudata > Salamandridae > Calotriton > Calotriton arnoldi. The sequence goes on from CAWUFW010006292.1 coordinate 756,776, forward strand.
TCTCTCAGACATATAATACCATAAATAACAACATACCTGACTCCTTGGGGCACTTGAGGGAAAAGATGGTCACAGGATTTGGGAGCTATGGAGGACATTGATTGGGAGGCTTAATTGATGTATCCCCGAGAATTGGCCATCAAGGCACATCTACGTCTTATTCAGTTTATGGTCCTACAAAGGGTCTACTATGACCACCAAAAACTACATACCATGGGCAGAGATCCCACTCCCATGTGTCTGAGATGCACAGGGGAAATAGGCTCCTTCATGCATACGATTGCCCCCTCATACAGAAATACTGGGAAGGGATCATCCAAGAGCATTCACACATACTGGAGTAACAACTCCCCTTTGACCCTAAATACAATATATTGGGGATGCCTAATGATGTGCACCTGTCACTTGCCAAACTCTTGTTTAATGCTTTGGGCCTAATGGTGGCCAAAAGAGATATTGAGAGGTACTGGGGTGTCCCAGAGTTCCCCTCCCTACAGGAGTGGCAACGCAGAATGGGCCTCTACATGGCGGCTGAGAAGGCAACATACCACAGTATGGGTTCCCCTGTAAATTTCTTAAGAACTGGGGATGGTGGAGGGCATACTATGGCATGGACATTGTGAGTGATAGCGCTACTTTCCCCCACGAAGGTGATGAGGCCCAGGTGGCCCAGGATTATACACAGGAGGGTTATTCACCAATTTACTTGATATGTCTTCTTGTGGTGGCAATGTATACTTTGATGTCTGGTGAACTGTACTGTATAATACACAATTGCTCTTGTATAATTTTGAAGCATATGCGCAGTGCTTGACATCCTCTGCTCAAGAAAGTGTTTCTTTTTTGATGATTTCTGCATAAAAATAATAAAAATACATTTGAACATTTTTCTTTTTTTTAATTTATTTTATCTGTTTTAACCTTCATTTGACAGATGGCGTCACTCAATGGTGATGTAGCCTCTTTTATATAGTCCTTCTATCACCAAATCACCACACTTCCACCCTTTTCAGATGGTTTGATGATTATATTATGATCTTGTTTTAGCTTTAGTGTTTGATATTGGGACTAGGACAAATTCTTTTTGTGTTGGTCAAAATGGTTTCTCCTGAGGTGCTTGAGGTGCTTAATTATAAGTTTGTGAAAAATGGCAATATTATCTGGTGGCATGGTGGCTATAGTACGCGAGTTAAATCTAAAACCACTCTTGCTATGGGAATCGGTCCTAAACCCCATTTCTTTCAATCTTAATACTGTATTGTCAATTTGGTTCCTTCAACTAGTTCAAATGTGTCAAGAGTCCCATTCGTTGTGTTACATTCATACAGTTCACATAGCTCCTCAGCATCGCCAACTGTCCTTACCTCCCTTTTGGTATTTATGTCTGGAATTTTTATTTTGCTTTTGGCCCCCTAAATTCAGTACTTGTATTTTCAACAGTTTCAATTTTCTAATGAAGTGAAATAGATCTATCTGTCTACTTACATAATCAAATCAAATCAAGCTTTATTCGGTATATGCAATATATCCATAAAAGGATACTACGCAAAATTCATTTTATCATAATAAAATTTCATAAAAATTATTTACAACTTTTGAGTTTGGGGTAAAAGATTTCCCATGCATAAACATTTTAAAATTTTAGTCAGTGCACAATAATTATTTTGACACGTCCTCACGGAACTCAGATAGAAGACGAAAATAGGGTAATAAAAACATACGAATTTAGGTGTCAACAACATATAAACTATTCGCTTTCGTAACTCAACAGTTCCAAATATGAAAGGTCCTTTCTTCTATTTATGGCCTTTTGAGTAAAAAGAATGACTGCATTGCATGTTATTACATTTTCGAGATTACATATATGGTAAAAGGGCAGATTTATCTTACATAATCAAAATTATGGCTAGGGCAAAAAGATAAACCCAGATGTAAAATGGACTCCTTCTCCTCAGTTAAATGTTTATTAGTTAAATTGACCACAGTTACAATGGCTAATGCCCCTACCTGCTCAAGATTGGTTAAAGGTTGGGGGGCGCCAGAGAGCCGGCGAGCAACATGGCCGCACTTGGGTGAGGCTCCTGCCGTCCGGGGCCAACATACGTCACAACCCTGCTCTTAATGGATGTTACGGACGGCTCTCTAAGCATGCCTGACTGATTTATACAGAGAAGAATCATTCTGGGCGGTGTTGCACTGGAAAGAGCAGCAAATGCTGATACTTTGCTACTTGCATCCTTGAGAGGCGAAACAGAATGACACACTCGAAAATGGCAGCCGTGCTGCATTAACTAACCCGAGACTGAGGTAGGCGGAGAACAGTCAATTTGCTGGCTAGCTGCGAAAGCCAATTCGACCTCTTCCAGTAACATTCCTGGTAGGACCTGTGCAGCGGAGCCGCTGCCTGGGCCGGCCAGGGCACCCTGCGGCCTGTGGAGACGCGGGCTGTGGGAGAAGGACCAGGCAGCTGGAAACTGCATGCCCAGCGCAAGGGCCATGGGGCATGCTTGGAATCATTGCCCACCTGCCCTGGACCGGGGCCATGCCTGCGAGTAGACCACGGTGTGTGAATGCAGCCACTGTGCAGGTAAACCTGCCATCTGCCGACATCCTGCTGTAGCCTGGACATTTGCGGTGAGGGCAAGTGAGGCCACAGGGGCACATTGAATGACAACATAAATAGCTGTAGCAGTTGATAATTACATACGCGGCCACTGCCAATCCCACGGTACCCTCAAGGACATGCTCAGTGCTGTAGTGTTCCCGCATGAGATATGACCTAAAAAGAGGCCCAATTGTTTCAAAACACTCAGCTTCTTTAACTGCTGTTGCTCTCCTGTCTACTCAACTTCCATAAGTGGCTGCCCACACTGTCTGCCCAACCAACAAGCACCCACTGGGAACTATACACGCGGTGCGTAGCAAAATAGCTGTGGCCTTCCTGACTCAGCCCCTGTGGAAGACTACTGCCTAATCTGTCTGGGTGATGCTGCCGGCTTGTGAAACCCAGGTCTGCTCGGGCCCCTCCTAATGACCAAGAGGAGGTGAAGCGGACCTCGGTGACACCAGCAACAAACAACTCTGGCTTGGTGGGTGCCTGTGCTGTGGAGCCCCACCAGGCCCCTTAATGACATGTGGATGGATAGAGGTGATGGCTGCATAGTCCCCACACTGCATGCCTTTATCTAGAGACATCACCATAGACAATGACAGGGGTAAAACGGATGCTAGGCAGACCAAGCTCCAATTTGAAACCTGCAGATCTACTCGGGTGCAGAGCGGTGGCGCAGATAAGACAAGCCCTGATGACCTCCCCACTGAAGAACATGGATGCCAAAGATATGAAGTTGCTGCTCCTTGCGATGCAGCACAGCCTCACCACCATTGAATCCAAATGGATACTATGTGCTCTCAGATGGACTCCATCTCCCAAAAACTAGAAAAACAGGATGGGTGCATAACTGAGGCGGAACACAGGATCTCTGCGATTGAAAACTCAATCAAGGACTTGGAGGCAAGATCACACAGAAATAATCTACAGATTGTAGGTGTTCCCAAGTCTGCCAACACAGGATTTTGTGGAGCGCTTGCTCATGACAGTGTTTGAGGCAGAGTCATTTTCCAAGATGCTTATAGGGGAGAGGGCCCACTGCTCACAGAGGACTCTTCCTCCACCTTGAGCACCACTAAGGCCAATTATTGCCCGCCTATTAAACTACAGTGATCGGGACACTGCCTTACGGCTAGCCGGGAGAAACACATTCTTCACTCTAAAGGGAACACAGTGTCCATATATCCTGACTTCACTATAGCAGTGCATGAGGCCCACAGGAAATTCCTGCACATTAAACAGAAACTTCAGCATGCCAACATTCAGTATGCAATGCTATATTCTGTGCGCCTCCGCCTCACCCATCAGGGTAAAGTTACAATTTCCACCAACCCACAACAGGTCAGTGATTTCATGAATGCAACGAAAGTCGCGCCTTCCCGGCAAATCGCACATCATAGGAATGCAGACCCTCCTCGCCGCTGTCGGAACCAGGTTAAAATGCAAAGCTGAGGTACACTGTGGCAATGTCCAGCCGACCATCACTCTAAGAGAGCTCATCAAACACTGGGAGTGCAGGCAGTAAGACACTGCCTGTCCAGGAAATGCGACATATGCTCTAAACATGACGCTGATGTCAGAGGCGTGCAGAAAAATACTGAGTGCGACAAACTGCCAGACTCTGACTCCACAAGGGACAGTCATTTGAGATGTCTCAACATTGCCCTTGACACTCTTGTTAATTTGAGGAGTAACTGCCAGGCCTGCTGGTTGAACCCCTAAAGGATACCCCTAAGTACTTTACCGGTGTTTTCTTTCTCTTTTCTTCTTTTTTTATCTCTGTGTTTTGCTGATTCCCACTGAAGAACTTCATCTATCATCTAACCACTCTCTTCATTTACCACCTTTTCTCTTTCTCCTGACCCCTCCATACACTCCCGCATACCCTCGTCCATTCCACTTGCTCCTATACCACTCCCCTCTAACGCACTATATTGATCTGCATAAGCCCTAGCAGACACCCTGCAGTCTTCCTACCCCGCTTCCTTCACAACTTTATTTTTATCTCTCCTCCTATGCTGTTCTCTTCTTTTGCCCTTTCTTCCACCATCTTCTTTTTGTCCTCGCTTGATTCCCAGTTCTATGTGCCAGAAAGTGCAATGCAGTACGTCATGTTTACGTTAACTTTTCTGCTCACTGGGTGGGAGGGAGGCTATTCACTGGCAGGTTTGGCCCACCAGTGTGGGAGGTGGAGGGTATTGGCAATGTTATACATTTTATTCAGTGCACATCAGCCACGTTCGCTAACCCAGTAGTTGAGGTCATACCTGTCATTATGCTGCAGGGACCGGAACACAATAGTAGCGATTACACGACTCAGCTGAGATGGCTAACCCCGGAGCAATCCGTACTGCTAATGCCCACGTTAGATATAACTGCTTGATGTGGAATGGTAGGGGGCTGTGTAACTCACGTAAACGTTGTCACATATTGGCCTACTTCGTAGACACAATATCCATATAGCATTGTTACAAGAGACGCACATGGCTGATGACACCCACTCCACTTTTGCCACCAGATGGGTGTCACAGAACCTTTGCGACTTACTCAACATATACCAGGTCCGCCATCATGCTTATTAGAAAGAGTGCACCATATACTCTGCAGGGCTACCTTAGTGATCCCCAGGGTCATTATACTCTGATGAGGGGGAGACTGGCTTCGGTGTCTATATTGATTGTTAACTGCTATGGCCCTACAATTGATGACGCCCCCTTTTTTGACAGACTGTGGGATCTAATAATGGATATAGGGTCCACGCACTTAATTTGGGCAGGGTACTTTAACATTGGAATAAACGCAACTAAGGAAAGATCCCATCCCCTGACCCATTACCACACCTCGACTAACTGCCATATTCAGAAATTATGGAAGATCATCAACTATTGAATGCGTGGAGAAAGCCCCACCCCTAGGAAAAAGAGGGCACATTTCACTCTGGGGAACACAATAGTTGGTTGAGACTTGACTAGTGGATCATATCCCGGTGATTGATCGCTTGGGTACAGGAGGTAACTCATCTGGTGCAAACCTACTCTGACCACTCTCCAGTCCTGCTCACGCTGAGCTCTCTGACAAATCTCTCACCCTACTTGACGTGGAGGCTGTCCCCCGTTGTGTTGCTTGATGTGCCATTCCATGAGGAACTGAGGCAAGAAATCCTTGATTTCATTGAGAGAAATAAAGACTCTGTCCCAGAGGTGTGCACAGGGTGGGAGGCCTCCAAGGTCTCCATACATGGAGCCTATATTACCAAAAGTGGTGGAGTACTGTGTACAATCCAGAGCATGCTCCAGAGGATAGAAAGCAATATCAAAAGGCTGGAGGGGCAAACGGGAATGCCGGAGGAGTCAGGGATTGGTGCCACACTCAGGGAGGTGCTCACTGACTATCACGACACGACTGAGCGCAAATGCTTGTTCCGTGGCAAATACTTTAAAGCCAGGATGTATGGAGTCGGGAAACGCCTTGGACATGCACTGGCAGGAATGACACGTAATTCCAGGTTCTCAAACTTATATACTCGAGATTAGAAATGCTGATGGTACACTAGTCAGGGACACATCTGAGGTACTCAGCACATTTTTCAACTTCTACTCCACCCTCTACACATCTCGTAGGACACATGCTGTAGACATGGATGCATATTTAGAATATGTGGCATTAGGCTGTCTGAGTGATGCGCACCAAGAGTTCTTGTCGGCAGACATAGAGGAAGATGAAATTTGGGGGGAGGCTATAATGCAGTTACAATCTGAAAAGGCCCCTGGCCCGGACGGGCTACGGGTGGACTTTTATAAAACATACATTGGCCCCTTCTCCTGCTCCTGAAAGCAGTCTATCAAGAGGCGAAGGAGAGTGACCTTCTCCCATCCTAAATGTGGGAGGTGATGATTAGTGCCTTCCTCAAGCCAGGTTTATCGGCGGAGCTTTGCGAATCCTACCGGTCCTTGTCACTCATCAACTGCGATGTTAAATACTTATGAAGGTGCTGGCTAATTGCTTGAGCCTCCTGATGACATTTATGGCTGAGCCTGACCAATCAGGATTCCTACGGGATGCGCCACATCACATAATTTGCGCACACTATTCTTGCTCCTTCAAGACATAGACCCAGAGCTGACGGCGCTTACAGTGTTCTTTAATGCCACCAAGGCATTCAACTCTCTGGAATTGGATTATCTGATGGTCATGCTCAGGCAAATGGGCTTTCCTCCTCCTTTTTCATCTTGGATTGCCTTCTTATATTGCCAACTGATGGCGAGAGTACAAAAAAATGGGACCAGCTCTCCCTCCTTCTCCAAAGCACAGGGAACTAGGCAGGGGTGCCCATTATCACGCCTGCTTTTTGCCCTGGCAATGGAGCCGCTGGCGGCTAAACTGAGACAGCATCACCGCAACTATATTCTTAGATACCCTGCCAGACATATACTGGAGTCATTATATGCTGATGATATCACATTATATGTTAGGGACCCCCAGGAGTGCTTAATAGAGATAGTGCGCAAATTTATTCAATTTGGAGGGCTATAAGGCATTCACATCAATTGGGAGAAATCCCAGATCTTTCTCCTAACCCCAACCACAAAATGGTACTGCCTGAATTACCTGCTGACATGGTGCCAGTCGGAACTTCGCTATCTGGGAATATTGATCACCGGGGACATGGATAAATTAATACTTGTATATCTCTACCTCTCTCCTTGGGATGGCGTAGTTACCTGATGAAAATCGTCATTGTACCCAAATTCCTCTATTTGTTACTCAACATTTCCTATTCGCCAGGGCGTCATTTTTCAAAACATTGAAAACGCAATTGATAAGAGTGGTCTGGGAAGGGAAACAACTGAGACTGAAATGGGAGGTGCTCACACAACTATTTGCCAAAGGAGGCTTTGAGGCCCCCGACATGGAGCTCTATTTCTTGTGTACGCAGGCCCACTATGCTGCATATTGGTATAAACCCACCCCCTTCATGCCTCATTTAGCCATGCATGGATTCTTTTCCCACAACTGAGTATCTGGGTGTGAGGGCATGGACGATGGAGATGGCAGGCTCCACTGTGGCTTGCACAATGGTGGCATGGGACAAATTGTCCAAAAGGCTTGATAGACCTGCCCTCTACTCACTGCTCATCCCGTTATCTTATCATTCCTTATTCCCAGTCACACATGAGATGGCATGTAGGAAACACCTGGGGGAATCTGTACTTTGAGGGACTCTTCATTAACCGTGATGAGTTATTCGCTGGGGAAGTGCCGACGCCCTTGGAAGTGTTTCTATACATCATGCTCCATGATAACATGAAGGCAGCCTCGCCTGATTTCCCTCGGGAGCCCCCCACATTCACCACCATAGATGTACTGATACAATCCACGAACCCGAAACATATTGTCTCAACATTATTCCACTCAGCCCAGCTCAAGGCCCCAGGGGTGACTGGGAACGCTTGTTCCGGATGGGAGCGGGAGCTGGAGACACCACTAGCAAAAAAACATTGGCAATACTGTTGTCAACAGACGGGATGCATAGCCTAGAGCAGCAGACTTTGAATCATTCATTTCAAATTTCTACATCGGGTTTATTACATACCTGCTAGACTACAACCGTATAACCTGCACTCTGATGGTACATGTACAACGTGCGGTGGGGGCTGACTTCCTCCATCTTGCCTGTGAGTGTGGCCTGATACAAGAGTACTGGAGAGATGTTGCTGTTCAGGGCCGGACTGGGAGCAGCAACCAGCCCTGGCGATGTGCTCGACCGGCCCCGGTAGCACTCGGGTGCTAGTGAGAAGCACTACTCCTGCTTTTGTTACAGGGGCCCAATATTGCAGCACTGCTGCAAAACCGGCCCCCAATAACATAAATGGCCCCCAAGGGTCCAAACTGGCCCCCATCCTTCAAGCCCTCCAGGAAAATGCCGGGTGCCCGCTATGGCCAGTCCTGCCCTGTTGCTGATGCATTAACCCTAATGATTTGCAAGCCCCTACCTCTCACACCATCAGTGGCACTGCTCGGGTACATGGAAGATATAGAAGTGCCTTTTAGAAGATATGTGGCACTTATTAGAAATATTTATAGAGCGCCCTAAGGCATCCCAGCGCTAGCAGTGGCAACAGACTGATAGCAACGAGTTAGTGGGTGGGGTTTTGGAAGAGCCAGGTTTTGAGAAGCTTCTGAAAAGCCAGATGATTAGACTCTGAGCGGACATGAAGAGGAAGGACGTTCGACAGTTTAGGGGCATTATAACAAAAAGAACGACCGCCGCTTCTCACCCTTTTAACTAAAGGGACTGAGGCTAGGCAAAGGTTGGTTGAACGAAGGCATCTGTTTGGACGGTAGAGGGAGATGATGGTCTAGCTTATTGAAGGCCCTTTCCCCCAGAAGGACTTGTGGGCAATGCATAAGGACTTTTAATTGTATTCTCTCCATAATAGGCAGCCAGTGTAAGGCCTTCAATGCAGGCTTGGCGGATTGGCTGTTAGGGGTCTTAAGCAGCATACGTGCTGCACAATTCTGAACGATTTGCAACTTAGTTGTGGTTGCCCGAGGAGCCCCTAAGTACAGGGCATTTCCATAGTCTAGGCGGGAGAGAATTAAAGCCTGGACCATGAGTCTCCTTGCCAAAAAGGGAAGGAGAGAGAACTTTACAGAGCATTCTAAGAATGCCATAACAGGTGGCGGCCAGTTTCATCGCCTGATGGTCACATTTAAGGGACCGGTCGAGCCACATCTCCAGGCTTTTAATCTGGTTTTTAGGGGCAGGCGCAGGGCCAAGACAGTTTGGCCATAATAATAGAAGGTCAAAGATGGGGGGGTTACCCAGAACCATAAGCTCCGACTTTTCTCAGTTAAGTTTGAGGCAGGAGAGTTCCATCCACTTAGCAACTTTTTCTAAGCAAGGTCCTAAACAAGATAAGGAATTCTCAGGATGATTTAAAGCCAAAACTAGCTGAGTGTCATTAGCGTACGTGACTTTCTTAATACCATATGGAAGGACAATCTTTGCCAGAGGACTCATATATACATAGAACAATGTAGGACTCAGGGATGAACCCTGAGGAACGCCGCAGCTGAGTGACATACACTTGGAGATATTATCACCTTCAAAGACCTGAAAAGTCCTATCTTCGAAAAAGGACTGCAGCCAGTTGATAGCACCACCTGACACTCCAACATTCCTCAATCTGCTAATCAGGATGTCATAATTAACAGTGTTGAATGCGGAGCTGAGGTCAAGAAAGATGATAGCCGCTGTACCTCCTTGGTCAAGAATTTTCTTCGACTCTTCAACCACCGCAAGAAGAGCTGTTTCTGTCCCATGTTAGGGCCGGAATCCAGTTTGAGAGGAATGCAATAAGTTGTGGGACTCTAAGAACGTGGAAAGGACCATATTAATTTATTTTTCTAGGATCCTGCGTATGTCAGGAAGAAGGGAAATAGGGCGATAGTTTCCCAAAAGATCCGGGTTTAGATTAGGCTTCTTCAGCAGTTGCCTTCACCATAGCACGTTTCCAGGATGGTGGCACTAGGCCCGTAGTGTTAGATGAGTTAATCAACTCGAGTATCACTGGAAGAACTGCTTCCACAGCCTGACTCAGAAAATGGGGGGATGCTGGGTTTTTACTAGGGCAGAGATTTTTACTAATGTCTCCATATCCATCATGGGAATTTCTTCAAGTAAATGCTCGATGTGGGAGGGGGGCAGTATCCTTGTAAGAAGGGTTACTAGAGCAAGAGGAATGAGGAAAGGAGTTATATATATCCTGGATTTTTTTGTAAAAGAACTCTGCCAGTTCGTTACAATGGGCAGGGGCAACATCCCGAGGACCCTCTGGGGAGGACAGCTTAAGAAGGTTCTTCGCAATATGGAAGATTTCCCGAGGGGAGTTAGAAGCTAGGTTAATTCTTTCCTCATAATAACTGATTTAACTTCGGTTTGATAACATTTTATAGCATCCCTATATTTCTGTTTACTTAATACATCATAATCCCTTCTCCATTTTCTTTCTAGTCTTTTGCAGACTTGTTTATACTCACAAAGCTTAGGAGAGTACCACGGAGAAGTGTTATCTCTAACTCTTTTGTGAATACATTTCTTCAGGAGAACTAGGTCCAAGGAGGACTCAATCCAATGGTTAAATTTTTCGTTAGAAGAAATAGGGTTAGAGTCTAATGTAGGCCTTGTGTCTTCAAGAACTGAGATCCAAGGTTCAAGGGGGAGTTTGGACCACATACGTTCCCAACTACTGATGGTGCTAATAGAGGAAGGTAGTCTCGGAGTATCCCAGGACAGAGGAATCAGGAAGTGGTCTGACCAAGGCAAGGGAATGGGATCCCCCACTAAAAGTTTGCTGTTGTTAGTAAAAATTGGGTCTAATAAATGACCTTTGGTGTGGGTAGGACCAAAGACTTTTTGCTTTATCTGATAGCTAAAAGATTTTGAGCTAAATCAGACGCAACTGAGTTAGAGGGGTCATCTAAATGCAAATTAAAATCCCCTAACAGAGTAAAATTAGAGGGGCAACTAGCTAAATTGGCGGCAATTTCAGATAGAAGTTTAAAAAGTTGTCCATGAGCTCCAGGGGGACGATAAATTAAGATACCTGAAAAGGTGTGGATGTGTGAAAACGTGATTACAAAATAGAAATTTTCGCAATCAGGTAAGGGGTCGGGTACAATACGGCATTTAAACTGATCTTTAAGTACAATGGCAATGCCTCCACCTTTCCCTTTTTTGCGGTCTTTCCGAGAATGTAGTATCCGGGAGGGATTGCACAAGATCAGGTTCAGACTCATTGTTGAGCCAAGTTTCAGTTAAAAACAAAGCATCAGGATGTTCCTCTTCTAGTAGTATGGAGATTTCTTAGGAATGTTTAAGTAATGACCTGCAGTTTAATAAGAACATTTTGTAAGGTGAAGGGATCTGCGAGGCAGGCCGGGATTTAGGGACTGGACGTAGTTTAAAAGAACAGTGGGTACAGATGGAGTCATCCTTGGCTAGGCACATAGAGTGTTAACATTTTCCATTGAATGAACCCCGCAATCGTAAGAGTTGACCCGAGGAGTAGATGTGTTTACCTGCAGAGAAACGGGCAGGGGATATGGCCCCTGGCCCCGGTCGGAAGCGGACGGGCGCAGAAGGGCTTGCCTTTGGCGTCCGCACAGCTGGCCCCATAAGTAAGGTAGGAGCTCGTGAACACTAGAGCGCTAACAAAAATGGCGTCTCCTCATGTCACAGTGGGCTGAAAGTGCGAGTGCAATGAGCCTAATGAAGTTAAAACAGATTCCCACAGTTACCCAATATTAAAAACATACAAATTCAATTAGCAGTGTCAATAAAAGCCCCAATTTCAGTGAAATAGTAAAAATGATCTTGTTTACCTCCCAGTCACAAAGGTCTGTAGCGACGCTAAACGTGCGTCCGCACAACTGGTCCCATAAGTAGGGAGGGAGCTCATGAACACTAGAGCGCTAACAAAAAGGGCGTCTCCTCGTGTGCCAGCGGGCTGAAAGTGCACTTAGCCTCCTGTTGCCTAAGCGCAAAGTTGCATGCAGATGGGGGAGAGGACACACTCCCAAATGTAAGCGTTACTGCCCCCAACTTCTCGACCATAGGATATATGGGACCCTCTCCAGGCTTACCTACGGGCGTATCCCACTGAGCCCGAGGGAGAGCTGACCCTTAATGGACCCTGACAAACACCTCTGGGGGACACCCCAATCTGATATCCACTGGCTGTACCGATGGCTGTTACGGAGTGGGATACCCCAGTTACGAGCTCCCCCCCCCCACGTGGATGGGCCCTGTCACAAAGGACTAGGAGATATGGTGGGGAGTATTCATTCTACGGTATACCGATATGCAGACCCCACTCCATTTCTAGTCTATTAAGGTTTTGACTCATTTTCTCCTTGCGTTTCAACCATCTCGGTCTTGATCACGGTAAATACCGTGATCAAGACCGAGATGGTTGAAACGCGTGAGAGGAGAGAGATGGAGGATTAAATAAATGAATAATATCCCAAGGAGAGTGCTGCGATATCTTTTTTCTTGTTGACAAACATATTTGCAAGGATTGTCCTACCTTGCCGCATGCACCACCTGTATAGCGCGCCCACCGTTAATGGACTGCTTGTTGAACTTTATATATATATACATATATATGAGCTCCCCATTGGTGGGTGTGTAATATGAAAATGGCAAAGTGGGTCCAACGTTTACACGCACTGTCTCCGTTAAAGCCTCTGAAGAGAAGCATTAGGAGCTTCGAAACGCGTCAGGCAATTCCAATACGGAGCGGCTCCTACAAGCGGATCCTCGTCCTTGCCTATCATGAAAAAACTGCTGGCCATTGCTGCTCACCTGAGGGACAATCTTTGGAGCAGAATATAATACGCGGCCGTCCTGCCGCGGAGCGCGCACCACCCCGTAATGTTGAGGGGGCCACCCGACATGGTATTTACCATGCCGGCAACGTGGGTCAGCAGCCGAGAATAGGATTAAGGAAGGGGCGAGCCCGCTTACAGGGTCCATACAGGACGTGATTTGTGTGCATTCCGGACCGCATTTCCCATAATGCACAGTCTCATATGAGCTCCCCATTGGTGGGTGTGTAATATGAAAATGGCGAAGTGGGTCCAACGTTTACACGCACCGTCTCCGTTAAAGCCTCTGAAGAGAAGCATTAGGAGCTCCGAAACGCGTCAGGCAATTCCAATACGGAGCGGCTCCTACAAGCGGATCCTCATCCTTGCCTATCATGAAAAAACTGCTGGCCGAGTGCTGCTCACCTGAGGGACAATCTTTGGAGCAGAATATAATACGCGGCCGTCCTGCCGCGAAGCGCGCACCACTTCGTAATGTTGAGGGGGCCACCTGACATGGTATTTACCATGCCGGCAACATGGGTCAGCAGCCGAGAATAGGATTAAAGAAGGGGCGAGCCCGCTTACAGGGTCCATACAGGACGTGATTTGTGTGCATTCCGGACCGCATTTCCCATAATGCACAGTCTCATATGAGCTCCCCATTGGTGGATGTGTAATATGAAAATGGCGAAGTGGGTCCAATGTTTACACGCACCATGTCTGTTAAAGCCTCTGAAGAGAAGCATTAGGAGCTTCGAAACGTGTCAGGCAATTCCAATACGGAGCGGCTCCTACAAGCGGATCCTTGTCCTTGCCTATCATGAAAAAACTGCTGGCCGAGTGCTGCTCACCTGAGGGACAATCTTTGGAGCAGAATATATTACGCGGCCGTCCTGCCGCGGAGCGGGCACCACCCCGTAATGTTGAGGGGGCCACCCAACATGGTATTTACCATGCCGGCAACGTGGGTCAGCAGCCGAGAATAGGATTAAAGAAGGGGCGAGCCCGCTTACAGGGTCCATACAGGACGTGATTTGTGTGCATTCCGGACCGCATTTCCCATAATGCACAGTCTCAAATGAGCTCCCCATTGGTGGGTGTGTAATATGAAAATGGCGAAGTGGGTCCAACGTTTACACGCACCGTCTCCGTTAAAGCCTCTGAAGAGAAGCATTAGGAGCTTCGAAATGCGTCAGGCAATTCCAATACGGAGCGGCTCCTACAAGCGGATCCTCGTCCTTGCCTATCATGAAAAAACTGCTGGCCGAGTGCTGCTCACCTGAGGGACAATCTTTGGAGCAGAATATAATACGTGGCCGCCCTGCCGCGGAGCGCGCACCACCCCGTAATGTTGAGGGGGCCACCCGACATGGTATTTACCATGCCGGCAACGTGGGTCAGCAGCCGAGAATAGGATTAAAGAAGGGGCGAGCCCGCTTACAAGGTCCATACAGGACGTGATTTGTGTCCATTCCGGACCGCATTTCCCATAATGCACAGTCTCATATGAGCTCCCCATTGGTGGGTGTGTAATATGAAAATGGTGAAGTGGGTCCAACGTTTACACGCACCGTCTCCGTTAAAGCCTCTGAAGAGAAGCATTTGGAGCTTCGAAACGCGTCAGGCAATTCCAATACGGAGCGGCTCCTACAAGCGGATCCTCGTCCTTGCCTATCATGAAAAAACTGCTGGCCAAGTGCTGCTCACCTGAGGGACAATCTTCGGAGCAGAATATAATACGCGGCCGTCCTGCCGCGGAGCGCGCACCACCCCGTAATGTTGAGGGGGCCACCCGACATGGTATTTACCATGCCGGCAACGTGGGTCAGCAGCCGAGAATAGGATTAAAGAAGGGGCGAGCCCGCTTACAGGGTCCATACAGGACATGATTTGTGTGCATTGCGGACCACATTTCCCATAATGCACAGTCTCATATGAGCTCCCCATTGGTGGGTGTGTAATATGAAAATGGCGAAGTGGGTCCAACGTTTACACGCACCGTCTCCGTTAAAGCCTCTGAAGAGAAGCATTAAGAGCTTCGAAATGCGTCAGGCAATTCCAATACGGAGCGGCTCCTACAAGCGGATCCTCGTCCTTGCCTATCATGAAAAAACTGCTGGCCGAGTGCTGCTTACCTGAGGGACAATCTTTGGAGCAGAATATATATATATACGTATACGTATATATATATATATATATGTATATGTATATATATATACATATATATATATATATATATATATTTTTTTTTTATATATATATACAGACAGCACAGGATGTGCGAGTTATAGTTGGCTCAGCTGAATTTCACTGGTTTTGTATGAGTGAAACCTGAGCCGAACTATAACATCTCTGTAACCTTTGTTTTTTTAAGTGAATTTCTATGGTTTTTAAAGTAGTAGTCACGTTTGCAGAGTGGTGGAGAAAGGGGATAGGACCTCTGACCAGTTCTCAGGAATTCCATTGTGTAGGACTTACAGGAGGTAGCAGGAGGGCTTCTTGGCCCCCAAGGTCCCTCAGGAGTAAAGTGGACTTTCTCCCCCAACCAGTAGTGAGCCAGGAGCTGCGTTTTCAGAGTGGTGGAGAAAGGGGGTGTGGCCTCTGAACACTTCTTAGCAATCCCGCTGTGTGGGACTTACTAGAGGTAACAGGAGGGGTAGTTGGCCCCCAAGGACGTCCTTGGGGGCCAACCACCCTAACTGTTACCTCCAGTAAGCCCCAAACAGCAGGATTGCTGAGAGGTTGTCAGAGGCCATGCCCCCTTTCTCCACCACTCTGCAAAAGCACCTCCTGGTGCACTACTAGATGGGGGATGAAGTCGCCTGGGCTCCAGAGGGTCCTTGGGGGCCAACAAGCCCTCTTGTTACCTCCAGTAAGTCCCAAACAGTGGGTTTTCTGAGAGGTTTTAGGTGGCCACCCCTTTCTCCATCACTCTGCAAACACGCCTCCTGGTGCACTACTAGTTAGGGAACGAAGTCCCCTGGGCTCTTCAGGGTCCTTGGGGACCAACCAGCCCTCCTCTTACCTCCAGTAAGACCCACACAGCTGCATTGCTGAGAGGTCGTCAGAGGTCATGCCCCCTTCCTCCACCACTCTGCAAACACAGCTCCTGGTGCACTACTGCTTCGGGGATAAAGTCCACTTTAGTCCTGAGGCCTTCAGGAGGCAAGGGGACCTAAACCCCCCACCAGCAGTGCACCAAGAGGCGTGCTTGCAGAGTGGTGGAGAAAGGGGGTATGGCCTCCGACCAACTCTCAGCAATCTCCAATCAGGAGCATGTCAGGAGGCGCATTAGCATAGTAGTGGAGAAATGGGGCGGTGCCTTTCACGAGTTGCAGGCATTTTTTTATTCTTTTTTTAGGAAGGGAGCACGTGGCCCCCCTTCTTTGGACCAATTTGGGCCCCGGGGACCCCATACCCCCGGGCCTGATCCTTTTTAAAAAAGAAAATATTAAAAAAACAGGAGGGGTTGGCGCTGCCCTCCTCCAGGGCCATTTTCGGCCGCGGGGACCCCATCCCCTAGGGCATGCCAATTTTTTAAAAATAAATTTATGTAAAAAAAGGGAGGGGGACCCCATCCCCCTGGGACAGGCCTTTATATTTTTATTAAAGGCCCCCCTCCCCAGACTGATATTGCCCCAGGGACCCCATCCCCAGGGCATGGCCACCTCGTTGGGGGGCACGGGGGAAACCTGAAGCCCCCGCGGTCCCTGCCAGCCTTCTTCGTCCTGCGGGAGCCGGCATTGCTTTTAGACAGAGGTAGCTGCTAAAATGCAGCTCCCTCTGTCCAAAACCAATTATGCTCCACTTCGTGCAAATGAGAGCATTTTCTGCTCTCGCTTGACAGAAGCAGACCAGAGTTTGCTATGGCTTGGCGGAAGCATCATAGCAAACTGCAATATCCCAAAGGTGGGCACCCTGGGACATTGCTGGAGCCAGCCGTGGGGGGTAGCGTTCCCCAGGGCCATGTAGGGTTCCCCTCCTTTATTCAAATTTGCCCCAGGGAGGTGGTGATCTCTGGGCAGGGGGTCCACAACTGACCCCCTTAATTGTTGTATGTGTGCCCCGGTGAGGTGGAAGTCCCCGGGGCTGCGTGGGGGGGCCGGAGCCCACCCACGCATTATTATTTGATACAGCACTGGGGAGGTGCCAGTCCCTGAGGCTGCAGCGGGGCCTCGGGACTCCTGCACTTGTGTGAATAAGCCCTGGGGAGGTGGCAGTCTCTGAGGGGTTGCCAGGGAGGCCTCCCCTGCATTACTTAAAAAGAAAAAGTGTACCCGGGAAGGTGGCAGTCCCCAGAGCAGGGGGGTCCATGAGCCCCCTCCCCATATTATTAACATATTATTGAAATTAACCCCTGGGAGGTGGCAGTCCCTGGGGCAGGAGGGTCCATGCGGTCCCCCATATTGTTTTAATTAGCCCAACAGAGGTTGCGGGTTCCCGGGGCAGGGGGGCCCGCAAGGCCCCCTGATATCATTGGAAATAGCCCCGGGAGGTGACAGTCCCCGGGGCTTTGAATAGCCCAAGGAGGGGGGCCCCGTGAGCCCTCCTCCTATATTTATTTTATGCTCCCGGGACCTGGCCAACCATGGTTGCTTTTTTGTGTCACAAATTCGTAAATATCGCGATTTCGCAGCAATTTTTTTTTTATTGCTTCTATGCAATGGTGGGTCCCAGGAAGACCCCAAGGCCATGGCTTGGGGGTCAGGGTATTTCTACCCTGCCCCCTTGCTTTATTTTCACTTTTTTTTTGGGACTCGGTGAATCAGAACGGTGCATTACCCTGCACAAGCTCATTTTTTTTTCTCAAAGGCTTTGTGACCAGAGGTATCACTATGATTTTCAACTTACATTTCTCAACAACTACTGAATGGATTTGCACCAAACAAAAAAAGCACAAACCACGTAACAACATCTATCTTTCTGCCAAACTTAGTGTAATTCCATCCAGCGGTCAGGCTGTAGGTTTGACAACGCGTTTTATGGGAATTAACATTACAAACGCAGCCTTATTTTGCGCCCCTATTTCTCAGTGCCCACTGAACGCATCACCCAGAAACTTTCCATGACACACAGAACCTACTTTGACACTTTTTGGGGAAAATTTCATGCAGATTGGTCACACGACGTCAAAGTTATAGGCAACTCCAAAAATGCTTTTCCTATGGCAACTAGGTCCTAACTATAACTACCTACTGGCGACCGCCAGTAGGTTATATATATATACATATATATATACACACACACATATATATGTGTGTGTGTGTATATATATATATATATATATATATATATATATATATATATATATATATGCGAACGCCTATCGCAACTGCAATTCCTCAGTCCAAGAACGAAGGCAGACCCAAAGTAAGTACAAAAAGATTTATTGAACACCCATTGTGTCCGCCATGACGCGTTTCAGCCTTCGTGAGGCCTTGATCACATGACGCTTCAGGAGGAAGTGCAGAATTTAAAGTGCTACGTGCGTAAAATCATGATTGGCAGAAAACACCTGATATATAGACATAGTAAAAATACTTCCTAAATATAAAGGCTAATTCCTGCATTTAAAATATGAGACTTTGCACAGGTAACACAAGTAACTTTGATGTTGTTGTAAAATACATTATAAATCTAGAGTTATTTAAAGAAACATGGGGAGGTGATTACGGTAAGAGCAATCCCTTTGTAAACAATAACCACTGCTTAGTATTGTTTGTGCATTGGCAAAATAGAAGAAATAATGATAATCAGGCTGTGAATATAACAGCAATCAATTAAATCCTAATAGGCAAAATTTCATATTCACCAATGTTCATATACAGAGAAATGCAATAAACCAACATGTTTCTAATCACCTGTAGGCTAAAACAATTGCTAAAAACTCCTATATATAATTATTGGATATATGTAAAATACAATATCAATAAATTATAAACATATACGAGATAAGAAATTGTTTTTGTTGATATATATATATATTCACTGAAAAAACCATAGGTTTCAGGCACGTTATAGTTAGAAATTAGCATTTAAAAAAGCTTTATAGTTAGTTGGACATTTCACTCATACAAAACCAGAGAAATTCGGCCGTTATAGTTAGTTGAGCTAACTATAACTCGCGCCCCCGCAATGCACTGCTGATGATGTCACATATTACATCATTCATGACATGGTCAGTGGCATCACTGATGACATCACTGATGACATCTCAAATGACATCACTGATGACATCACTGATGACATCATCCACGTGATAATCTGATGCACCTCCTCACACTCTAATACAATCTTTGATACACCTACTCTGAAATACAGACTACCATTTTCGAAACCATAAACACACCAATACCAGTTACTACATACGCACTCACTGATTCCTAGGTCTACACACACATCCACTCATTCACCCATACAGTCACTCACACATGCAGTCACTCATCAATACAGCACTATCATTTGCACTCATACACCTATCAAGACACACCGCCACTCATCCATAGAGTTACTCACACACCTAGTCACTCATGCAAAGAATCAATCACACTCCCATTTACTCACCTATACAGTTATACACACACCGCCTCACTTATTCATACAGATAATAACACATACTTACTGTCTTATACAAACACTGATACAAGCATACACTCATCCATACAGCCACTCTCACAATCACTCACTCTCACGTATAGTCATTTATATACTCCAACACTCACATATACTGCCTTTCACATATGCAGTTACTCACACATGTACCACTGAGACATCCATTGACTCACCAATACAGCCATACACACACTCACCAAACCCATACAGCTCTTCACAGATGCAATCTTGAACCCATACACCCAGTGAATCACCCACTCACATATCTATGCACAGAGTCACACACACACCCCACCCACCCACACAGACACTCAGGCACCCATACAGATACTCTGACAACCAATCAATAACCCATATAGACACTCATGTAGCTACTCAGCAATCCATGCAGCCGCTTACACACCAACTGACAGACTGATACAGACATTTACACAGTTTAGTCACAAACCCATGCATTCAGTCAGACACATTTAATCACTCACTTATACAATCAGTCACGCACCTACTAAATCATCTATTCAGACACTCAAACACCAACTCATACTTCAATACACATTCGCATATATATTTAAAAAACATATTTAAACTATACAGAAACACACAGTCACTGGATGATGTCATCAGTGATGTCATCAGTGATGTCATTTGAGATGTCATCAGTGATGTCATCAGTGATGTCACTGACCATGTCATGAATGATGTAATATGTGACGTCATCAGCAGTGCATTGCGGGGGCGCAAGTTATAGTTAGCTCAACTAACTGTAACGGCCGAATTTCTCTGGTTTTGTACGAGTGAAATGTCCAACTAACTATACATCCCTCAAACCTATGGTTTTTTCAGTGAATTTCTAAGGTTTTTTAAATGTTAATTTCTAACTATAACGTGCCTGAAACCTATGGTTTTTTCAGTGAATTTCAATGGTTTTTTAAATGCTAAATTCTAACTATAACGTCCCTCAAACCTATGGTTTTTTCAGGAACTACTGAACGGATTTACACCATTTAAAAAAAGGGCTCTTTCTGAACCAAGAGATACCTTTTTGCCAAATTTGGAGTAATTCCGTTCAGCAGTTACGGCTGTAGCCTGTTCCAATTTTTCCTATGGAAATTAACATGGGGAAAATGCGTTTTGGGCCCCCCCATTTTTTCTCGGCGCCCGCTTGACGAATCACCCCTAAACTTCCAAGATAGGAGCAGACCAGAGCGGGCCATTAGTTTTGAAAATTTCACGAAGATTCGTCAACCGGCGCCAAAGATATTGAGAAAAGAAAAAACGCTATTTGAATAGAAACACATTAAAACAAACTACCATAATCAGTAATCCATTTTCAAATATACACTTAATACTATACAAAATTTATTTCAAACAACAGTTAACTGCATTTGAACAAACTATAAGAAACATCTGTACATTTAATAATATATTTCAAACATTAAAATTCATGAATATTTTTTTCCTTTAAAAATAAAGGTAACACATAATACACCTTACAAATTTATAACTTACCTTCCAAATTGATTTGTAGAATATAAAATATCAGAAACTCAGAATGGATTTTCTTATGCACACAATCAATGTATAGCACTTCTCTCAGCAAGGCAAAACCAGTAATGGCAAAGTTTCCCTCTCTTTTTCCACACAAATACATGTCAGTAACAAATCACATTGCTTCCCAGATTATTTCAAACTGTAAAACACATTTCTATTGGTTAGACATATCAACCCTTACCAACTAACTTCTAAAACTACCCAAACTGCCTCTATATTTTTTTAGAAGTCGCGACTCCACCGTGCAGCAAAGCGATGGGACCGCGAATCTATACGGGAGTTCAAACATATACCACACATAAATTTACCACTACATTTTAATAATACACCACTTTTAAAGATAGCACTGACTTGGGAAATGTCACTCTAATAACATATTACTTTTATTTTAATTACATAATCACACTTTAATGCCACCATTAACTTTTAACCCTACCCCCATTCTGCTTGATCCCAGTTTCCATAGAAACAGATCATGGAACACTCAACTGCACTGACAGGTCACAAGTTCACCGTTTTTTCAAGTACACCACACAATGTTACAAATGCAAACAGCAGGTGGGGTTGACATTTCCAAAATATCAGCTTATCTTTTCAACTGTACCTTCCCAACATTTTTTACTAACCAATAAGAAGTATGCTGTTATCAAAAAAGTTAAATGCACCCTACTTTGAATGTACAATGTTCTTAAACAGCCAATCATTTCTCTTCTTTTTTTAAAACTGCATCTTGTCCACCATTTTAGATACCTCTCATTCTACCAAGTGACTACCTCAACTACAGACATCTTTCCATTGCTTCCAGATATCACTTCAAGATGCTTACAGTGTGGATTGTTGGGCACAGCTATGTTTTCTGGTGCAAAAGATATGCTGAATGCAGAGGTATTGACAAAGACCTAGCTTTGCAAAATGTGGACATAAAATGGATTGCACAGAGAGGATTAAAGTGGCACCAATTGATGCCTTTGGTTAAAACCTCTTTGCATCTCCATCCCACTGACCTCATGATTGTGCACTGTGGTGGCAATGACCTAGGCACATTGACTGGGGTAGGTCTGGAAATGCTAATGAAGGACACCTTTGCACAATTGATGTTGCTTTTACCTCAAACTGTCTTTGTCTACTCTAACATATGCCAAAGACAAAAATGGAACATGTCAAATCAATTTTGTCCACAGATTGAGAAAGCTAGAAAAAATGTCAGTAAAGCTGTTTCTGCTTATCTTAGAGACCATAGAATGGGATCCATATATAACAACAATCTACGTTTTTATATGGAGGGCATCTACAGGAGTGACGGAGTACACTTTACAGATGACGGAAACAGAGTCTTTCTCAACAACCTAAAGCTCTGCATCCGCACTTATATGTAGTTACAAGAAACTCATAATAAACACAAGGGCTCTTTTTAGAGCCACCCTATACCTCAAAAGTTAATATTACCTATTAAAAACATACATTTTCTTTTATCTTCAATTTTGCATAGAGTCGCGAACCCACCGCGTTTACACTGGGGGGCCGCGCTGGACGCGATGGAGTCGCGACTCCAAGAGCGTGAAATAAAAAAAAAGAATGCCCCCCTATTCTAAATTGTTTAATTCTGCCTCGGGGACCCCATCCCCCGAGGCATACCCATTGGGACCGTGGGGGAACCCCAAAGCCCCCACGGTCCCAGCCGGCTCCCCGCCTCCTTCGGGAGCCGGCATGGCTTTTGGACAAGGACATAGCGCCTCGTTAATTTTTTAATTTTTTTATTTCTCGTCTGGAGTCGCGAGCCCACCGCGTTTACACTGGGGGGACGCGCTGGACGCGATGGAGTCGCGACTCCAACCGCGCGAAATTAAAAAAAAGAATGCCCCCTATCCTAAATTGTTTAATTCTGCCTCGGGGACCCCATCCCCCGAGGCATGCCCATTGGGACCGTGGGGGAGCCCCAAAGTCCCCACGGTCCCAGCCGGCTCCCCGCCTCCTTCGGGAGCCGGCATTGCTTTTGGACAAGGACATAGCGCCTCATTTATTTATTTATTTATTTTATTTCTCGTTTGGAGTCGCGAGCCCACCGCGTTTACACTGGGGGGCCGTGCTGGACGCGATGGAGTCGCGACTCCAAGCGCGCAAAATTAAAAAAGAATGCCCCCTATTCTAAATTGTTTAATTCTGCCTCGGGGACCCCATCCCCCGAGGCATACCCATTGGGACCGTGGGGGAGCCCCAAAGTCCCCACGGTCCCAGCCGGCTCCCCGCCTCCTTCGGGAGCCGGCATTGCTTTTGGACAAGGACATAGCGCCTCGTTTATTTATTATTTTTTTTTATTTCTCGTTTGGCATCGCGAACCCACCGCGTTTACACTGGGGGGGCGCGCTGGATGCGCTGGAGTCGCGACTCCAAGTGCGCGAAATTAAAAAAAAGAATGCCCCTTATTCTAAATTGTTTAATTCTGCCTCGGGGACCCCATCCCCTGAGGCATACCCATTGGGACCGTGGGGGAGCCCCAAAGCCCCCACGGTCCCAGGAGGCTCCCCGCTTCCTGCGGGAGCCGGCATTGCTTTTGGACAAGGGGAGCTGCTAATATGCAGCTCCCCTTGCCCAAAACCAATACTGCTTTGCTTCTTGGAAGCGAGAGCAGGTTTCCTGCTCTCAGTCCCAAAAAGCAAAGCAGTGTTTGCAATGATAGGGCAAGAGCCACCCTGTCATTGCAAACATTAATGTCCCGGGGGTAGGCACCCTTTATTTACATAGCCCGATTACCCCAGGACCTGGCCAACCCGGGGGCTTCCAAAAACAAAGCGCGGGAGGCCGCGCTTCTTTTTAATTTTCTCGGCCGGCTTCACGACCCCAGCGCGAATTCTTCCGTTTAAAAAAAAAAAATGCTTTTTTTGGCCCTAGGTGTCCGTGTGGGACCCCCTAAGCAGACCTAGGGGGTCAGGGTGTTTCTACCCTGCCTCCTTGTCTGGTTTTTCAACCACTTTTTCAATGTATTCTTGTGACTCGGTTCTACCGAGTCACAAGATGGCTGCCAACAGTTCCTGGTTTGGAGTGTTGACAGCCAATTAAAATTGAGCTCGTGCTCGGGAGGATTCGCGAATCCTCCTCGGTGCTCAGATATCAATATTTTTTCTTTTTCTAATTTCTCAGGAACTACTGAACGGATTTACACCATTTAAAAAAAGGGCTCTTTCTGAACCAAGAGCTACCTTTTTGCCACATTTGGTGTAATTCCGTTCAGCAGTTCGGGCTGTAGCCTGTTCCAATTTTTCCTATGGAAATTAACATAGGGAAAATGCGTTTTGGGACCCCCCTTTTTTCTCGGCCCCCGCTTGACGAATCACCCCTAAACTTCCAAGATAGGAGCAGAACAGAGCGGGCCATTAGTTTTGAAAATTTTGCGAAGATTCGTCAACCGGCGCCAAAGATATTGAGAAAAGAAAAAATGCTATTTGAATAGAAACACATTAAAACAAACTACCATAATCAGTAATCCATATTCAAATATACACTTAATACTATACAAAATTTATTTCAAACAACAGTTAACTGCATTTGAACAAACTATAAGAAACATCTGTACATTTAATAATATATTTCAAACATTAAAATTCATGAATATCTTTTTTCCTTTAAAAATAAAGGTAACACATAATACACCTTACAAATTTATAACTTACCTTCCAAATTGATTTGTAGAATATAAAATATCAGAAACTCAGAATGGATTTTCTTATGCACACAATCAATGTATAGCACTTCTCTCAGCAAGGCAAAACCAGTAATGGCAAAGTTTCCCTCTCTTTTTCCACACAAATACATGTCAGTAACAAATCACATTGCTTCCCAGATTATTTCAAACTGTAAAACACATTTCTATTGGTTAGACATATCAACCCTTACCAATTGACTTCTAAAACTAACCAAACTGCCTCTGTATTTTTTTAGAAGTCGCGACTCCACCGTGCAGCAAAGCGATGGGACCGCGAATCTATACGGGAGTTCAAACATATACCACACATAAATTTACCACTACATTTTAATAATACACCACTTTTAAAGATAGCACTGACTTGGGAAATGTCACTCTAATAACATATTACTTTTATTTTAATTACAAAATCACACTTTAATGCCACCATTAACTTTTAACCCTACCCCCATTCTGCTTGATCCCAGTTTCCATAGAAACAGATCATGGAACACTCAACTGCACTGACAGGTCACAAGTTCACAGTTTTTTCAAGTACACCACACAATGTTGCAAATGCAAACAGCAGGTGTGGTTGACATTTCCAAAATATCAGCTTATCTTTTCTACTGTACCTTCCCAACATTTTTTACTAACCAATAAGAAGTATGCTGTTATCAAAAAAGTTAAATGCACCCTACTTTGAATGTACAATGTTCTTAAACAGCCAATCATTTCTCTTCTTTTTTAAAACTGCATCTTGTCCACCATTTTAGATACCTCTCATTCTACCAAGTGACTACCTCAACTACAGACATCTTTCCATTGCTTCCAGACATCACTTCAAGATGCTTACAGTGTGGATTGTTGGGCACAGCTATGTTTTCTGGTGCAAAAGGTATGCTGAATGCAGAGGTATTGACAAAGACCTAGCTTTGCAAAATGTGGACATTAAATGGATTGCACAGAGAGGATTAAAGTGGCACCAATTGATGCCTTTGGTTAAAACCTCTTTGCATCTCCATCCCACTGACCTCATGATTGTGCACTGTGGTGGCAATGACCTAGGCACATTTACTGGGGTAGGTCTGGAAATGCTAATGAAGGACACCTTTGCACAATTGATGTTGCTTTTACCTCAAACTGTCTTTGTCTACTCTAACATATGCCAAAGACAAAAATGGAACATGTCAAATCAATTTTGTCCACAGATTGAGAAAGCTAGAAAAAATGTCAGTAAAGCTGTTTCTGCTTATCTTAGAGACCATAGAATGGAATCCATATATAACAACAATCTACGTTTTTATATGGAGGGCATCTACAGGAGTGACAGAGTACACTTTACAGATGACGGAAACAGAGTCTTTCTCAACAACCTAAAGCTCTGCATCCGCACTTATATGTAGTTACAAGAAACTCATAATAAACACAAGGGCTCTTTTTAGAGCCACCCTATACCTCAAAAGTTAATATTACCTATTAAAAACATACATTTTCTTTTATCTTCAATTTTGCATAGAGTCGCGAACCCACCGCGTTTACACTGGGGGGCCGCGCTGGACGCGATGGAGTCGCGACTCCAAGAGCGTGAAATTAAAAAAAAGAATGCCCCCTATTCTAAATTGTTTAATTCTGCCTCGGGGACCCCATCCCCCGAGGCATACCCATTGGGACCGTGGGGGAGCCCCAAAGCCCCCACGGTCCCAGCCGGCTCCCCGCCTCCTTCGGGAGCCGGCATTGCTTTTGGACAAGGACATAGCGCCTCGTTTATTTTTTTATTTTTTTATTTCTCGTTTGGAGTCGCGAGCCCACCGCGTTTACACTGGGGGGCCGCGCTGGACGCGATGGAGTCACGACTCCAACCGCGCGAAATTAAAAAAGAATGCCCCTATCCTAAATTGTTTAATTCTGCCTCGGGGACCCCATCCCCCGAGGCATGCCCATTGGGACCGTGGGGGAGCCCCAAAGTCCCCACGGTCCCAGCCGGCTCCCCGCCTCCTTCGGGAGCCGGCATTGCTTTTGTACAAGGACATAGCGCCTCGTTTATTTATTATTATTTTTTATTTCTCGTTTGGCGTCGCGAACCCATTGCGTTTACACTGGGGGGGGCGCGCTGGATGCGCTGGAGTCGCGACTCCAAGTGCGCGAAATTAAAAAAAAGAATGCCCCTTATTCTAAATTGTTTAATTCTGCCTCGGGGACCCCATCCCCGAGGCATACCCAGTGGGACCGTGGGGAGCCCCAAAGCCCCCACGGTCCCAGGCGGCTCCCCGCCTCCTGCGGGAGCCGGCATTGCTTTTGGACAAGGGGAGCTGCTAATATGCAGCTCCCCTTGCCCAAAACCAACACTGCTTTGCTTCTTGGAAGCGAGAGCAGGTTTCCTGCTCTCAGTCCCAAAAGCAAAGCAGTGTTTGCAATGATAGGGCAAGAGCCACCCTGTCATTGCAAACATTAATGTCCCGGGGGTAGGCACCCTTTATTTACATAGCCCGATTGCCCCAGGACCTGGCCAACCCGGGGCTTCCAAAAACAAAGCGCGGGAGGCCGCATTTTTTTTTATTTTTACTTTTCTCGGCCGGCTTTGCGACCCCAGCGCGAATTCTTCAGTTTAAAAAAAAAAAAAATGCTTTTTTTGGCCCTAGGTGTCCTTGTGGGACCCCCTAAGCAGACCTAGGGAGTCAGGGTGTTTCTACCCTACCTCCTTGTCTGGTTTTTCAACCACTTTTTCAATGTATTCTTGTGACTCGGTTCTACCGAGTCACAAGATGGCTGCCAACAGTTCCTGGTTTGGAGTGTTGACAGCCAATTAAAATTGAGCTCGTGCTCGGGAGGATTCGCGAATCCTCCTCGGTGCTCAGATATCGATATTTTTTCTTTTTCTAATTTCTCAGGAACTACTGAATGGATTTACAACATTTAAAAAAGGGCTCTTTCTGAACCAAGAGCTACCTTTTTGCCACATTTGGTGTAATTCCGTTCAGCAGTTCGGGCTGTAGCCTGTTCCAATTTTTCCTATAGAAATTAACATGGGGAAAACGCGTTTTGGGACCCCCCTTTTTTCTCGGCCCCCGCTTGACGAATCCCCCCGAAACTTCCAAGATAGGAGCAGACTAGAGCGGGCCATTTGTTTTGAAAATTTCACGAAGATTCGTCAACCGGCGCCAAAGATATTGAGAAAAGAAAAAACGCTATTTGAATAGAAACGAGATCCTAACTATAACTCCCTCCTGGCGACCGCCAGTAGGTATATATATATATATATATATATATATATATATATATATATATATATATATATATATATATATATATATATATATATATATATATATCGAAACAGCAAAGCAATCTCCTCGAAAATCATCCGATGATGAGAGAGAGACACGGACTCCAGAATGAGTGGCAATTTTCAGGTCTTTATTGATGTTTATATTGCCTAGTGACAGTCGCCACTAGATAGTTATAGTTAGGCCTGCTTTTCCATGAATGGAGCATCTTTTGGTTTGCTAATAACGTTTGTCTTGTTTGATGAATCTTCATAGAACTCCCCCCGCCCAAAAAAAGATCACCCACCTCAGCGCCTTCCAGGAAGATTTTGGGGTGATCCATCAAGCGGGGGCCAAGAAAAAAGGGGTCCCAAAACATAAAAATCCCTATGCATTTTCTGTAGACTTCTTTAGACATGGCTACAGCAAACACTGCTGAACAGAATACACCAAATGTGTCAGGAAGCTAGATCTTGGTCCACAGATTCAGCTTTTTGTGATTTGGTGTAAATCCGTTAAGTAGATTTTGAGCAATTAAGAATCAAAAATAATAGTAAATTTGAATGGTGGGTCACACGAGAGTGCCTCGAGCCTCCCGCAAGAGGGCAAATGAAAAATTGGAGCCCTGTGATTGGTTAAGAGGCCAGTTTTTCCCATGAGCATTCACACTCTTGTGGGAGCAAGAGTTTCCTGCAAGTCCCAAGATCTCTCTGATTGGCTGGCTGTTGGAATGTTAGAAATGAAATGGCCACCATTTCTGTTTACTGTGAAAAATTGGAGGTGTTCTGGAAATAAAGTAAAAAAAGCTATATAATTGGGCAACAGAAAGGCATGCTGTCCCCCTAAGCTCAGAGAGGAGGTATCTAAGGGATAACGACTGTGAAGAAAATAAATTTAGATTGGGTTTAACAAATTTTAACGATCTTACTGGACTCTTGTGGGATCACCAATAGTAAAAAGCTTAGATGATTTCTTAATACACTCCATTGTTAGGAATGCATAGTGTGATCCTTGTTTTTGAGAGGAAGTGTGTAAGAGATAAGTACTGTTATGAGTAGCTGCTTAATTTGTATTTTCAAAAAAGTTATGATCTCGTGAGACTCTCGCAGGATAGTGAAAAGTGGAAATGAGTAAGAGATCTTTGAATACACTGCGGTATGCACACTTGCTACTGTGGGAAGGAGTATTACTGGAGATGGTGGTTATCAGAGACTACTATTTACGCTCATTGGCTTTGAAAGAATTGTGAGTATAGTCCACACCCTACTATGCACACCTATATCAGAGACTGGGGGGCAGATTTACAAGCCCCCTGCGCCACCAGTACATCACTTTTTGTGACGTACTGGTGGCGCATGTTACTGCTCCATATTTACAAGGACAGGAAAAGCCACCCTGCGTGGCTTTTCCTGTCCTTGTAAATATGGCCCTTCACACGCAGCACTTTGCGTGAAAGGGGCGGTCCATGGGTGTTGCTGTGGGTGTTCCCACGCAACACCCATGGAACCAGACACATTTCCAGATTTACGAGGAATCGTAAATCTGGAAATGCGTGAGAATGCTACGCCTCCCCAGGGGAGGCGTAGCGAGGCGCAAAGAGGAGAAATGTTTTAATTTCTCCTCGTTTCTTCCTCTTTCAATGTGTGCTGCATTCTACAGCACGCATTGAAAGAAGGAAAATGCCTGTAGTGATTGTTTTTGTGCAGGAAGGTGCCCCTTCCTGCACAAAAGCTAATCTCCCCATGACGCAGAGCATCCTTGCACCATGGTGCAAGGGTGCCTGCGCCGGCACATGGCAGCAGTTCGTGCGCCAGCGCAGGGGAGAGCACAGGAATGCGACATATTATTGTAAATATGTCGCATTTCTGTGCTTTGGAAGTGCCGCAGCGTGGCACAGCCAAAGGGCTTGTGTTGCCGCGCTGCGGCACTTCCTTGTAAATCTGCCCCTGGGTTTTTTACCAGGGAGGAGAGTCCCTTGACAGAACATACTATGCACAAATGTAATCCAAGAGAGAGGTCTCAGAGGAGAAGTCAGTCTCTCTCCACACATACTCCTACGCACATCTGTCATATGAGACAGATGTCAGACAGAAGAGGCCAGTCCATGTACACACGCTACTATCCACACCCATAATCTGAGAGAGGGGTCTCAGAGGCGAGCCCACTCTCTCTCCACACACCCTACCATGCACATCCATTATCTGAGAGAGAGAAGTTTGAAAGGAGAGGCCAGTCCATGTACACACCCTACTATGCACACCCGTCATCTGAGAAAGAGGTCTTAGTGGAGAGGCCAGTCTCTCTCCACACACCCTACCACGCACATCCGTTATCTGAGAGAGAGGTCTGAAAGGAGAGGGTAGTCCATGTTCATGTCCTGCTACGCACACCCATCATCAGGAAGAGAGGTCTGACAGGAGGCTAGTCCATGAACACACCCTAAAATGCACACCCACAATCTGACAGAAAGGTCTGACAGGAAATGCCAGACCATGTACACATTCTAATATACACACCCGTCATTTCAGAAAGTTGTCTCAGCAGAGAGAGAAGTCTCTCTTAGCACAACCTACTATGTACACCTGTCATCTGAGACAGATGTCTCAGTGGAGAGGCTATTCGCTCCCTATATACCTTACTACGCACACCTGTCATCTGAGAGAGACGTCTCAAAGGAGAGGCCAGTCTCTCTCCACACATCCTAATATGTACACCCGTCACCTGAGACAGAGGTCTCAGTGGCGTGGCCTGTACCACTCCATACACCCTACTATGCACACCTGTCATCTGAGAGGGAGGTCTCAGTGCAGAGGGCAGTCTCTCAATGCACACTACTATGCACGCCTGTCATCTGAGAAAGAGGTCTGTGTGGAGAGGCCAATCTCTTCCCCTCACTACCACACAACACACCTGTCATGTAAGAGATGGGTCTCAGTGGAGAGGGTACTGTGTCCTACATACTACTATTTCCCTACAATTTTTTCGTGATCCCTCAAGACTTTTGTGGGAGCTCACAAGCTTCAGGGAGTGAATCTCGCTGCATGGACACATGCAATCTTGCGAGAGGCTCGAGAGACCCTGATGGAATATTACCAACCCTGCCACGAGATGTTTTGCGATCAGGAGAGTCTCGCAAGATCGTAATGTGCAGAAGTAGAAAAAAAGGGCCAAGGCTCAACCAATAATTTCCATTTTTATTACATTGTTGAAGAAATTCTGTGATGTGATTGGGTGCACAATCAGAGCTAGTTCGATGCCTGTTTGAGTTGTGCTCAACAGAAGTGACTCAAATTAGAAGTGCGACAGACTGGTGTCTTCAGCTGCATCAGCACACAGGATATATTCTTCAGTCATTCTACCATACATACACTCAAAAAATAATGTACTTAAAAATATATATATATATATGTGTGATCACATATCACTAGGCTTACTCAATGAGCTATGCCTTGGTGAGGAATAGCTCTGAAATAAAATAACCTAATCAAAAGCTGACTCCGTACTAGGAAAGGATTTTACAAATGTAAAAAATGCAGAGCATGTACTATGAGGATAAGTAGTTTAGAATACCTAGGCCCTTTTCATGTAAAGCCCCAAAACATCACCAACACTTTCAACTGCAGGACTGATTTTGCAGTGTATGTATTGACATGCAGTTGCAACCTGGGCTATGTAGGTAGCACTGTGCTGCAGTTCCATAAACATATATTGCAGCATATCCGAGCAATCACTAATGTTGATCAAACATATCCAGTGGTGAGACACTGTGCAGAATTTCACAACAGTGATGTGATGCAGATGTGGTACTTTGTGATCAATGCAATTCCTAGTAATAGAGGAGGGGAGATCAAGTGAAAGCACTTAGGCATGTGGAGATTAAATATATTTTAAATCTTGATTCAAAGTCACCAAATGGGCTTAACAATAATAAGAAGCTATATACTTGTCTGTAAAAATGAATTTGTCTCATCAGAGCAATGTACATTAACTCTTCTCATTCTGGTTTTTTGTCTGTTTTGTTTTTCTGTTCTGTAGTTATTTTGATCAGTAATGCTTGATAAATGTGCAGTGGTCTCACTGATAGAGTCTAATAAATTTTAGATAGTGATTTGGAAAATACGCTGTCGATCATTTCTTTAGTTTGTTTTTGAATATACCAATGGACAATTGTGGAAACTACAATAATAATGTTGGTAGTATGGATATTGTGCAACATTTGCCTACTTGGGCTTTAGTTTTCGTGCAACAAGTTTAGTTTGCAAGATATGATGTATTCATAGTTTACAATGTGATTTTGGCAACGTCAGCAATGAATTTGCCCACTTGGGCTCAATTGTGCATCACAATGATTATCATGTTCAAGATACGCCAATACCGGATGAATGTTTAATATAATCAAATAATGAATTGTAGCACTAGATGAGAAACAAATTATCGAGCTGCCATTAAAAATTATGATAATCAGTATTTTCTTAGCTTCCATGATGATGTAATGAATATAAAAACAACAAGATGGTGTCACACTTATTGTGTGAGTGGCACCGAAACATGTTATGACGTACTTTTGGCAATTACAATTGAACAAAATTGTGAACAGTATCCTGTGTCTGCATCAATCCTGTGGGAGGTAGCGCAAGCTAAGGATTGAGATATATATATATACACGAGAATGGATATATATAGATTTGTCCGCAAATTAAAATTACAAAAATATCATGCTCTGCAAAAACAAAAACCAAGAGCAAATGTAGACAATCCAAGTATTAATCCAAATGACTGCTCTCCAGTATCAAATTCCATAGTGGATTCATCCCTCCTGGAAAATCTATTGGAACTTCGAGCTGAAAATGAATGCACTGAAAGACAGGGGAACTCTGAAATACCAATTTGGGATGAGGATTCCACATCTACTATGTTTAAAAAGAAGACTCCTTTCAAGAAAAAGTCCACGTTTACTCCGATAGCCTTAAGGGATGGTATAGACATTTTCAGTGAGAATGTGGTCAATGAAATTAAAAAACTAAATTTCAAAATTTTAAATAGGAAGAAGAAAATCAATAATAGAAATAGACAGTACCACCAATTAATGACTAAACTAAGAAAAAACAAAAATATCATCATTAGAAATTCGGACAAAAGTGGCAATGTGGTCCTATGGGCCAGAAAAAATTATATGGAGGAAGCTATGTCTCAACTAAACGATAGGGCATGCTATCGGACCAGCAATGTTTTGGCCCTAAAAGAAATTTCCAATGATTTTCACGGAAAATTGATAGCATGGAAAAGTGCTGGACTTTTAACTACGGATGAATATCAATTTATCAAAAAAGATCATCCCATTGTCCCAAACATCTATTTTATTCCCAAAATCCACAAAAATGCACTGAACCCTCCTGGAAGACCAATCATTTCGGCACAACAAAGTTTACTTGAAAATGCTTCTAAGTACATTGATTTTCATTTACAGGACCTTGTCCATCAATTACCAACATATATAAGGGATACCAGCGACTTTATCTCAAAAGTGAAAAATTTTAGATGGAGTAGTAATTATATGCTGTTAACGTTGGATGTTGCATCCCTTTACACCTGTATCAACCATAAGGACGGGATACGTGCAATTGAATGTTTCTTAGGGAAAAACAAAATGACTTTGCCTCAACACAATGTGATGCTAATGAACATGATTAACTTTTGTCTAAATAACAACATATTCATGTTTGATAAAACTCATTACCAACAGATGCGAGGGGTGGCTATGGGGGCCAGCTTCTCTCCCAGCTATGCTTGTTTATTCATGGGCTGGTGGGAGGAGCTGGTCCTCGGAGACACACATAAACAATACATGGACAAAAATGTCAAAATGTTTTATCGTTACATTGATGATGTGTTCATTGTGTGGGAGGGTTCTCAAAGGGAAGCTATGGATTTTGTGTCTGATATAAATAAGAACAAGATTAATTTAAGTTTCACATCTACTATCAGTGATACTAATATTCATTTTTTAGATGTTGAAGTATACCCCAAAGCAAACAGATTAGAGACTAGAGTATACAGAAAACAAACAGCCGGAAACTCAGTTCTCCACTCCTCGAGTGCCCACCCTAGACACTTAATTCAAAGTATTCCCTATGGAGAAATGTTACGCCTAAAGAGAATTTGCAGTAACCCATCAGATCTGGTTATAGCCCAGCAAGATAGTAAGAAAAGATTCTTATCGAGGGGATACTCTAGCAAAACTATAGAGGCAGCTATCCGCAAAACCAACAACCTAGATAGAGAGCAACTTTTAATGACTAACAGAAACAAGACCTCAACCTCCAACCTGAGTCCAGATTCTAATGTACTTAGACTCATCATAGAGTTTAGTACCCAAGAAAAAACTATCAAGAAAATCGTGCACCGCAATTGGCCTGCAGTAAAAAATGACCCAGTAATAGGAACCAATTTGCCTCCCAAACCAAGCATCACTTACAGGAGGGCACCTTCGATGCATAGTAGCCTGGTTTCGAGTGGTTTAGAAACAATTGAAACTCCTAAGTGGTGGGCGCAACCAAATGGGTTCATTAAGTGTAGGAATTGTAAAGCTTGCCAGTACGGCATTAATAAAAAAACTTATTGTACAGCTTTCAGTGAGAAGGAAATCAATATCACTAAACCTCTTCACTGTAAAACAGAATATGCCATTTATATCTTAGAGTGCTCATGCAAGCTCAGATACGTAGGAAGCACTAAACTCCCAGTGAATAAAAGAATTCTTCAACACATTAGAGCCATTAATAACGGAGACCCGACGTACCCTGTCGCCAGACATTTTCGAGAAGTGCATGAAAATAATTTGAAAGACTTCTCGTATTACGTTATCGATTGTATACCCAAACCTAAAAGGGGAGGAGACAGGGAGGGACGTCTTAGAAAACTGGAGACGAGGTATATTTTAAATTTAGACAGCAAATCCCCTGGGGAGCTAAATAACACAGAGGACCTTTACACATGCTTGTAATAGAAACTTTATTGTAAATCCCTGCCCCTCAATCAGCATACGTCTTTCAATTTGAAGAGTATATTAATTTGTCTTTTTTTTAAATTCAATGGATCAGCAATTTCGTAATGTTTTTATTTAAAATAGAAACCAGTTTAGGATTAAAGTAGGACGAAAACATTGTGAGCCATGATGGACCAGATTTTTAGGGAGGCTGCCTACTTACCCCAACCATTTGACATTATGGTTTTTTATTCAACTGCACGTTTACACAGTATTTTTAGAAGTATTAGACACTTGTTTTAGGGAATAAAATCAAAAAAGATGGGAAAAAGAATTCATTTAACTATTTATGGCATGAGCACTTTATATAATAAAACACTTAGTGGACCCTAGGACGGATGAATTTAATGGACAGAATAAATCTGCATTAAGGCAATAAAGTAATTTCATCTAGTAGACACATGTTAGTAAAGTATGGCTTAGCAGTAAAATATTGTAATGCAACAGTGGGCCAT
This sequence comes from Calotriton arnoldi, assembly GCA_963921515.1. Lineage (NCBI taxonomy): Eukaryota > Metazoa > Chordata > Amphibia > Caudata > Salamandridae > Calotriton > Calotriton arnoldi. The sequence continues at coordinate 792,369 of CAWUFW010006292.1, forward strand.
TACGTTATTCAAATGTAAAAAGATAATACTGGGATTTATCCGTGAGATATTCTAGTGGAAAACCATGATAATGAACATTTTAAATTTATTTGTTTATTTAAATCATGTTTGGTATTTATTGCACTGTTTTTAACTATGACTGACTTTATTTATGTATTTTCAATTATGCTAGACCATGTAGATATCCATGTTATCATTTCATGTGTCTTAATCTCCGTAAAAATGGGTCTTTTATGTCTACTAATCACAACCAATCAAATGCAACGTACAGCACTTAAAAAGGTCATGATAACGTAGCAGCGTCGTCATGTGATCAAGGTCCGGCTGGACCGAAACGCGTTATGGCCGACATTAAAAACACTTAAGAAGCACTTACTTTGTGGTCCGCGTCTGCTTCGTTGAAACTTGGAGTGAAAGTGAGGAGCAGTTTTCGTGAATATATATATATATATATATTATCTACTGGCGGTCGCCAGTAGATAGTTATAGTTACAACCTATTATCCATAGGAAATCCGCGACATTCTATTTGAAATAACTCTCTTGCCGGTTGACGTATCTTCGCAAAATTTTCAAACTTTGTGGGGCGCTCCAGTCCGCTCCTACCCTGAAAGTCTCGGGGGATTCGTCAAGCGGGGGCCGAGAAAAAGGGGGTCCCAAAACACGTTTCCCCCATGCAATTTTCCATAGGAAACTTTAGACACGGCTACAGCCCGAACTGCTGAACGGAATTACACCAAATTTGGCAAAGAGGTAGTTCTTGGTTCAGAAAGAACCCTTTTGTTAAATGGTGTAAATCCGTTCAGTAGTTGCTGAGAAAATCAAAAGTAAAAAGATAGTGATATCTATGGCCGAGTAGGGTCCGCGTACCCTCAGCGCACCCTGCGCGCACCGTCCCGATCACGAGCTGCATGTTAATTGGCTGTCAGCTGGCTGTCAACATTCTGATTCAGGAAATGTTGGCAGCCATTTTATCCCTCGGTAGAACCGAGGGACAGAAACTAAGTGCGCAAAGCGCACAAAGGGAGCAGGGTAGAAACACCCTGACCCCCTAGGTTTGCTCAGGGGGTCCCACAAGGACCCCCTGGGCAAAAATATATTTTTTTTTAAAAAATCGGCAGGATGCGCTCAGGGTGCGCGAATCCTGCCGAAAAAAAAAAATTGAAGCGCGGTCTCCGCGCTTCGATGTTAGTGGCCCCGGGTGGGCCAAGTCCCGGGGGCATGCTGGGGGGGTTAATTTTATGTGTGGGGGGCCTCTAAGGGCCCCCAAGCCCCGGGGACCACCACCCCCGGGGCTTTATGTGTAATGGTGCGGGAGGGCTCTGAGCCCTCCCGCAGCCCGAGGACCGCCACCTCCCCGGGGCTTCTTTTTTATTTTTGATTAACCTGTGTGGGGGGCTCCAGCCCCCACACGCCCGAGACCACCACCTCCCCGGGGCTCTAAGAAAAATTACAATGGGGGTCCGTTTTGGACCCCCAAGCCCCGAGGACCACCACCTCCCCGGGGCTTTCAAAATGTAAGGAGGGGGCCGCGCGGCCCCCTCCTGGAGCCTGTGGTGGCCCTGGGGACCGCCACCACCCAGGGCCTGCTCCTGCAGTGTCCCAGGGTGCCTACCCCCGGGACACTGCTGTTTGCAATGACAGGACGGGAGCCTCGCGGCTCCCGTCCTGTCATTGCAAACTGCTTTGGATATTGGAAGAGAGAGCAGGAAACCTGCTCTCTCTTCCAATATCCAAAGCTGATTGCTTTCCACATGGGGAGCAGCATGTTAGCTGCTCCCCATGTGTAAAAGCAATGCCGGCTCCCGTAGGACACGGGGAGCCGGAGGGACTGTGGGGGTTTGGGGACCCCCACAGTCCCCAACGGAGGCCAGGCCCCGGGGGATGGGGTCCCCGGGGCCATAAGTGGCCACGGAGGGGGCCACGCAGCCCCCTCCCCAAAGGTAAAAAAAAGTAAAAAAAAAAAAAAAAAAGTGCAAGGCCGGCCCCGAGGGATGGGGTCCCCGGGGCCTTAAATAGCCTGAGGAGGGGGCCACGCAGCCCCCCTCCAAATAAAAAAAAGAGGCCATGCCCCGGGGGATGGGGTCCCCGGGGCCAATACAGGCCCAGGGAAGGGGGCCACGCGGCCCCCTTCCCGTTTTTTTAATTTTAATTTAAAAAAAGGGGTAAGGCCCTGGGGGATGGGGTCCCCAGGGCCTAAAAATAGGAAAAAGGAAGGGGGCCACACAGCCCCCTTCAGAGAGAAAAAAAAAAACGATCGGGCCCGCAGGCCCGCCCCTTCCTTCACCACTCTCCAAACGCGCCCCCTGGCGCGTTTGCAGAGGGGAGCAATTCCCCTTGAATACTGGGGGTCCCTGGGGGCCAACTATCCCACCAGGAACCTCCAGTATGCGCCAGGGGGCTGCCTTGCAGAGAGGTGTACAGAGGCCACGCCCCTTTTTACACCTCTCTGCAACGCAGCTCTGTGGCGCTTTTGGAGGTATATGGTGGGCTAGTTGCACCCCAGGGACCCTCAGGATTCAAGGGGAGTTAATCCCCCGACTTAAAACGTGCCACGGGGCGCGTTTGCACAGTGGTGAAGGGAGGGGCGGGGCTTCAGGTGACATGTGTGCAAACAGGCCCCGTGGCACGTTTTAAGATGGGGAATTAAATCCCCTTCAATCCTGAGGGTCCCTGGGGGCCAACTAGCCCAACATGTACGTCCAGAAAGCGCCACAGAGCTGCGTTGCAGAGAGGTGTAAAAGGGGTGTGGCCTCTGTACATGTCTCTGCAACGCAGCCCCTGGCGCATACTGGAGGTTCCTGGTGGGCTAGTTGGCCCGTAGGGACCCTCATGATTCAAGGGGACTTAATCCCCTACTTAAAACGCGCCACGGGCGCGTTTGCACAGATGTCACCTCAGGCCCCGCCCCCTCCCTTCACCATTGTGCAAATATTCCTCTAAAATCAGCCGAAATACGAATTCTGATTTACTCACCTGTTATCAGGAGAGACCTCAGTGCTGCATCTTTCAGCCCAGTACTAATCCTGAAAAGTAATTTTAACCGTACTTACCAGTAACTTGAATTTCCTTCCATAGGCTAACATTGACTGGTTTCACTTGGAAATTCTTCTAAGTGTGGAGTTTTGGAACTTTAAAATATTCCTCTAAAATCAGCCGAAATACGAATTCCGATTTACTCACCTGTTATCAGGAGAGACCTCAGTGCTGTATCTTTCAGCCCAGTACTGGTCCTGAAAAGTAATTTTAACCGTACTTACCAGTAACTTGAATTTCCTTCCATAGGCTAACATTGACTGGTTTCACTTGGAAATTCTTCTAAGTGTGGAGTTTTGGAACTTTAAAATATTCCTCTAAAATCAGCCGAAATACGAATTCCGATTTACTCACCTGTTATCAGGAGAGACCTCAGTGCTGCATCTTTCAGCCCAGTACTGATCCTCAAAAGTAATTTTAACCGTACTTACCAGTAACTTGAATTTCCTTCCATAGTATATAATTGCCTGCTTTTTGCTGAAAAAGTTTCTAAGTGTTGATTTTTGAAACATACAAATATTCCTCTAAAATCAGCCGAAATACGAATTCCGATTTACTCACCTGTTATAAGGAGAGACCTCAGTGCTGTATCTTTCAGCCCAGTACTGGTCCTGAAAAGTAATTTTAACCGTACTTACCAGTAACTTGAATTTCCTTCCATAGGCTAACATTGACTGGTTTCACTTGGAAATTCTTCTAAGTGTGGAGTTTTGGAACTTTAAAATATTCCTCTAAAATCAGCCGAAATACGAATTCCGATTTACTCACCTGTTATCAGGAGAGACCTCAGTGCTGCATCTTTCAGCCCAGTACTGATCCTCAAAAGTAATTCTAACCGTACTTACCAGTAACTTGAATTTCCTTCCATAGGATATCATTGCCTGCTTTTTGCTGAAAAAGTTTCTAAGTGTTGCTTTTTGAAACATACAAATATTCCTCTAAAATCAGCCGAAATACGAATTCCGATTTACTCACCTGTTATCAGGAGAGAACCCAGTGCTGCATCTTTTAGCCCAGCACTGACCCTGAAAAGTAATTTTAACAGTACTTACCAGTAACTTATCTTTTCTTCCATAGGAATCCATTGTCTGGTTTTCAGCAGAAAAGTTTCAAAGTGTCGATTTTCACAAACTACAAATATTCCTTAAAAATCGCCTGTATGACTTAAACGCATTTTTTCAACTGTTTACAGGAGATGCACCAGTGCTGGATCCAGGATCCAACACTGAGTAAGAAAAAGTAACGATAACAGTTTTTACCTGCTAAGTGAATTTCCTTCCATAGGATAACATTGGTGATTCTATGAGGAAAAGTTTCTAAGTGTCAACTTTTAAAATACAATAATATTCCTTAGAAATCACGACTGTAACCAAAACACTTTTACTCAACTGTTTACAGGAGATGTCCCAGGACTGAATCTAGGATCCAGTCCTGTGGTTAGAAAAAGTAATCCATAAAGTAACTAATTGCATTTAACTAGAAATTCACATTGAGCTGAATGTTGCATTGTGTTTGAAAATGTGTTGCCCATTGCAACAACTGTAACTACTGTACTTAAAAGTCTATTGCCTATGTGCTAAGTATTTAAACTAAAGTAATTCATTCTGAGAAAGTATTTTTGTAATGTAATGTATAATGTAATTACAATGTAATTTAAAAAATAAAATATGTAAAAGAAATTGTTTCTAAAAATGTAGTAAATCAGTATGAAAAAAAATAATATAAAAATTAATACATTTAAAAAACCTTTGAAATTCACTGAAAAAACCGTAGGTTTCAGGCACGTTATAGTTACAAATTAGCATTTAAAAAACCTTTGAAATTCACTGAAAAAACCATAGGTTTCAGACACGTTATAGTTAGAAATTAGCATTTAAAAAACCTTTGAAATTCACTGAAAAAACCATAGGTTTTAGGGACAGTTATAGTTACAAATTAGCATTTAAAAAACCTTTGAAATTCACTGAAAAAACCATAGGTTTCAGATATGTTATAGTTACAAATTAGCATTTAAAAAACCTTTGAAATTCACTGAAAAACCATAGGTTTTAGGGACAGTTATAGTTAGTTGGACATTTCACTCGTACAAAACCCGTGAAATTCCCCCGTTATAGTTAGTTCAGCTAACTATAACTCGCACCCCCGCAATGCACTGCTGATGACGTCACATATTACATCACTCATGACATGGTCAGTGACATCACTGATGACATCACTGATGACATCTCAAATGACATCACTGATGACATCATCCACGTGATAATCTGATGCAGCTCCTCACACCCTAATATAACCTTTGATACACCCAATCTAAATTACAGACTGCCATTCGCAAAACTATAGACACTCCAACACCAATAACTACATACCCACTCACTGATTCTTAGGTCTACACACACACATCCACTCACTCACCCGTACAGTCACTCATACTTATGGTCACTCAGTACAGGACTATCATATGCACTCTTACTCCTATATAGACACTCAAACACCGCCACTCATCCATAGAGGTACTCACACACCTAGTCAGTCATGCAAATAATTAAACACACTGCCATTTACTCACCTATACAGTTATACACACACCAGCTCACTTAATCATACAAATACTAGCACATTGTTACGCTCTTATACAATCACTGATACAAGCACACACTCATCCATACAGCCACTATCACAATCACTCACTCTCACTTATAGCTATTTATATACTCCAACACACATATATACTGGCTTTCACATATGTAGTTACTCACACATGTACCACTGGGACATACATTCACTCACTAACACACTCTTACACACACTTACCCACCCATACAGTCTATCACAGATGCACTCTTGAAACCATCCACCCAGTGAATCACCCACTCACACATCTATGCACAGAGTCGCACACACCCCACCCACACAAACACTCAGGCACCCATACAGATACTCAGACAACCAATCAATAACTCATATAGACACTCATGTAGCTATTCACAAACCCATGCAGCCACTTACACAGCAACAGACAGACGGATACAGACATTCACCCAGTTTAGTCACTAACCCATGCATTCAGTAAGATACGTTAAATCACTCACTTATAGAGTCAGTCACGCACCTACTAAATCATCCATACAGACACTTACACACCCACTCATTCTTCAATACGTCTTTTCCTATATATATTAAAAATATTTAAACTTTACAGAAACACACAGTCACTGGATGATGTCATCAGTGATGTCATTTGAGATGTCATCAGTGATGTCATCAGTGATGTCACTGACCATGTCATGAGTGATGTAATATGTGACGTCATCAGCAGTGCATTGCGGGGCGCGAGTTATAGTTAGCTGAACTAACTATAACGGGGAATTTCACGGGTTTTGTACGAGTGAAATGTCCAACTAACTATAACTGTCCCTAAAACCTATGGTTTTTTCAGTGAATTTCAAAGGTTTTTTAAATGCTAATTTGTAACTATAACATATCTGAAACCTATGGTTTTTTCAGTGAATTTCAAAGGTTTTTTAAATGCTAATTTGTAACTATAACTGTCCCTAAAACCTATGGTTTTTTCAGTGAATTTCAAAGGTTTTTAAATGCTAATTTCTAACTATAACGTGTCTGAAACCTATGGTTTTTTCAGTGAATATATATATATATATATATATATATATCACTGAAAAACCAAAGGTTACAGGTACGTTATAGTTAGGCTCACTTTTCAGTGGTACAAAACCAGTGAAATTCAGTAGTTATAGTTACCTGAGCTAACTGTAACTTGCGCCCCCGCTATGCACAGCTTATGACCTCACAAATTACATTACTCATGACATGGTCAGTGTCATCACTGATGACATCTCGAATGACATCACTGATTACATCAATGATGACATCATCTTGTGAGTGTGAGTGTTTTCTAAAAGTTTATGAGTGTTAAACATATATACCAAGGTACTGTAAAAGTTAAAATAGTATACTTTGTGTACTACTAATGAGTGATTCTATTTCTAACATATATTATGTGAGTGGCTATGTGTGTATCCATGTGTGAATGGGTGTCTGAGTGCATTTAAGGGTGTGTGAGTAGGTGTGTGGGTCTATAAGTAGGTATGTGAGTAGCTGTGTGGATGCATGAGTGGTTATGTGAGTGACTGTACTGGTGAGTGAGTGGGTGTGTCAGTGGCAGTATGGGTGAGTGAGTGCCTGTGTGAGTGGCTGTATAGGTGGGTGAGTGGGTGTGTAAGTGACTGTATGGATGAGTGAGTGGGTATCTGAATGGCTGCATGAGTGAGTGACTGGCTGTGTAAGTGGCTGTATGGGTGAGTGACTGGCTGTTTGTGTTTGGTTAAGTGAGTTGGTGTGTGAGTGGTTGCACTGTAAAGTAAGTGTCTGTGTGAATAGATGTATGGGTGAGTGAGTGGCTGTATGGATGAGTGAGTGGTTATGTGAGCACTTGTATGAGTCTGTGACTGCGTGTATGTGAGTGGTTTTGTGGGTATGTGAGTGGGTGTATGAGAGGTTATACAGGGGTGTGAGTGGGTGTGGGAGTTTTTCTATTGATTATGTCATCAGTGATATTATTTGAGATGTCATCAGTGATGTCACTGACCATGTCATGAGTGATGTAATATGTGAGGTCATAAGCAGTGCATTGTAGGGGCGTGAGTTATAGTTAGCTCTGCTGAATTTCACTGGTTTTGTATGAGTGAAATGTGAGCCTTACTATAACGTCCCTGTAACCTTTGTTTTTTTCCAGCGAATTTCTAGGCTTTTTAAAATTCTATTTCCTAACTATAACATCCTTGTAACCGGTAGTTCTTTCAGTTAATTGTTAAGGTTTTTTTAATTTTGTTTCACAACTATAACGTCCCTGTAACCGTTGGTTTTTTAAGGGCATTTCTAAGGTTTTTTTATATTTTATTTCCTAACTGTAACCTGTACCCTTTGAGAGCGAGTGTGTGAGAGAGTGCATGAGTGTCTGTGTTGGTCTGGGAGTGGCTGCATAAGTGTCTCACTGGGTGAGTGAGTGGGTGTGTGAGTGTCTCACTGGGTCTGTGGGTGGGTGCGTGAGTATTTGAGTGGGTATCTTAGTGGGTGCATGAGTGTCTGAGTCAGTGTCTCAGTGGTCTGTAAGTGGGTGTGAGAGTGTGTGAGTGGGTTTGGGAGTGCCTCCAAGAGTGTGTGAGTCAGTCCGTGAGTGACTGCATGAGTGTCTGAGTGGGTCTGTGAGTGGGTGCGTTAGTGTCTGAGTAGATCTATGAGTGGGTGTGTGAGTCTCTGAGTGGGTCTGTGAGTGGCTGTATGGGTCTGTGAGTGGATGCATGAGTCTCTGAGTGGGCCTGTGAGTGGGTGTACATGTCTGAGTGGGTCTGTGAGTGGGTGCATAGGTGTCTGAATGGTCTGTGAGTAGCTGTGTCAGTAGCTGTCTGGGTCTGTGAGTGAGTACATCTGTGAGTGGGTGTGTGAGTGTCTGAGTGGGTGTATCAGTATCTGAGTGGGTCTGTCAGGGGGTGTGTGAGTGCCTGAGTGTGTGTCTAAGTGTCTGTATGGGTATGTCAGTAGCTGTGTGAGTGACTCGGCCACAAAGGAACTGCACCTGCCCTTTTATCTAACACTAGTCCATAATTTTGCACAAAATATCTATTCAAGTGGAGTACTTTCTACTGGTTAATTACTAAGTGCTACCTCATTGGGTAAATGTCCAGTACATATCCTACACTACAGCTGCATAATGGAACATGAGGAAATGTCACCAGTGACCTTGTGTGCATTTAGGCAATGTTATTGTTCCTGGTGTCTCTTTATCCAAAAATATGTGATAACATGAATTCTCCTATAAGGAAAACAACTAGACTACAAGAATATAAATTTCCACCAAACACTGGGTCTTTCCTCTGAACTATATGAAGTAAGTGCTTCTTTGTTTGGTGGAGATGTCCTCATATAACTACGCATCAAATACACCTCACCAAAATCGGCGGGAAGGAGATGGGGGCCGCTTGTTAAGCTGTGCATTGTCCTGGCAAAAGGCAAGAAGACCTTTGCATACTACTACAGTGGGCGGGACCAAATGGACAAAGCTTTCAAGTGATTTGCATACTCATAGTAATTTAAAGGGAGAACCATGGACTCTGCTCTCACCAGGACAGGACAACAAAGAGCCCACTCAACAGTCACATACAGATTGCGCTCCAATAGATCAATGATGCACTCCCCTCCACAATGGATTTCAGTTCATTTTTCAATATGGAATTGCCAAGAAAACACATTTGTTTTGTCTTCACCAAGCCCAGGAGTTAGGATCATTTGTCCTTTACAGAAGTGGAGCTTCAACCAGGCCACCTGCTATGTTTATATTTGTAAGTGCCTCACCTTGAGGTTTAATTTCTGTCAAAAGAGCTTTACGGCCAAAACAGGCCAGTAAAAACTTGAGGGAGGTGCACCATTCAGCCCCCCCTCCATGGTCTGATTTTGGCCCCAGGGTCCCCATCCCCTAGGGCCCAGCCATGTGTCCCTGGGTGCACTGGACCACGCATGGTACCCAGTTTGAAATTGGACCGCAGGGGGAGCCTCAAGGTCCCCATGGTTCAAGCTGGCTCCACACCTCCTGTGGGAGCCGGCATTGCTCTTGAATGCAGGGAGCTTCTGGAAATGCAGCTCGCTGCATGCAAGAGCAATATTTTCATCTCTTTCCCTTCCCGCATGTCTGAGGGCAGGGAAAGAGATGAAAGCTCCGCTTCCAGCAAGCAGGAGCACTTTCACAGCTCCAGGTTGTTGGAAACGGAGTGTTTGCTTTTGCTTGGCGGGAGCTGGCTGGCTCCTACCAAGCAAAAGCAAACAGCCATGTCCCGGGGGTGGATACCCCGGTACATAGCAGGAGCCGGCCCTGGGGGGTGGTGGTCCCCAGGGCCATATATGGCTCCAGGACGGGGGCCACACTCCCCTCCTCCTTTGATCTCAACAGGCCAGGCCCCCTCCCTATTTTTTGTAAAGCAATTGGCCCCAGGGAGGTGGTGGTCCCCAGGGCAGACCTACTTCATTTTGATTTATTAAGCCCCAGGGAGGTTGTGGTACCAGAGCTTTCAAAAGCCCTAGGAGAGGGGGGTCTATGTGGCTCCCCTCCTTTTTTAATACAGACCCGGGGAGGAGGTGGCACCCAGGGCTCGGGGGTCCATGCCCCTCCTATTTGTTTGTGACGCCCCGGGAAGGGGGTGGTCCCCGGTGCATAGGAGGGTCCACTGGGCCACCTCCGTATTATTTATTCATTTTAACCCTGGAGAGGGGTTTGGTCCCCGGGGGTCTGCATGACCACCCCGATTAACAATGGCATTAGCCCCAGGGAGGTGGTGGTCCCCGGGGTATTATGAAGCCCTTGGAAGGGGGCCCTGTGTCCCCCTCTTTTTAATGAAAATAATCTCTCCATGCCCCCGGGACCTGGCCCACCCTGCGGCTTAATTAAAATCATGCGCGGGAGACCGCTCATTATTTTTCTTCAGTTTTTACCGTGAATTTGTGGCAAGCTGACTCCCAAGATGGCTGCAACACTTTCTAGTTGAAGTGTTGGCAGCCATCAAAGCTTTGCAGATATCTGCACAAGCTAGTTGCTAGGGGGTCCCAAAAGCAAATTTCCCCAAGCTTTTTCTATAGTCTACTTTCTACCAAACAGCTGAGTGGAACTACACCAAATTTGGCAGGAAGCTAGATCTTTGCCCCCAGATTGTGCTTTTTGCGATGTGGTACAAATCCATTCAGCAGTTCTTGAGAAATTAAGTTTCATAAATAATTGCGTATCTGGAGGTTTGGGTCCACGTCCTCTAACCCAATTAAAAAAAAAGAGCACTCTGTATGGCCTAGGGATCTTTTTTCCCTTAGGGCAATTTATTCCCGTGGGAGTCAGACTCTCACGGGAGTGAACACTATGATTGGCTGCCAGCAGCATGAGAAAAAGTTTGTTGGCAGCTCTTACAGAATTGGGGACTTAGTACACTGTCTTGAAGTTTTATAAAACACATAATATAGGATGGCTGGCTATGGATACCCTGCCCCCTAGGCCCTGTAGGGGGGCCCTTAGGGACCCCCCCCACCATCAGAGCTAAAATAAAAAAAATCTGCAAGTTTTGCAGCCCCCATCCCCTGGGGCCGAATGTAATAAAAAAGGGAAGGGGACTGCGCTCTCCCTCCTTTCCGAACCTTAGTAGGCCCTGGGGATCCCATCACTTGGGACCAAACAAATAAAAAAGAGAAAGGGGCTGTGTGACCCACCCTCTCATGCCTTCATAGGCCCAAGGGACCCCACCCCCTTGGGCTGTTTTTTGTTTGAAGGAGGGCTGCATAGCCCCCTCTCCGACAATTATCAGGTCAGGAGACCCCATCCCCTGGGGCCTAAGCCAATTAAAAAGGGGAGGGACGTGTGACCCCCCCTTCCCAAGCCTTTCTGGGCCCCCAGGTCCCCATTCCGGGGACAAATTCAATAAAAAAGGTTAGGAGGTGTGCAGCCACCCTACCCAAGCCTAATTGGGCCCCGGGAACCCCATTCCCCCGGGCTGAAATGCAAATAAAAGGGGAAGGGACATTGAGTTAAACTGTAGTAGAACAGAATATCAACAAAAATAAGGTAAATATATTAAAAATTAATATCCATACTATTGTAAGTAATCTACTTAAAATATTGAATAATATAATCAAAAATAACTAGTTTTAATAGGTTATGTAAACAAAAGATATATATATACATATATATATCCGAGCCAAACTGCCTTTTCCCCACCACTTTGTCGGTGAAAGCAGACACGGACCACGAGATAAGTGCAGTTTCTTTTAATTCATTTCGTGTCGGCCATTACGCGTTTCGGTCCAGCCATATATATGTATATATTCTTTAAAATATATAAAAACTATATTTAAATAGTTTTAAATATTAAAATTCATTGAATAAAATGTAATTCATACTGTGAACTAAATATATATATTTTAAATGAATTAAATACTTATACTTAATAAAATACACATAACCATTTTCTTTTAAAAAAGTAAAAAAGATAGACTTCAACTGTATAAAGCTCACCCATTTCTACACACAAAATAATAACATTTCAAAGGGAACAAAGCAAAATAGATACACTTCCTATATAACATAACTACAATAACATGACTGCATTAACATTTAATATAACAAAATTTGAAACTCTAGTAACCAATTCAATAACTGGAAGCCCACTAACATTAACTAACTGTAGACCTACTAGAGTAAGTTAAATTTTGAAAAAGTAATCTCCTCATCTGAAACGCAGAACCGCATCCCCAGAACCACCATCCTCATTGACTGTTGCTGCATTCTAAAGAAAAATAACGACGGCAAAAATAATACGTGGTAAATAAAGATGCCCTACTGCAAGACACTCTCATAGAAAACAATGGAGACAACAAATGACACCAGGACAAACTAAAAAAAGAAAGGAAAATGTTTTTTATCCCTTTACAATTTTTTTAATTTAATTGTTTTAATAAATATTTATTAACATTTTAAATCAGAAATGTTTCTGAAAAAAATTACAACCAGTCTTACAACACATGGGACACACCTGCTAATGAAGGTGCCTCAGAAAGAGTGCCGACTCAGGACTTCACCATCTATCTAAAGGTGAAAGCCATAACAACACCAACCAATGACATGCCGTCTGATCCCCATCACAAATTAACTTATGCACCAAACAACTTTTTTGGGTTCACTATCTCAGGGAATATCTTTGTATTTTTGCCACTCTATTGGAGGAACAAATATTTAAAGATGAGAGAGAAGGTTTACCATCAAAGAATCAACATCTTTGACATGTCCATGGAAGCAGCCATTGCCAGATATTGTTTCTCACCTGAACCGATCCTTCACATGATTGCAGACTGAAAACAGAAGCTTGATTTACATGTGGCCTGCTCCCAGGCTATCTATGCCCATGTCTAAATACTGGTTGTAATCCATTTCATGGCCTGTGGCCTTTAAAGAGGCTCAGTTAAGACAACGTAGGTAACTCACAGGCAAGCCAGTCTTGATGCTTGCACTCAGTACTGAGCTGCATCACCAGAAGAGTGCACCAGTTTATCACCATGCCATAGTCACACAAGGAGAGGCAAAGGGCATCAAGGGAATTATTTGCCTTTGGCAACTTCTTTTAAGCATTAAATGTCATCAATTGCACCCATGTGGTGCTTCAGCCACATGACCGCAAGGAACACCTTTTCCACAACAGACACCGCTGGCACTCCATTAACATGCAAGCTGTCTACGAAACCAGGGGCTGTGTAACTGATGTGTATGTTACCTTTCCTGGAAGCACTCAAGACAGTTGTATGTTGTGTCACCGCTTGCATGTCTGGTTGTTTGCTGAGGATTTAAATGGTAGGCTCTTAGGTAAGTTATAACATCTGACACTGGGGCTGCATGTGAGTTTCGGGATGGCATCTCAAACATGTTCACTCATTACTGCAATACAATAGATACATATTTCCCCGACAGTAACTGCATCTATATATACATGATGCAGTACATTTGAAATGTAGCAGCGTGTTAAGGAATATTGACATGTCTTTGTTGTAGGTGATGCTGGGTATGCTGTCCCTCCCATCTCCTCACAATCAACCGACATCCAACCACACTACCTGGACAAAGGTAAAATAGGTTTCATACCTACATGAGCCATCATTGAACACACTTATGCCATCACTATGTCAAGCTATTGATGTCTTCAATGTACAGGGGAAGTGCAGCTGTACATCCCAGATGTTATGTACAAGATGGTAGTAGACTGTTGCACAACATTGCCATACACCAGGGCTTATAGATAGACATAAAACCTGATGTACAGCGACATCCAGGCACCAGGTGGTTCAGAGAATGGATGTCAGGGTATGCAGGTGTTGAAACAACTAGTTGACTCATTTTTCACAAGTCATTAGTTTGAAGGTTGGATTTATGTGGTTGGACAGTGTCTTGTAAATGATGAATGGTGCATTATTAGTCCGTCCACATATATTATCCAGAGACAACACTGTTTCACCACCACAGCGTCACAATCAAAGATGTTATGCACTATTTATTAATATACTTACACTTCCCTTAATCACTCAATCTATCATATTTAGGTTTAAACACTGAGGTAAAATAATTTGCATAGTGCCGACAGTATGTAGCCATACACGTTTACACCTTAAATTGGAGTTAGATTGTGTCACAATAAAGTCTCTGCAACACTTATCCTTCTACTTCAATGTTTTAAGAGTGCCTTGCAAGCGGGCAGTGATCTCTGCATGTTTGGTGAAGACCTCCACTTTTAGGGGTAAAGACCTCTATTCTCATAATGGAGGTCTCCGCTTACTGCTACAAACAGGAAATTACATACAAGACCAGAAAGTTGGTTATTTCCTGGTTATTCAGAGCCATTCTCCCACATTGTGTTGCCACCAGGCTGTTTTTTACTGGCATGACTAGTATTTTAATGCCCTTTCTGGAGAAAAAAAATTGGAAAAGCACCTAACACCAGTATTTTTCCTCTCTTGGATATACATTTTCAACAGTAAATGTAAAAAGAAAGTACTGGAAATGCGCTCTAGAGTTGCCATAATGACAAAGACTGAATGACAACATAAAAAATTAATAAAGATGATCTTATATAAAGTTCTATTTAATTTTCATGTCCGGGCTTTTGCAGAATCTAAAATCATCGATGAATCGACTGTGTTTTTCTCTGGGAAAGGTGACAACCTTTCTCCCGCTACAACACAGTCCTCCTCCAACCTGACGTTTTTTAGACATTTTAAAGACCCAAAATGGCAAAGAGGCAGAAAAAGGGGATCCCCCACTTTAGAAACGCAGAATTAAATATAATTTGCGGGGGATTTCACTAAAATGACCCTTAGCTGTAATCAGCATAGAACCAAACATCGGCACGCACTGCAGTGCAGTGAGTGTCCACATCAGGGAAGGAAAGAAATGCAATATGTTTTGGCAATACCTCTTTTTCTAGGCCTGTATCAAGGCCCAGAATGTACTTGGCTTGTCCTTCTAGCCACATTGGCGGCATCCCCTATTGACACCACTGCACTGGAGGCTCATGTGAGCAGCCCAACCTCCATGGTGATCTGGAACCTTTCATGGAGTAGAGAGGTGGTAGGTGTAATATGTGTTTGATAGTTTAAGCAGGTATGTGTTTTGACATGGTTGTCCAATCATTCTCCAATTTAAGGGTGTTTATAATGTCCATGTTTTCAGTAACATATGTTGTCTTGCTCTATGAATGGACTGAATGATAGTTAATTGTATATATGTTTCTAGATGTTAAACTCATCTTTGTTATATTAGTAAAATATGTTGGCATAAGAGAAATTTAATATGAGCATATTTGAGGTGCATCTACCATTATTTACCACAATTTTAACCTAGACTTATGTTACATTTCAATTTTGCCAATATAAATGTATGTATGACTGGCATTGTGTAACATAAACTTCCTATGCGACATGCAGTGGTTTTCTTTATTTAAACACCAATAACCACCTACAGCATTTTGTTTTGGTCTACATTTTTTTGTTTCTGTATATAATTTTTTAATATATCAAAACAACTGTATTGGATATTTTGCCACTCCATTATTTCTATGATATGCAGCAAGCTAGGGGGTATGTTGCCTAAGTAAGAATGTTTGCATTGACCCAGTACAAAATATCTGTATCTATATTCATAAAATAGATGTCTTGCTTTGAAGACCTGTTTTAAAATTTTGGAATCATGGATAACTAATTTAAGAATTAGTGACATGAGTTTAATGTGACAATTGTTTGCTGTACCTTCCATATTACCAGGGTAAAGGGTAGGCAAAATATTCACAGTGTCAATCATGCTTTTATTTATCGATGCAATATCCCTGAAAAATAGTTGTATGTTTATGAAGTCATAGACTTATGCATTAATTACTTTGTTTTGTCTTCATGGATGGAGATGGCCAGCAACCATCAGAGTAGGGCCCAGGGCAAAGAAGAAGATCTGCAATGTCGGCACAAGAGCTGTTGACAACTAACGAGGAGGAGGAACTTTCAACCCCTCCTTAAATTCAGTGCCCCCTGCAAAAGAAGCTTTGGTCCCTGACACCCCTCAGTCCTCAGTGTTGCCAACCCCCTTCCACATGACTATCTCTCAAGGATTGCTTTAAAGGACGTCATGAGGCCCATTGCTGATGTTCAGTTAGCGATCTCTTTTGATGCTCGGGAGTTGATTGGTGAGGTGGAGTCAATTTGAGAGAGGCTAACTGAATAACAGAAAACTATGCAGCCTCCTGATCTCCTTGATAGCAGATCACATCTCCCGGTTCATCACTGCTACTTATTTACCCCTCAATCCCTGTGTATTAGATTTCTCTGGAGGGGACCAGTCCTGCCTCAGGCCAAACTTTTGTGTGTGAGGATATAAATGCGGTGATAAAAAGTGAACCTGAGGATGGCCAGGAACTTTGCCCGCAAGCCTGGAACAGTTTCCAGATAAACACTCTGGTTTGGAGGAGTGACTTTATTATTAATTTGGACTTACAATTTTCATTAGGACTTTTGACTTTTTTAAGACGATTTAACGTATGTCTATGGACTGCATACGTTGGACTGTGTTTTTTATCATTTTTTTCCAATTGTACCCTCATTTACCCTAATTTGCGACATGTTTTTCATAATTTTCAGACTCCCTCGAAGCTTACCTTTGCCCTCTGACAAACGACACTATTTATTTTAGACAGGGCCTACACCACAACACAGGACCTGGCGAAGATCGATCCTATGTGATAATCCAAATGCCCCAAGTGCATACTGACAATGTGGATTTTGAACATTTGTCATGGACATGCTCGCACATTGGGGCATATTGGTTTAGGATTTCCTCATTGATCTCTGCAATGATAGGGGTCAAGCTTACACCTGATCTCCTCCTTGCTCTTTTGGGATATGTCAAGGATGTTCCGAAAGGGTGCACAGGTTCACTGCCATTGCACTCCTTCTTGCAAAGTGGGAACTGGCGTTGCATTGGGGAAGCAGGGTTTGTCCTACTGAGACCACGTGGTTGAAAAGCATGATATTTTGCGACACATACAAATGTATATGCTACGCTACAACACCCTCCCCCGCAAGACCCAAAGACATATGGTAGCCGCTTTGATAATACCTGGTGGAATCAGAATCAATCTACTCCAACAGATGCTGTTCCAGAGACTGTTCTCTGTGTCTAATGTCTTGTGAACTAACTGACCAATGTTGTTATGCCCTGATGTGTGATTGCCACCTTCCCTCTTGCACGTATTGCATGTTGCATGTATCTGGTTAAATCTGTCAATATTGTACTTACCAGACTGATCATATGTAGATACTACTTGATCATGTATGCAGTAACATCATTTGGGAGTATTCAGGGGCCGCAGCTGTGACCTCTAGCTTGCTCCCTGCTACTCCTGGCACTTCCTTTGCAACCCCTGCCCTCAGAGGAGATACGCGTTTTGCCCCTCCTGAGGCCAGGGGTCACAAAGGAAGTGCCAGGAGTAGCAGGTAGCAAGCTAAAGGTTGCAGCTGCGACCCCTGAAATGATGTCCATGAATGTATGCCCTTGCAGGGGCACTTTGTCTTGATGTGTTGATGTGTTGTTATGAAAGTAAAACGACAAATAAAGTTCCGGAAAAAAGACACTATTTATCTCCATTTTGCTCAATCCCAAAGACTATATACAACTTTTTTATATTTCATGATTATAATATATATCTGAATTTGAACAACTGAAAAAAAAATGTGAATTTGTTTCATCTTTTGCGAATTCGTGATTGTTGTAAAACTAATTATTACATTTCCCTGCTGATTGTGAAAGGCATAAGCTCAAAGACAGTGTTAGAATAACATCATAAACAATTAGCATGGCAACAAACACAAGAAACGTTATGTAGCTTTAAGTTAGGTTTTATAATGTTTTTTCCAAAGGTGTTCACAGATGTGTTTTTACTAAATGTAGACTTGTGAATGATATATACAAAAGTTAGTCAAACTGTGGTCCTAATTCCCAAGGGTAAACTTCCACTATTGTTGTGTAAGTTTACTACTTTTCTGTATTTACAAATTATGTGTGGAGTTCTACAACTTTGCACTCCCTTCACTTATGCTTGCAGACTTCTCTGCTCCGACTGCAGAATCTTCAGGTCCGGAAAATTCTGCACATATATGTATAGGGAGTGCAGAGTCGTAAAACTCCACACTTAGGGGCATATTTACGAACCCCTTGCGCCGCCGTTGCATCACTTTTTGAGATACAACGTTGGCGCAAACCACCAAATCATATTTATGAGGCCACGCAAAGCCGGCTTTGAATGGCCTCATAGATATGGAGTAAGGCAAGACAGCGCAAATTCTGCAGCACACATGGAAAGAGGAAAAAGTCTCCCAGGATTGCTTTTGCGCAGGAAGGTACCGCTTACTGCAAAAAATCAATGCTGCTTTCAAAACAGGCACCCTTGCACCATGGTACAAGGGTGCCTGCATTGGCCCTAGGCGTCCGAAACGACTGCAACTCCGGGGAAAAAGGACAGGAATGCACCGTGTGCCATAGATACTTCGCATTCCTGCTCTTTCACTTTGAGGAAGCGGAGCAAGGTGTCTGAGAAAAAAGGGGGGTCCAAAAATGCAAAATTCCCATTCATTTTTTATGGACTGGTTTCAAGAAGCACTACTCCAAACACTACTGAAATGAATTACACCAAATTTGGCAGGAAGCTAGATCTTGGCCCAGAAAGTGCGCTTTTTGTAATTTGGTGTAAATCTATTCAGTAGTTTTTGAGATGTCAAGCTACAAAAATATTTGTATATCTGAACAGTTGGGGTTGAGGGACTTTCACAAGAGTCCTTCAAACCCAATTGAAAACAATAGAGTATTCTAATTGGTCCAGCAAGCTTTTTTTCGTTTGGGCCATCTCACTGCCAGGGAGTCAGGCTCCCACAGGAGTGTGAGCTTTGATTGGCTGCCTGCAACATAAGGAAAGATCTTGTTGGCAGCCATTACCGGACTCGAGGACTTAGTCCCCTGTCCTGTGTTCAGGGTTTCAAGGTTCAAGGTTTCAAGGTTTTTATTAGAGAATTAGATCTTACAATGAGATCTACAGTATACAAAATTACATCCCTTAATACAACTTTAGGAAGGAGCTCAAATGTTTTACAATTGCACAACACCTTAGTTCATTCATTGGACAATTTATCATCTCCATTGCAGCTCTTGCCATTGAAATACCATATTTTTTAAGCAGTGGTTTTAAAAATCTCTGTTGAAACATTTTTAAAGCAGGACAGGCAAATATAATATGTTCAATGGTCTGTACATCATTATAACATAAGGTGCATATTCTTTCCTCCCAAATTCCATTCTGCCATGCATCTGTGACAGTTTTTAACGGTAAGCATTTCAGTTTACACAGCATTGTGCATCTTCGCACTCTATATTCCAGATTCCAATTCAAACATACTTGAGGGACTGCTGTCTGACTTGATTGAATAATACAATGGAAATGACGTTTTGCTCTACATATCTCTATGTCATTTTCCATGGAGCAATTTTTCATAACATATTTTAGATAAATTGTAATATAAACATAGCTCATATCCCGGATATCTAAGATAGTCAAAGAAAGTGCTGAAGTGCAGTTAAAATATTAGTTAAAAGTGATCCGACCTCAACAGTTGGAGCAAGGCATTCCGAGGCCATAAGTCTACTTACGGACTTTTCTTTAGCATGTAATAGACAATGGTACCATCCTAAAATAGCAGCCTACCTTCTTATAAAAGTGCTCACCAATCCTAATTACAACCTTGGGACTGCTATAGAGACCATAGAATTTAAAGTGCAAATAGTGTGCTTCACCTTATGCATTAAGTGCCATTAATTGGTATTTATTGTCTCTGTAGCATATAAAGGTGTTGGGGGAATCTTCATTTTATATACTGTTAGGAGATTATTAAAGTGCCTGTGATCTGTTGCTCCATAAAGTGCCTTAAGTGCATTTCCATGAGCAAAAACTTTTTTGATATATGTGCAATATGTTTGCTATCAGCCAAGTTTGCTTACATAATTCTTCCAAGCTAAGGGTATGATTTTACTACTGTTACGGCAGAATTATTATAAGACCACTTATACTTTGTATTTATCTGAGACCCATTTGGACCAAACCTCATGACCGTAGTTTTATTTATGTTAACCTTTAGGAACTGAGCATCTAAACATGATGACAGAGTATCTAGACGTTTCTGAAGACCTTTAGGAGTCAGGTCTAGCAGGATGATATCGTCCACGTAAAGGAGATTGCCTGAAGGATAAGAGCCTAATTTTGGGGCATCATCCACTACCTTACTCAACACATTGGGCAAAGCCACCATGTATAGCGAAGAAAGGAGGGGGGCCAGCAGGCATCCCTGTTTCAAGCCATTTCTGGCAGGGATTTTTGTAGCCATACCCTGCCTACCTCCTACCATAATATGACACCAGGTAGCGGCGTGAAGAGCAATAATGAGTTTAAAAATAACCCCTGGTATTCCCATGGCACCTCCAAAAGGTCTTCCTGTCTACACGATCAAAGGCAGTTGAGTAGTCATTATAGGCCACATAGACAGGCGTCCCCCTTCATTTCCCATATTTTTCCAGCATAAGATGTATAACAGTTATATTATCCAGAGTCGGGTGGCCTGCTCTAAAACCTGCCTGATCCAATGGTATAATATTTTTTCTCTCCATCCATTTGAGTAAGTTAGGTACAAACACATTTAGAGAAAATCTTTCCTGTGGCACCCAACAGGGTAATAAGCCTGTAATTACTAGGTATGTTTAAGGAGACGTTTTTATGTAGCGGCACGATGACACTACCCCTCCACGAGCTGGAGACCTCTCTTGTATATTAACAGTACCAGAACAGAGCCACTAAGTAGGAAGCCCATAGGTCCAGATCCAATTTTATGATAGTAATAGGTAATTGATCTGGACCTCTTCCACCATATTCCTGGCAACCGTAAGATAATGCAACTCCTCCTGTCTAGAAGTAGGGGAAAGGGAGGACCGCTCCCAAAAAAGTATCTCACCAAAGGACCCCATAATACTATTGTTAACCATTTGATTATTCAAAGCATAGAGGAAAGTTACGTATTTCTGCCAGTACATGCTAGTAGTATTATCAATCTTGGGTTTAGAGAAAGAGACGCTATTCTCCCCAATAATTTTCCAAAAATCTTTATAATTTTTATATTTCAACTCTTCTGTTATTTTAACCCTTTTTTGGAGTCTTACCCACCTAGCTCTCCTTCTTTCCAAATAAGAAATCCACTTACTATGCTCCTTGGAATAAAGTAATATTAATCCCTTTTTGTAAAGTGCAAGCATATCACCCCCTTAAGCACTTCAAGGCGCTGTGGGCCGTCGGGGAGATTAAGTGAGCTATTGCTCAGAGTCACATGATGTGGAGCTGAGCTGCCGCCCGCGCCAGGGATCGAACCGTGAACTCCACGCCCTGGAGTCAGCCGCTCTGGCCGCTGCGTCACACCTTTCCCCTGAATAAAAGGCGTAATGCCTTTTGTGATTAATAAGCTTATTAAAAACAAACCATTTATTGAAATCATTAGACTGCCTTATGGGTTTTTTACATAGGCTACCTACCAAATTCGGGGTTACCCTCACAGATTTTTGCACGTGCTCCTCAAAAATTGAAACGGGTAGCCAACCTGATGAGGGAGGTTTCAGTGATTTTTTTTTTGCTCCACTGATAACTACTGCTTATCTTTCTTAGTCCATAATATCTTCCCATTCACTGAACAAAATAACATGTCATTACTATCAGGGATCTTCCAAGAATGTACATCATCAGGTTTCCCATTGATAGTAAGAAGTAGAATATTGTGGTCAGTCCAAATATTATTTATCACCTTTAGATCTGATAAATAGCGAAAAAGCTTATGTATGAACTAATAACATAGGGCTAGATGTAGGTAAAGTCAGTTTTACGAGTCCTTAATAGCGATTTTTACCGAATCGCTATTAAGGAGTCGCAAACTGGAATGTATGTAGGAATCGCAATAATAATTGCGATTCCTTAATATTCCTTAATTGCAAATCACAAATTGAGATTCGCAATCAAGGAATACCTTCCCATTCACTCCTATGGGCCAAGAGGCCCATAGGAATGAATGGGATTTACCTACGCAATTTGCGAGTAACCAAGAGGTACTCGCAAATTGCGTGCTGCATTCAAAGGTGCAAGGGTTCCAAACGGACACCCTGTTGCACCCCTGAAATGTGCATGTGTGCACATGTGGCGCACATACATGCCCTAAGGGCATGTATGTGTGCCACATGGCACTTTGAAAAAAGCAAAAAAGTGCTTTTTAAAGGAAATGTAAATTACCACCAACTTGAAGTTGGTGGTAATTTGCGATTCCTTAAGGCAATATCGCAATTTGCGATGCCTACTAGCATAGCATTTAGGGAATCGCAAAATGTGATTCTCTAAATGCTTACGCATAATAAGGAATCGCAATTTTTGCGATTCCTTATTTTGCGAGAGGGTATTTACCTACCTACATTGCACACAGCCAAATTGCGATCGCAAATGCTGAAATTCTGTGAATTTCAGCGTTTGTGATCGCAATTTGGCTTCCTACATCTGGCCCATAGTCAATTATTGTAGTTGATATTGCTGTGACATGAGTGGGATGAGCTGGAATATCAATCTGTAATCTCCCATTGAGGGTAATTAAATCATGTTCCCTGCATGCCTCCAGGAGCAGAATTCCTCTTTTATTTGCCCTGGAGAAGGGAGGAACACACTGGACGGTATATTAACAGCCTCTTCCCTGGCTTTAGCCGTGAATAGAGCTGGTGAATGCTTAGAGACAGTAGCGTTAATCTCGCTATTATTAGGACCTTTGAAATACCTACTTTCTGCATGATCATATTTATATAATGAAAAGACTCGCTTAACAAGTGGGTATTTTCCTGACCAAGTAAAATATAAAGATGGACCAAAAAAAAAGAAAAAAAGAGCATTGGCCTGAATTCTGCTCTGGAAATGCAATACAGTGTAATAAATTTGATTGATGGCAGTACACCTAATATGTCCAAGTAAAATTTGTGGACAATAGTGTGGCATGAACACCACTAGCATGGCCTCTATTTGACTTAGTAGCAGGACTGCTAATCACATAGTAATTTTCAACAAAAAAAGTGGCGGGTGCCCACAGTTCTTGTAGACAGATTACCAAAGGATTTAATACGTCGAAGTTCAGGATTTTACTGAGGTTATTCCAACAGCCAGCTATATTCCAAGACACAATTTTATTAAAGTGGGTCACACTGCTATACCCCTCAGTTCAACACATTTGGAGCAGCCACTGTGTTTAACAGACCTGCTAACTAAGCCCATTGAGATACATCATAGTTTTTGGGCTTTGGCTAGGTTTATAATGTTAATGTTAATTAAGCTTATAAAGCGCACAGCTGCCCCAGCAAAGGGGCGTCCCGGCGCTAATGCAGAGTCTGAGAGGGCAAGAGCTAGGCTGTGGGAAACAGGTAAGTTTTAATGGCCTTCCGGAAAGATAGCAGGCAGTCTATACGGCGAGTCTGCACAGGAAGGGAATTCCACAACTTAGCAGCCAGACAACGGAAGGACCTGCCCCCTGCCCTGATACGTTTCACTCGTGGGACAGTGGCCAAGAATTGTTCAGCGGAACGTAGCTGGCGAGCAGGGACATAGGGGACCAACAAATTGGATAAAATCTCCGGGGAAGAGAACTTGAGAATTTTAAAGGACAGACATAATGTTTTGAATTCGATCCTCTTGGAGATGGGGAGCCAGTGGAGGCGGCGTAGAGCGCCTGACGTAGAACATTTTCTAGGGAGTCTGAGCAAAACTCGAGCGGCTGCGTTCTGGACTCGTTGAAGAGGGTTTACTTCGGCCTTGTTGGCACCTAACAATAGAACGTTGGCATAATCAAGTCTTGATAGAATAGTCGCCTAGACTATCAATTGACGTGTGGCTGGGTCGAAAAACCCCAAAATAGGCCTCAGCCCCCGTAGGAGACCGAAACAGGTGCCGGCGATCTTCTTAGTGTGATCCTGAAATCCAAGAGTGGTGTCGAGCCAGATCCCTAGATTCTTAACCACCAGCTTAGGTGTTGGGGCGTAGCCCAAGGATGCCGGCCACCACTGTGTACTCCAGAGCCCCTTATCATTCCCCACCAACAGCACCTCAGATTTGTTGGCGTTGAGCTGAAGGCAGTTTGTGGTCATCCAGCGTGCAACCGCCTCTAGACCGTTCTGGAACTGTGTAGCGTCCCGAGGCTGGTCATCGGAGAGGGCTACCACCAGCTGAGTATCATCAGCATAGGAGACCATGGTCAAGCCATGGTCCCGCGCCACTCCTGCCAAGGGTTGGACATAGAGATTAAACAGAGTGGGGCTCAACGCCGAGCCCTGGGGGACCCCCTGTTTGATGGAGTGGGCATGAGAGAGAAAGGGGGGGGCGGAGACCTGAAAAGATCTGTCGGACAGAAAAGACCGAAACCATTCCAGTGCCAAGCCGACTACCCCTGCTTCCTCTAAACGGTGCAGGAGGATCTGATGGGAGACCGTGTCAAATGCGGCACTGAGATCAAGCAGTATCAGAGCCGCCGTTTGACCCTAGTCCAGAATGGTCCGCAGGTGTTCACTCACTGCTAATAATGCTGTCTCGGTACTATGACCGGAGCGGAAACCATTCTGGGAGCGGTCTAAGATACCGCTGTTGTTCAAGAAGTCCGAAAGAACTTTATTAGTGTGAGCCTCCGCGATTTTAGCAACCCAAGGCAAGAGAGAAATGGGTCGGAAATTCTCCGGCTTGGTGGGATCCAATGAGGGTTTTTTCAGCAGGGGGATCACCCTAGCCTGCTTCCATGCCGAGGGACCATTGCTGTGATGAAAAAAGAGTTAATCGACTGACATAAGGGCGTGAGAAGTATAGGTAGACAATCTCTAAATTGGGCAGGCCTCATAGGGTCCAAAGGGGAACCAGATTTAACCTTAGTGCTTAGTGTAAGAAGCTTATCCTGAGATATAGGGGGAATTGCTGCCAGGGTAGCAGTCGGCCAAGATGCTAATGGGGCCACAGGGTCCGGGAGGCACGTGGGGAAAGATTTATAGATGGCTTCTACCTTCTGGACAAAGAAGGTGGCCAGAGCCTCACATTGCTGCCCAGACACAATTGTCGGGGTAGGAGGGTCCTTCCTGCTCTTAAAATCTTTGAGAATTTTAAAAATGCTCTTCGCAGGGTTTTTGCTGGACTTAATCTCGTTGGTAAGATAGGCCGCTCGTGCCAGGTGTATAGCCTTATGATATAGTTTGACAGCATCCTGGTACATCTTTTTATCTGCAGGGTCGTAATCCTTTCTCCAAGCCCGTTCTAGATGTTTACAAGTGGTACGCAAGGCAGCCAAAGAGTCATTGTACCAGGGATTAGAGCTAGAACAACGCCCTTTGGACCATTTAGCAGGAATAAGAGTGTCTAATGCCCGTAGTATCCAATCACAAAGAGCTTTATACGATTGCTCTGGATCAGTGTCTGGGATAGGAGGGCAGGACGCCAAGTAGGCAAGAAGGTCATCTAATTTAAGTTTGTGCCAGCAGCGTCTTAAGGTGGCTTTGAGGTCAGCTCTGGTCACTCCCTCGGACGAGGGAAGGGAAATAGAAATAAGGTGGTGGTCAGACCAACACACTGGACTAGGGGTATTGACCATAAGAGAAGAGATATTAGAGAAGACAGGGTCAAGTAAATGCCCAGCAGTGTGAGTAGGTCCCACCACCAGCTGTCTTAATTGACAGGCGGAAAAGTCTGCAAGTAAGCTGCTAATTTCTGGATCGGAGGGACGATCAAAATGAATATTTAGATCGCCAATGAGGGTGAAGTTCGCGGCTCTCAGTGCCAAGGAGTTCACCACCTCAATAATGGCTGATCTAAATTCTGAGTAGGTCCTGGGGGGCGGTAGACTAAAAGGCCGGTAATAGAAGAGTGGGCACTAAAAGAAATGACAAAGCGGGCGCATTCGCACCCTGCTACGTCTTCCTTGACAAAGGTGCAGTGAAGGTGAGATTTAAAAATAACAGCTATCCCCCCCTCTAGTCTCTCTATTAAGGGTCCGAATGCTGAAGCCCGGGGGAAGTGCAAGGCCTGGTTCCGCCACTGTGGCATCTGTGAGCCAGGTTTCAGTTATAAAAAACACGTCAGGTGATTCATCCTCTATAAGGTCATGGATCTCCATATAGTGTTTAACCAAGGAACGCACATTAAGATGCAAAATTTTCAAGTTGATTTTTGGTGGGGCAGGTAGCGGTGAAGGCGATGAGGGGTAGGAATTGTACCCGCACCTACGACAACAAAATGGCCCTTTCACTGCACTCCCTAGGTGCAAGCCACAGAGGTTAGACCGCTGACCAATAGACATCAAAAATTCCCTGGTATAACTTAACACCCCCATGGAGGGACCGCCAGCATGTCTGGCGTCTGGCGACGTCCCGGCGCAGACGGGCGCAGACGGGCTTGCCTTAGACGCGCCTTCGGCGCGCCAGCGGCGCGCTCGCAGCTGCATCCAATTTTATCTCTGGTCCGGGAAGTAGGCTGGTCCACCGACCTATCTACCCCCAAGATGGCGGCCCCAGCCGACTCCACCGATTGAGCAGAAGCGAGCCCCCAACCCCGCCTCAGCAGGCCAGAGAACGCCACCCAGGTAAGCAGGTCCCCTAATAGAACCCACTTGTAGTGCAGTGGACTAAAAGATTAAAACAATTGATCACAGCGCAAGATTAAAACAGTTATTTACGAACATGTGCAAAAAAGCAATTTTACAGTGCAAAAAAACCTATTGCAACCTCCCGGCTCAAGCCTCAGGAGACCTACTGCTGCGCGCTCGCAGCTGCATCCAATCTTATCTCTGGTCCGGGAAGTAGGCTGGTCCACCGACCTGTCTACCCCCAAGATGGCGGCCCCAGCCGACTCCACCGATTGAGCAGAAGTGAGCCCCCAACCCCGCCTCAGCAGGCCAGAGAACGCCACCCAGGTAAGCAGGTCCCCTAATAGAACCCACTTGTAGTGCAGTGGACTAAAAGATTAAAACAATTGATCACAGCGCAAGATTAAAACAGTTATTTACGAACATGTGCAAAAAAGCAATTTTACAGTGCAGAAACACCTATTGCAACCTCCCGGCTCAAGCCTCAGGAGACCTACTGCTGCGCGCTCGCAGCTGCATCCAATTTTATCTCTGGTCCGGGAAGTAGGCTGGTCCACCGACCTGTCTACCCCCAAGATGGCGGCCCCAGCCGACTCCACCGATTGAGCAGAAGCGAGCCCCCAACCCCGCCTCAGCAGGCCAGAGAACGCCACCCAGGTAAGCAGGTCCCCTAATAGAACCCACTTGTAGTGCAGTGGACTAAAAGATTAAAACATTGCATGAAACCACCCTGGAGCCAGCCTTGCAAGAAACTAATGTTAATTTTGCATTAGTGGCCATCTCTTCCTGGGAAACTGTACATTCCTCAATGGGATGTAAAATTGGTAAATAATTTCTCACACTCAGAGGCAAGACCTTATTTTTAAGAGGGACAGTACAATATCAATTCCCTATGACATAAAAAACTCACAGTTGTTTAAAATCAAATTCACAATAACTGGCATTTAAATGTACCCCTTGTTTTCTTCTCTGCATCTGTGTCTAATAATTCCATCAATTCCAGATCATTACTTCTACCTGTGCCAAGAGATTGATCTAAAAAAATAGAATCATCCTCAAATAATATAATAAAATCCAAGGTTGTAATTTCCTCCTTTCTCCTTTGCACTTTTGTCTGGAAAGTTTGAAAATATTGATTTTCCAGAGCATCAGGCAAGGCACAAATGCAGATGAGGTCAGGTTTAAAACAACCGATGAAGCTATTATTTCCTTTTTTGAGTTTTTCAAGTCTTTCAAGTCCCAATGTGAATGAATGTTTGGGACAGAGTTCTTCAGACCCAAAAAAATCCTATCAGAATGCTCATCTAAGTTAGTGTCTTTTTTTGCTCACAAATTCCAGCTCCTTTGATGATATTAACCTACTGGATTCACAAAGATTCTTGAAAGCAACAGTTTACTGCGTATTCTCAATAACAACAGTAAACTGCACTCTTTCCCCAGGGTCTGCTGAGTTCTCAATAGAAGGAATTTCCGAAGGGAATTTTACTTTTGTATGACCTTTTTTGTTTAGTTTTCTCAGCTTTCTTTTAGCTTTTTTCCAATCTTTCATTTTTTTGGCGATCAAAACTGGAACCAGTGGCTTTTCCACTGCCGCCTCTCTTTCTCCTTTCATTTTAAAAATTGGAAAAAATTCAAGTTCCATGGACTGCATTGAGGAAGAGCAATGTTCGCCCGGAGCTGTCTTTGGGAAAGCTTGGAGAGATGAATCCTTTTCGATAAAGACAAGTTCCAATGAAGTTAAATCTATCTCTGGAATTGATTTAGGCATGTGTATTGGCATTTATTATATGCAATAGCCAACTTGTAAAACGATGTAATTCTTTTGAACACAACTATCTTGGACAGTCTGCTTACCAACTGACACATAGACCCCCGCAGATTTGATTGGAAGTTCTTTCAGGGTTACTGATTACAATTTCCAAGATATGATCTGAGCTGTCCGTGTTATTTTACAGGAGGTTCATGATAGAGGACAAAATTCTCTCAAGATATTGACTTCAATGGGAGCCTGTCTTCCGACCGACAACACAGGCTCCCATTGAAATACGGGGTGGTTGCGGTAAACCTTGCACCCTGTGGTGGGCACCCCATGGTGCCTGCCACACTATGCATGGTTGGAAAGAGTGGTCCCATGGGTATCCCCACGGGCCCCAACCGGAGGCCTCCGGGTGAAGGGGGGCCTGCTACGGGCCCACAAAGTCAGTTTCCGACAGCTGTTTCGTGTCGGATAGACCGATTCTGAACCGCTGTCGGAATCCGACATCGTAATCGGTCGGTCAGAAATGCGATCCGTAGACCTGTACAATTTGGCTCCAACCGACTCAGAGTCTCCGAATGCCGGTTGGAACTGAGTTGTACAGACCGAACGGTTACCTATCATCGTAATCGGTCGGTCGGAAATGTTTCCAAGTCGGTCGGAAATATGGGTTCTGACTCGGATTGGGAAAATCCGAATGCCGTTCGGAGCCTTTCCGACCGACATCGTAATGAGGCCCTAGGTGTACTACAGAAAAGTTCCATTGACTTTCTCATTCTCTTTCTCTGTGATACTGGCACCACTCTCTCAAAAGTACTCTTGCTCAACACTGATTAAGCAGCCTTAAAAGGTGATATCTCCGGTAGAGTATATTCTACCATTAGGGAGGTGTCTCTACAGTGGTCAACCTGTTGGATTTTCTGACTTTTTTCAAGAGGACATTCTGGTGGATCTGAGCCCGGGAGATATTCTATAGAATGCTCTATGTTAGTTGGGTCAACATTTTCATGGAAAAGCAGGGAATTATCAGGGGTTTTCTTGCCACACAAGGAATCGTTAAAAATACTCTCAGTATTCCCCCAAAGGACCATCAAATTGTGATTTTATTCTTGTTACCTCTTTTATAGGTAGCAAGTCAGCTTCAGCTTTGAGATGTTCTTCACCAAATATCATGAAATATACCAGAATAGTTGACTTCTCTTTTAAAATACCCAGATGGAACTTGCACGTCGCAAGGGCAAGATGGTGTCTGAGTGAGGCCACCACTTACATCTCTCCTCTCCAGGCGGAAATCTTCCTGAATTATGGAGCTGTGGCCGGTTCAGGAATCTTTACAGGATTATTCTGGCTGAGCGGCGAGTCAAGCGCTGGGCATGCTCTCACTGCGGGAGGATCGGATTCAGCTGTGGTCGTCGGGAGGCTCTCACACTGCTGCTACTGACGGCAGCGGTGGAGGCTGCGCACAGCTGAGGCTGTGGTCCGCCCTGGATGTTTGCGGACAGTTATTGCTCGCAGGGAGAAGGACAGATCGGAGAGCCAGATAAGATGGCCACGCATGCCAACAGGAAATTACAGACGGCGCCCCCTGCTACCTCTACTTTACGATGCAAAAGCATAGACACCAAACCAGGTGGCAAGAAAGGAGAAGCTCATGCCGGTGAGGGGGACAAGCTGAGAGGTGAAAAAACTGAAGTACATACAAAAACTTCTTCTCAATGTATGCAGGCGGCTGGGGCACCAGGGGGGTCACAACCTTCTATTCTGAGCATTTTTCACCCCGAGAGACTAGGGGGGGGGGGAAGACTGGCAGGAAAATCTTTAAAAAGGTAGAAAGGGAAAGTGGACGATCCGGCTCATACTTTTACTGCCACATCTGGAGACCAAGGGGAGGAACCAGAGAATATCTCAGCTAAAAGTGTGAGTCCCTGGACTGCAAATAGGGACAATACCATCCTAGTGACACCCCTACATACCAGCCTGGTGGTGGAAACAGCAACTAGTCATCACTTTTTTCCCAATATGCTTTCGGATATGCCAATCGATAAGGGGGTCGATTTGACACCGGATTTAGCAAGTGGAGACAGACCCTGTGCATCTAGGGGAGCTGAAATTAAAAGAAAAACCACTGAGGCAGGATGTTTGCCCCCGGATTCTCTGGATTTCTTTTTTCCTTGACTGAAGATTCAGAGGTGTCTGATACAAGCCTATCTGCTATAAGCGACGGTGGGGCCTCATCCTCAAGCAACAGTAGCCTGCAAGAGTAGGTTGTCATTCCCAAGAAGCCCAAACGGACATCCGGGAGAAAAACTTGCAATAAGAGCCTGGGTGGTCTGGGGGCTTATGGTAGCGAGACTTTGGAAGAACTGGGGTGGGACTATTCAGCTACACAATTGTTACCTCCAGAAACTGTAAGTGGAAAGGAGAAGTTATCAACTGGGAACCCGGGGGGCGATGCAGAGCCATCAAACGATGCAAAACTGGCCGATCCTTGGCTATCTTTAATTCTGCAATCCCTGCGATCATTTCAGGAGGATGTTAAGTCCGATAATAGACAGGCACGGTTGGCTTCGAAAAAACTCCAAGGGCCGTACGGAAGATAGGGAAAATCTGCACTGACATTTCGGAGAGGCTAAACATGGTTGAAACATGAGCCGAAGCACTTGAAAATGAAGTTGAAACGCTCAAAGTTCAGGATACATTACAGGAGGGTACTCCTCTAAAAGATGTTATGTGGAAACTTGAGGATTATGAAAAACTCCAGAGCCATGACAATTTAAGGCTGCTTGGGGTCCCTGAGAACTGTGAGGGTAGCAACAGAAGGAAATTTGTAATTAATATGTTGAAGGGCTCCCTCCCCGATCTATCCTCTTGGTTTTGGGACAATGAGGTCTAACGTGTCCATCGATTCCCTCTGACATTGTCAAGGCTGGCCTTCAGCAAGCAGGCACGACCTCGTGCTATTCTGGTTTATTTTGGTAATTTTTTATTGCGTCAGGCAGTTTATGATTTAGCCAGACCAAATGCTAAAAGAAGCTTTCAGGGATTCTCATTCTTCTCTAGCCCAGATTTTGCACATGCTACTGTGGAGAGGAGTTGGAGGCTTAGACAGCTTATAACTCCTCTTCAGTCGGCAGGAGCAGTAGTATTTTTACAAAACTGGCAAGGTTGAAAGTAGTTCATCATGGTCAGAACTTTAGTTTCACCTCTGAAATTCAAGCCCAGAAGCTCCTGGATGATATTCTGGCAGGGGACATTGGGGTTAAAAAATAAGTTTGAATATGTGTAGGCCTCATGTTGAAATTTTGCTTTATGGGGGGATAGCCTTTGTTACTGAGTATTAGAGGTTAGAAAAGGGGGAACAAAAAGATGAAAATGGGGGGAGAGTTGGAGGGAGAGGAGGAGTGGTCTAGACGCCCTCACGCAGGCTCATGATTGGGCCTGGTTGGCGAGATTGTGGTGGTGGGTGGGGGGAAGAGGGTGGAGGGAGGGGACCCTCAGATGGGTGACAAAGAGAAATGGGTTATTGTGTCCCTTTCACTTTTTTTAATATGGGGTGTATTTTGGGGGAATGGTTGTTTAGTTGTGTGGCTCCAGAGTCAGGTTAATAGGTATGGGTAGACTTAGAGTGGTCACTATTAACATTTGTGGTCTCAACGATGCTAAGAAAAGACAGAAGGTTGCGGCAGGGCTACAAATGTTTGATGCAAATATTATCTGTATGCAGGAAATGCATATTGAAGGGTCACAATTGCATTTATTAAAATCATTGGGGTATAGGTTAATCAGTGCAACAACGCAGGGGGATAGGGTATGGGGCGTAGCCATTTTGGCCAAAGGAAGTGGGATTCAATTTACAAGATCATGTTCGGATAAGTATGGCAGGTGGGTCATTACGGAGTGCTAATTAAGTTTGGGAGAGAAACTGACACTATGTACTCTATACGGGAGTAATAGTGACGACCCCTGTGTGCTTGACACCATTTCTAGTGAACTTGCCCATTGGCCACTCCCACTTATTTTATGCGGGGGACTGTAATATTAATTTACCTTGTGATTGGTCCCTGGAGGAAGGGTGGGGGTATACAGGTAGGAAACCAAAGGTGTTTCAGGCATTGAAGAATTTGTGCCAGGTTCATGGTCTGATTGATTGATGGCATATGTTAAAACCGAATGATTTAGGATTTATTTATTTTTCTTATACGCATATGACCCACGCTAGACTTGATTATATGTTCGTGTCTAATACATTAAGCTTAAAATGCCACATAGAGAAGCTACCACTTGTTTGATCAAACCATAACCTGTGTTAGATTAGAAATATTAATGTTTGTGTATTGCTTCATGTAAGTTAGCATTCGCGGCACCATTTTCTATTTAGACGCCATTTTGAACCATGATCGAAACTAATTCCTTGCTGTTTCCGAGAAAAGGCCTTCGTTATGTTTCGTTTATGCAATGTATGGTTTTGCTTCACTGATGAATGGACTGTTCTTATTAGCACATACCTTTCTCTCTAGATAGAGGCCCTCTCCCACTTGTCTGGTGAAGGGAGCAGAGTGAAACAACCTTGGGCAGTAACTGGGATGTGTGAGATACGAGAACCAAAACTTATCTTTTGTATTTCACTGTCCAGCTGCATCTGCTTGGAAAATTCCACTATGGGCGTGTTCTAGCCCTGTTACGATATGTACATAATGAATTCTCTTTATTTAACATAAATGGCACAATAACAGCATTCAGGTTTTGCATAATACGTAATATCACACATGTCAGCTATATTGTTCCATGATCAGTATATCCGTAGACACACGTTACATTTGCATGCATATCAGTACATACTTTAGCATCAATAACATTATGACAGTTCCGGTTAGCGTTGGCAATTCACATATTCCTCCTCTGTAAGTGTTCCACCCACCCCACAATTTAATCCATTTTTTGGGGCAACCCCTCCGCATATATACAGTTCTCTCTGCCACCATGGCCCTGCCCATATCTTTGCACCAGTTCGTATGTGTTGGTGCTGTCGCCTCCCCCCCCCCAGTGTTGGGCAATGTTTCTCTTAGCCAGCATCATCCCAGCGTTGCCCACATCTGTGCCATGGAGTTAAGATCTGTTGCTTCCCAGATATTTAGAATACATCTTTTGGGTTCAGGGGGAACTAGTTTCCCGCTAACTCTAGTAATGGTGTTCATGCCGGATTTCCAATACGACTGTATGTTGGGACACTCTCAGAGTGTGTGAAAGAAGGTACCAATCGCCCCACATTGTCGCAGACAGAGCGGGGAAGGAGCTTTTCCTATTTTGTGACGTGTGGTTCTGGTATAGTATATTCTGTGGAGTATTTTGAGCTGTAC
This sequence comes from Calotriton arnoldi, assembly GCA_963921515.1. Classification (NCBI taxonomy): domain Eukaryota; kingdom Metazoa; phylum Chordata; class Amphibia; order Caudata; family Salamandridae; genus Calotriton; species Calotriton arnoldi. The sequence goes on from CAWUFW010006292.1 coordinate 826,313, forward strand.
TAACCGCAGCTTAGACGTGATCGCTACTTCTCTGGGCGACGCAAGCGCTTCCTGCCAGTCGGTGTCATCCAGTTCTCCCACCTCCTCTCCCCATTTGTCCCTAAGCCTTTGCATGGGGTCGGGCATGTTGTTGATAATCTTACGGTATGTCAAGGAGATCGCCTTTGTTGTCATATGGTCCGTTAGTAGTCTATCCTCCAATGGCGAGGTATCGGGCGGAGTGGTGCCGGGGTGTTATATCCCGCATAGATGCCCTAATGTAGACCCGTTCGTACATGCCCTAAAATGGACGTATTCATATTTACCCTAATATGGTCATATTCGTACTTGCCCAATTATGGTCATGGCCGCATATGCCCAATTATGGTCACAACTGTACATGTCCTATTATAGTATGATTCCTTATTTAGGCATGATCCTTCACCTACATTGGTCCCAGCTAGTACACAACGAGCTCTGAGGGATGAACGTTATCTATCCTGTGGTTTTGAATGCAGCAGGGTTCTTCCAAACACAGGCCCACACTGTACTCATTAATTATGCATGGCTTTCTAAGAATACACCACCGGCATAATATGTATGTACAAAGTTCACCCCTGACGTCTTCCTCATGTCCAATACAACCCATACTGAGGACCGAGACTCTTTAGGGTATAAATACACCACATCTTGCCCCGGTAAGGTAGAGGGAACCGAGACTTCCATGCTGACACACTGACCAGAGACGCTGAGGCTCCTGCATGCAGTCCCTCAAGCTGACAGTGGTCTGACACAACCCGGACGGGGTGTCCAACTCGAGACTAGGACGGGGTCCCACACTCTCTCTATTCAGGTATGGGGGTTCGACAAAATTCTAGGAGGATTCTTGGCTCTTAGCTTCTAAGACCTACACACATATGCTAGGTACACTCAGGTACATCTAGGTAGGCATCGTAGGAGTATGCACACTTTGCATAATGCCGAGTGGATGACCGCCAACTGTCTCCAACTTAATGCTAACAAGTCGGAGGTGTTGTTGGTGGGAAAGGACCATGGTCTATGGAACGAGCTTTGGTGGCCTAAGAGCCTAGGTACTGCCCCCTCCCCCAAGCAGGCAGTGAAGAATTTAGGGGTTTGGATGGATGCTTCCCTTAACTTCCAGTCCCAAACTAAAAAGGTGGCTGGAACCTGCTTTGGGCTGTTGCGAGGACTCAAACCCATCTTGGGCTTCTTTGATGCCCCCACCAGGCAGATCATCATTCAGGCCTTGATTATGTCTAGACTTGATTACGCTAGCTCACTGTATCTGGGAGCTAACAAGACAGAAATACATAGGCTACAGAGAGTACAGACTGCGGCCGCAAGATCTCTCCTCGGTTTGCGTAGAGCATGCTCGGTGACTAACACTATTCGCCGTCTCCACTGGCTGCCTGTGGCCAGGCGGATTGAGTTCAAGGCTCTCTGTATAGCCTTCAAAGTCCTGAAATCTGCCTCTCCTGGTATTCTGGCCGACATGCTCTTACCCTATGTTCCCTCCCGCCAGCTTCGTTCCATGGGACAACACCTGGTGGTGGTTCCCCGGGTTAGGAGGGCTCGAGCCGGAGGTCGTTCTTTCCGGCACAGAGCGGCCCTTCTCTGGAACTCGCTGCCTGCCCACATTCGTGGCCTTAACAATTATCTAGAATTTAGGAAAGCCATCAAAACCTTTCTCTTTCCCACTTCGTAGGCCTCCCTGGGGTCTTTCCCTGTTTTGTCCACCTCATTGCTGTCAGCGCCGGGACGCCTCTTTGCTGGGGCAGCTGTCGCGCTTTATAAAATCCACTAACATAACATAACATAACATAACATATTCATGTATGTATCCATGATTATCGCAATATGGTAGAACTGTTCTATCCCTTTGCTTTTATCGTACTGCTGATAATATATCTCTGCTATTGCCTGCTGGTCTCTGCAGCACATATATTTTACACCAGAATAACAACTGTTCAATAAATACTTATTGAAATGCCCGACTGTTTATTCTGTGTAACTCTCTGAGACAATCCGAATAAGTGAGCACGAGTGACTGAGCGAAAGGTAGTACATTGTTTCCACGATTCTGAGGGAATCAGAGTTGTCATGTTCTAAGGTTGCCAGAAACTAATCTCTCCCCGATAAGAGGAGACACTAGTGGCACTGCGAGCTAGCTAATGCAAAACTAGGCTAACATATACGGTGGGGGTGCACGGAGTCAGTCTGCCACCAGGCCCGCAGTATATGTTATCCAAACGTGCAGGTCCTGCAGGGGTACTATAGGAGCTACACGACATGGCGCCGCCAACGTTGGTTGGGTACTTATTTAACAGTAGAATCTGAGTAGTTCAGTCGTGCTATTCTCAGAGAACCTACTCACAAAACCCCAGAGACGTCTGGAGTGGGTGGGCACAAAATCCGCCGCAGCTGAGTAGTACGAGAATACTATTTATTGGCTGTTGGTTACTCAAGCTTGGAGGATATTTAGTTCCTACAATTGTGCCCTTACACCTTATTTTAAGAACTCTTTAATCCCCCTTCTTCCAATTAAAAATGGTGGAAGAAACAAGCGCAACAGGGAGAGTTACAACAAACCTCTTAGGTTTAGAAGAAGACCCTGAAGAACCAATACAAATTGCACCAAATTTCAGAAGGGCAGTCACCATAAAACTTTTAGAACATGGCTTAAGAGCCATGGGTGGTACAGTAATTTTCGTGATTGAGTCACACAAATCCAATAAAACAGAGGTGTTCTATTTATGGGTTACATTCCCAGCAACAAATGCAATTACAAATGTATTTCACTACTACCTAGAAGGTGAAACACCAGCGGACTATACTCCTTTTGAGGAAGTAGAGGTCCCGCTCACTTACCAGGAGCATAATTACTGGTTTAAAGGCGCCCTACCCCACGTACGAGGAAGAGCAAGATTAGGCCCGCTCGGAGGAGCAGGAGCCACATGGCCCATATTAGCGGCATACACACACCGCATCCTGATATTAACACAATGCCACAGCCAGACTTACTCGTACAACACAGAGATTTAATTAAAATCTACAGAAACCTCACACAATTCGTGATGAGGACTTTAACAGTTCAGCCTGCACCAGCTGCAGCACAAGACACTCCAGTCCAAGGTACAGTTAATAAAATAACTCCACAAACATTACACGCGATAATGGGCAAAATGCCAGCAAAACGCGAACAAATCCCATTCTGGATAGCTCAGAAAATAACTCAGCTTGAAGCAGTATTCCCGAATACTACAACCAGTGATAAACACAGGAGTCTAACAATCTGCTTGCCCATGGGGATCACACCACAAGTAGAGGACTGCACCTCTTGGGGTTCAGTCTTTGCTGCCATATATACCAGAACACATGGTATCCCGTCATTAGCAGTAGTACCTGACGTATTGAGACAGATACAAAATGAGTACGGAGCAGAACCTGCCCTTAACTTAGGGATGAAGTTACTAAATAACTTTGACCAGGTATCAGCCATAATACTAGCTAACATTAAGGGGTAAGCAGCTTCAGTGGCGATCCGCCAACGCCTAAGGGAGTTCAGTCCAGTAGATCAACAACACGAACTACCCAAAATAATTGAAACTGCATATGCAGAACTAGGCAGAGACAGTCTAGGTGGGAAAGCATTAAAACCACAATTGGTGGGCAGTCCTGAAAAGGACACTACAAAGCAGACACCTACTTCTTCTAAAAAGAAGTGGGAAAATAAAAAACAACAAAAGTCTAAAGACAGCAGATCTCAATCCAGAGGTAGGTCTCCACAACAGGAGTCCTCTGAAAGGAGGTATAACCTCAGGAATAGGGATAATATTAAAAAACCTGACAGGTATCAGGATACTGATACTCGTTCCGTTCAGGGTTCATCAAAAAACTCTGAGAGGGAAGGACGGTCAGAGGAGCGTACAAAGTCCAGAGTCACGCAACGCGTTGCGGACTACGTACCTAAAAAAGAGGATAAACAAAAATCAAAACCTCCGTTCAAAAAGAAGAAGGTAGCAGGTCTCAAGATCAGACATGCCCAGAATTTTGAGGACACAGCTTCTGAACGAGGAGTGGGCTATGACGATGCTAGACAGCGCGGCAGAAGTAACGATAGCTCGCCAGAACCTGAAGGAATTTCTGGTGACAGCGGAGTTGAGTGAGTATATCACGGTGGAAACACCTGATACTCGGGTAAGTGTCCCACATAAGATACATGAGATAACACTCCGGATGGAGGGGGACAAGCCCAGAAAAGTTAAAGCTCTCTTTTGGAAAAATCTGTCATCTGGTTATGACATTCTATTAGCAGAACAAGACTGGCCGCCTGCATTCATCATGGAGTGCCCTAGGGGAGAAATGATAATTTTTCCAGCCTTTTCCGACCTTGTTCCCATTCACCTAAAACATGCATATGCGCAGGAGTGGGCGGTGGCCCTAGCTCCAACATTGTATAAAAATCATGCTGGTTGGGATGAGGATTCAACCCACCACGTGATCCCGTTAAAAGTTTCCCCAAATGCTCAAAGGCAATACCCTATAAAGCAGGAAGCTAAAAAACAAGTCAGGGAGATTCTAGACCAACTAGAATACCAGGGGGTGATAGAAAATTGCACTTCACCTATGAACAATCCTTTGTTTCCCGTAGCCAAACCTGACAACACATATCGTCTAGTTTTAGATTACAGACATTTAAACACTTGCACAAAGACATTTGCAGTTCAAAATGCACACAGTGCCGCATTAATGAATAACATTGTGCGGAAAAAATACAAAACAACACTTGATATCTCAAATGGATTTTTCTGCCAAAATATAGCACCTGAAAGCAGGTATCTGACCGCATTCAGTGCGTTAGGGTCCCAACGGCAATCCTGCCGACTCCCCAAGGGTATAAGAATAGCCCGGGGTTGTTTTCAGCAAGGGTAACAGAGTTACTCCAAAATGTGGATGAAGAAGCATTGTCCTATGTGGATGATATTTATCTGACGGACGATGATTTAAAGAGGCACTTGACCAGGGTGAGCACCATTATTATGGGATTCGCCTCTGAGGGCTATAAATTTAATTTCAAAAATCAAAAATTGCCCACCTCAATGTCCTGTTTTTAGGATTCGAGCTGTCAAGTGAAGAAAAAAGACTAGCAGCTAACTTTTTAGAAAAGTGTGCGCTGCTCCAACCTCCAAAATCATTAAAGAATTTACAATCAATTCTGGGATTCCTACATTTTGGTCGAACATACATTTTGGATTACGCAGAAAGAGTAAAACCTTTCTACGACTTAATAAAATCTGACTTTTCAGTCAAACAATGGACACAGGAACACACAAATATCGTGCGTTCCCTACAGGAAGACATGATAGCTTCTAAACATTTACAGACACGCGTAAACGCACAGAACTTAGTGATCCGAGTAGTAGCGGGTCAAGGCGGGTACACTTATTTAACTTTTAATGAAGGTGAAACAGTACCAATCGCATACAAATAACACCTGTATACAAACGCAGAAATGCGTTTCACTTCAACAGAAAAAATCCTGACAGCAGTTCAGACCACTGTAGCAAGAGAAAGAGCTCTGGCTCAGGGAAAACGCATAATTGTCGTGACCCTAGTACCAGCTTTAGAAGCGGTTACAAAAGCTAGCATTCAAAATGCGAAAGCCTTACATCCAAGATGGATACAATGGGCTAATTCTCTTACTGCAACGGATGTTGAATACAGATTTGATCCAAGTTTAAAAACACAGGCATTCCTGCAATACGAACAAGAATATCCTCTACCAAATGAAATTTTGCCTCTAGATCAGTATGAATACATTATTTACACTGATGGTTCTGCTCAACCCGCCACAGGGAGTAAGCAAGCTTACAGCGCAGCGTGTGCCATTGTTAAAGGTCGCATGCATGATGGCAAGTTCCATCCAAGTTGCACTAAAACGCAATCTCTAGGAGACTGCACGGCTCAGTTGGCAGAACTCAAAGCACTAATACTGGCACTTATAAATACGGATCACGAATTCCCCACACTTATTGTGTGTGATTCCTTTTACTGTGTACAGTCGTACAATGAATATCTACATCATTGGGAACAAAACTGGTTCAAAGATGCAAAAGGTGGCACAATTAAGCATAAAATGCTATGGGAACAGGTAGTGGAGTTGAGAAACGAACTACCAAGGGCTCACGTGATACATACACTGAGTCATCAGCATGATGGCGTTCACGTTGAAGGGAATTCATTGGCTGATGAAGCCGCATAGGGGGCTGTTCGCACAGCCGCCGTAGCTGCAGTTACTCGTTCAAAGACGAGGGTAGACGGCGAGATAATAGTAGCTGTCAATGCTTCACGCAAAGGCAGCACAGCAGTACCTAAAAGATTTCCACTCAAGTACTCCTACAAGTTAGATGCACAAAACATTCCATATGCTCAGATTCCTGGAGTGGGGGATAGAGTAATACCAAATATGGATCGTAGGCTAGGCTTAATTGTGGCAGCACACGAAGGAACAGGTTCTGTACATAACGGACTTAAGGAGACTGTTGCTTTGTTAAAAGAACGCTACTGGTGACCCGTGATGAGAAGGCTGATTAGAGACTACGTCTGGAACTGCGACATCTGCAAGCAGATGAATGGGTCCACCGCAACACGTCCAGTACAGATACCATTGTTAGACAGCATTAGGTTGTCCGTTCGTGCGCGTCCAGCTCAAGTTTCCTCAAGGTTTAGCCTCAGCGCTCGGCTGACGCTCGAACTGTTATAAAAGATTTGCGAGTCTTTATCGGCACATACGCAGTTGGCACGTTACATTCTGACCGTGGTCCGGCGTTTAGCTCTCGGGCTTACAAATTTCCATGGAAGGAATGGGCGTAGCATTGCGGTACTCCTCTCCGTACCATCCCGAGGGAAATTCTGTTGTGGAGAGGAAAAACCGAGGCTTAAAGCAATCTTTAACAGCTAGGGTATTAGGCAAGGGCGGTAGATGGGTCGATCACCTTTATGGGGTACAGCGCACGCTCAATAATCAGCCAAGAAGCTCTCTAGGAGGTGTCACTCCTTACGAGGTCCTATTTGGGACAAGAATGTGGGTACCTGATCTTGATTGTGAAGGCACAGTGGCGGATGAAAAACCATTTGATATCCATGATCGTTTGGCTGTTTTACAGGATCTAAATGAATCCAGGACACAACAAAGTAACGTGCTCCAGAAACAGGCTGCCACTGAGGAAGTCAAGGCAGTAACGGCAAGACCTATCTGGATCCCAAAACTCGGGGATCTAGTCAGAGAGAAGATTGCTGACAAAAAAGAATTTGGGCCATCCTACAGAAAGCCTGTACCGGTCCTAGCAATCCACGGCACAAGAACTGTACTTCTGCCACCTCTTGCCGGAAAAAAGGAGAAAAGATTTATCTCAATAGACTTAATCAAACCACACTATGTGGCCGATACTAAACAGTAGGCCTCGTGGACTCCACAGTAGCAGACGCCCTCCTCTCGCTACAATCCAAGAAGTCCAAACAGAAAGACTCATCACGTTTGAAGAGCCACCTGTACAAAATGAAGGACTAAGCAACAATGCTATGGAACTCATTCCACTTCATCAAGAAATGTATCTTCAAAATGAAAATCAACTTAACAACCAAGTTGCAATCAGACCTAATACAGACATCTATGTCAATGTGCCTCGACAAGAGAACACAGCAATTTCAACAAATCCCGATGCAATTCCAACAATTGATCTAACTGCTTCTGGCTATTTCATGAACTTTGAAACGTTTTCACTAGATCCAAGCGAGACGGAAACGACGCCAGCCAAAAAATCCCTCCAACAGAAACTCAATTACTTTTTGAACTTTTTTAGAAAGACTTACCTGGTGTCACCTTGGATAGAACTATGGTATATCACTGGGATTTTATTTTTCATTTTCTGGCTAGGTTTAATAATAACTTTTAGTATGCTTATTAATGGACGATACCTCCAGCCAAGCTCCACGGCCCAGAGAGTAAATTTGATTTTGAAACCTCACCAGTCTTCACATCATGAACCAAGAGACTTGTCTTCAGTGAACATTACAGCAGTTCCTATACCAGACGGTATAGTATGGGACAAGGTTGATTATGATATATTAGGTCCGACTGAACTTTTAAAGCTAAAACATGTATTTAAAATTTCTTTAAGTGATTTCATTACCTCCAGTACATTTTCTGATGATTGGGACACTGAAACTGTAAATGCTATGATGTCTGATCTAGAAAAAACAGCTGCATTTCCGAACAATGAAATGTTAGAAGGTACTTCAGACTATGATACATTGTACTGTTACCAACAATTTGGGGATCATTTCTTACACAAGTCTATCACACCTAGAAATGTATTTGAGTACCACCAGTGGGAACACTGCCCAACACCTCCAAAAGGTAGTTCACAAGCATTTGCACAGAAATTCACATACTTCTCAGGGTTTAACACATCCGCCCTGAAGTCCTTTTATTATAAAGTGGAGAAAATTTCAGCTCAGAAAATTATGTTAACAAACACCAAACATATTTACTCTGCATCCTTTTTGAACCAGTTGTCTAAACAGGGTTTCGATCTATGGAAAGACACAATAGATTCCAAATCGATCTGGGGTTCTAGGGACTGGCAAATCCAGGGAATAGAAGCACTTTTTAGAGCATGCATCATTCCGCAGCAGATTTTATTTCTGAATGAAACTGTGCAACAGACAGCCTGTCTTGGATTAGCCAAAGGCAAGGAAATGAACACACCAGGGTTTCCAACACCATCTCAGATGGGTGGGGGGCAGAATTCAACTACACAAGGGGTGAGACTAGATGACATTTTCCAGTACAACAGATCAGATCCTGATTGGACAGAATGGCTGGTTTGGCCCATTGACACAAACAAATGTCAACAGAGATTTATGAATACAACCTCAGGGTTTAGTATCCATAGGCCAGATCCACGCTATGTACAAAGACAACACCCAGGGGTAGTGACATCGTATAGTGTTGGGAAGTTGTGCCTTGACACTAGAGACCTCGACACTCACAGAAGTAAAGCACCTCTTGACCCTACTCACACCTGACATGGATCTTAGAGAGTTTCTACTAGGACCCAATAAACAACGTCAGAAACGTTTCATATATGCAGGCCTTTATGCCTACTACAATGAGAACTGGAAAATATCCCAACAAGAGGCCGCAGAAAGAATACGGGAAATAGACCGTATTAACTTAGAAAAAGCATTGGCAGTAGTGGATAATGGGTTTACTACTTTGACCTCCAGGATTTACTCCTTAGGCAACATTGTGTCCTCGGCAATCGACATATTAGAACAAGATCTGGCCTTGTTACAACACGGGCAATCTCAACTACGTTCTATTATGATGTTAAGCTGGACGCTACAATCTTTGCGTGCAGGCTATGTGCCATGGCGTTTTATAAACACCACGTCTCTGTTTTCAGAATACAATCTAACTGATAAAAAGACAGAAACGGCACAAAGGGGAGCCAAATATACAATGCTGCGTATTGGGAAACTGGAAAGGTTACCATTCACTGTAGCCGAATCACCATCAACAGAATGGCTCATTCATTGCCAAATCACTCTGCCGGTCACTACGTTTCAGTTTCAATATTGCCTTGAGCAAAGGCAGGCAGGCAAATATGTAAAGATGGGTAAGGGATACATCAAGGAAACTTGGGAGTTACCATATAGATACCGATGCCGGAATGCAGATCGAGAAGTGTATCTGAGTGGTACAAGCTGCAAGAACGCTTTAAGCGGTTCTCTCATATGTCAGGATATTTCTCTACACGGAGCCTGCAGTGGTTCAGTAGCGAACTTGTCTTGTCACATGTCAGGGACCCCAGTGGCCATGATCACGCCGGTTTTCCAGCTGCTCTGGAATGGGAGTTACTTAATGTTAAATGATCAAGGTTGTTGTGGGATGCTTCCGGGTGTAGCATATCTAGTAACTGTTAACTACAGGGTTACTTGCTGTATTCAAGTATTGTTTCCGCCACTGAACACAGTCAGGGAGGCGCCACTATGGCCTTCGCTGAATGTTTCTTTTATACAGTTTGATACTCTGAGCAGATTGAAAGCCATGCTTTTACAGCAACCCGTGCCCTTAACCTCCGCTCGAGAAACCTATGAACTTCAAGTTGCAAGGACCTCGACCGAGATACAGGCACTCATACGTACAAACTGCCCCATTCATTTCGCCGAAATGGTGGGACGTATCTTTAACATGTCAGATACGAGCGGAATTGTACACCTATTTAAGACCATAGGGTCAGGACTGTTAAGCACCTTTCAGACAGTCCTCGGAGTAATCCCAAATTTTATACACTCCGTATTGGGAAGCGTATTTGGAGGATTCCCGCTCATCCTGTTCCTAATTGCTGGAATCCTGATTGTCATATTGCTGCTACGCAATGGACGGCCCACTTCCCGAGGGAATGGTGAACACGCTCCTGGAGCGGAAATACCGTGTACGCATGGTACAACTTCTGGGCATTTCTTGCCTGCGAGAACTCAATGCCTCCTGGTTTCTATCATTTAGACCAGTCTGGATAGACTGCACCTTACCTGTGCTTCAATGCCTGTTCTGCGGAGAAGAATGCACTTTGGATCTTTGTCTAACATTTCCATCAGATGCGCCTCCGGACACGGATGCAATGCTGGACCCCATAAAGGCCCGTGCTCTGCGTTGTCCCCAGCGGCTCCCAATTCTGATGAATGCATTCCTGGAGAATCCACAGGTGCCGTTCGCTCCTGCTGGGTTAGGTGACTCCTCCACAGGCGCCCAGGTTACAACTGCCGCACAAGCTGCCGCAGCACCGACTGTTGGCAGTACTACATTCCATCTATGTGCGATTGACGTTCTCTGTGAGGCGTTGGATTTGTCATCTACAGCGCCTGACAACGATAATATTGAGCTTCCCAGCCAGGACGCGTAATCTTGAATTGGCTCATCGTGTCCTGGGAAAGAATTCGGCTTCTTCACTCGTTTCAAAATAAACAATCTAAATTTGGAACATTTTCTTACATTGACACTTTCGCTTGAGAAAAGCATGGCCTTCTCCTGCTTATGGTAATGCAACTTCTATAGAGAGACGATATCGACTTTTAAGTGGCAACTAGGAAAAAGCTGAATTTAAACATTTTTTTTTTTTTTAAAAGCACATAAAATTTTTACGATTTTTTAGAACCATGTTTTTACTTGCTTTTACAAACGTTTTTAAATTGTCCAGATTTTAAGTATGGTCATTTATTATCCAGTTTGGAAGTGGAGTGGGTGTTATATCCCGCATAGATGCCCTAATGTAGACCCGTTCGTACATGCCCTAAAATGGACGTATTCATATTTACCCTAATATGGTCATATTCGTACTTGCCCAATTATGGTCATGGCCGCATATGCCCAATTATGGTCACAACTGTACATGTCCTATTATAGTATGATTCCTTATATAGGCATGATCTTTCACCTACATTGGTCCCAGCTAGTACACAACGAGCTCTGAGGGATGAACGTTATCTATCCTGTGGTTTTGAATGCAGCAGGGTTCTTCCAAACACAGGCCCACACTGTACTCATTAATTATGCATGGCTTTCTAAGAATACACCACCGGCATAATATGTATGTACAAAGTTCACCCCTGACGTCTTCCTCATGTCCAATACAACCCATACTGAGGACCGAGACTCTTTAGGGTATAAATACACCACATCTTGCCCCGGTAAGGTAGAGGGAACCGAGACTTCCATGCTGACACACTGACCAGAGACGCTGAGGCTCCTGCATGCAGTCGCTCAAGCTGACAGTGGTCTGACACAACCCGGACGTGGTGTCCAACTTGAGACCAGGACGGGGTCCCACACTCTCTCTATTCAGGTATGGGGGTTCGACTAAATCCTAGGAGGATTCTTGGCTCTTAGCTTCTAAGATCTACACACATATGCTAGGTACACTCAGGTACATCTAGGTAGGCATCGTAGGAGTATACACACTTTGCATAATGCTTTTATATTCATGTATGTATTCATGATTATCGCAATATGGTAGAACTGTTCTATCCCTTTGCTTTTATCGTACTGCTGATAATATATCTCTGCTATTGCCTGCTGGTCTCTGCAGCACATATATTTTACACCAGAATAACAACTGTTCAATAAATACTTATTGAAACGCCCGACTGTTTATTCTGTGTAACTCTCTGAGACAAACCGAATAAGTGAGCACGAGTGACTGAGCGAAAGGTAGTACATTGTTTCCACGATTCTGAGGGAATCAGGGTTGTCATGTTCTAAGGTTGCCAGAAACTAATCTCTCCCCGATAAGAGGAGACACTAGTGGCACTGCGAGCTAGCTAATGCAAAACTAGGCTAACATATACGGTGGGGGTGCACGGAGTCAGTCTGCCACCAGGCCCGCAGTATATGTTATCCAAATGTGCAGGTCCTGCAGGGGTACTATAGGAGCTACACGACAGGGGGGATCGCTGCCTCTAGTGCGTGTTTGATCTGATGGTAGCGGAATAGTTCCGTTGGTGCCATCTCGTATTGTTTCTGAAGCTGGTCAAAAGGGATCATCGTTCCCCGCACCCAGAGGTCCCCCACCCTGGATATCCCTATGTCGTCCCAGTGTTTGAAGCCTTTGCTCCTGCCCAATGTGCCTAATTTATCTGTGATCCAGAGGGGTGTTGCTTGTGTTATCTTATCATGCCACCCTAATTTTTGGTGCACGATGTTCCATATTTGGAGCACGTGGTTCGTCGGGTTTGTCAGGGTCCGAGTCTTGTTATAAAGTGCCCGGTACATGCCCTCCTCGCCCAGTTCTAATCTATCAAGGCCGTAGGCCGGGTCCGTATGTGGGACATGGAGCCAGTGATTAATAACAGTCAATTGGGACGCCCAATAGTATACTTGGATACTTGGCAGTGCTATACCGCCATCGTACCAGGTAAGGAACAGCTTTGCCATAGCTATACGTGGTGGCTTATTATTCCACAGAAGTTTCGTGACTTCTGCGTCTATTGGACGGAAGTAGGATTGTGGGACCAGGAAAGGGGTGTTTTGGAGGGCATATAAAAATCTCGGCAGTGCCATCATCTTAAAAAGGGCCGCTTTCCCTAACAGTGTTAGTGGGAGTGTTTGCCAGTGTTTTGTGTCCGTTTGTAGTCTACAGAGAGGAGCTTGGAGGTTTAGAGTCACAAAGATCCCCGGGTCGTGGGTGATATGGATTCCCAAATACTTAAAAGTGTCTCCCGCCAGCGTTATAGGACATCTAGCCGGGAGTGCTGGTGGAGACCCCCTCAGGACGTACATCACGGACTTAGTCCAATTGATTGTGTATCCTGAGTGTCTGCCATACGAGTCACAGATGTCCAACAAACGCGCAAGAGATCGTTTAGGAGAGGCCAGGTAAAGGAGGACATCGTCAGCATATAAGGAAATCCGGTCCTCACAGCTCTCCGTCCAGCGGAGTCCGCGAATGACAGGGTCCTGCCGCACCCAGGCCGTCAGGGGCTCCAGGATGAGGGCGAACAGGAGCGGGGACAGCGGGCAACCCTGCCTAGTGCCGCGATGGAGTGGGAACTCTTTGGATATATGTCCGTTAGCTACGACATGCGCGAGAGGAGCAGCGTAAAGCAGTTTCACCCAGGCACAGAATTTATGCCCAAACCCTAATTTCACTAGGACAGCAAATAGGAAAGGCCACTCTATTGTGTCAAAGGCCATTCGGGCGTCTAGGGAGACTACGATAGCGTCCTCTTGTATAGTGTGTTTGCGTCCCGGTACACTGTGGAGACGTCTCAGATTGAGGGCTGTATTTCTGCCTGGCATGAACCCTGACTGATCTGGGTGTATCAATGTGGTCAGGTGTGGCGTGAATCTATTGGCCAGAGATTTAGCCAGAATTTTGGCTTCGGCATTAATCAGGGATATAGGTCTGTAGGAGGTGCACTCTTGAGCCGGTTTGCCGGGCTTTTTAATGGCCACTATTGTCGCTATTCGCTGATCTCGTGGGAGTTCTCCCCTATCCAGAGCAGCCTCGTACATTGCCCCGAGGTGGGGCATGAGTACTGTTGCATTTTGTTTGTACCATTCTATGGGTATACCGTTCGGACCCAGGGCCTTCCCTGACTGGAGATTCCCGATAGCGAGCGCTATCTCATCTGTGGAGAGTTCCACTTCTAATAGTTGAGACTCCACCTCCGTAAGTTTGGGAAGTCGGATATCATGGAGGAAGTCCTCTGCGTCCGCCTGTGTTATGGTAAGTGCTGAGGTATAGACCTGCTCATAGTGATGTGCTAAAAGGTCTATCACGTCCTGTGGGTTTGTTACCGGTTGTCCCGTAGGGAACTGCAATTCAGCAATCCACCTGTCTGCCTTGTCCCGTTTATCGAGCCATGCTAGAAGTTTACCGGCCTTGTCGCCGACTTCATAGACAGTGTGTTGAGTCACAGAGGTTCGCAACTTCGTCTCCTCCCATAAATAGTCCCTATATTCTTGTTTCTTGAGAAGCAGCACGTGGGCGGCTTCATCAGAGGGGTCTTGTCCGTGTGTCTTTTCCCGGTCGTCAACCTCCTTCTCAAGTGTCGTCACTGTCTGGGCCTTTTCCCTTTTATGGTGTGCAATTATGGAGATAGCTTGTCCGCGGATCACCATTTTACAGGCTTCCGAAAGGACTAGTGGAGATGTGACCGAAGACGTGTTCTCGCTAAAGTAGAGTTTGGTAGCGTCAGTCAGCCCCTTTCCAATTTTTGCATTTTTAAGGTATCCCGGGTAGATGGGGAATATGCGCTGCTGTGTGATAGTGTGCCATGTGTACAGAGCGCTGAGAGGGGAATGATCCGAGATGCCTCTCGGTAAGTGCGTAACATCAAGGATGTGTCCGTTTTCCCCCACCGGTATCAATATGTGATCTAACATCTGTTGTGCGCTCCAGAGTGGTATGTGTACTGTTGTGTCTGTGGAAAACGGAGTCGCCAAATGTCTATCAGGCCAATGGTGTCCAGAATATCTGCAAAGGCAGTGCGCGTTTAGTGCTGTTGCCGGGGAGGTGTTCGATCTAGTGTATCATCCAGTATCGCATTGAGGTCACCGCCTATTATTAAATTACCCTGCGGGAGCTGAAGCAGGAACGCGCTGAGCGCCGGAAGCGCCAGTGAGTGAAGCGCGGGGGGATGTACACCGAGACTATATTGATAACCCGACCTTCCCATTGGCATGAAAGGGCTGCGAAACGGCCCTGATCGTCTATGTAAGTGCGGTTTATAATGATCGGGTGTTGTTTTCGGATTAGGATCCCTAACCCCCCGGGAACCAGACGTAAGTTCTGAATGTACCGCTAGTCTGAAGCCCCATCTATCAAGAGCTTTACAGGTCGTCCCCGTTAGATGGGTTTCTTGTATCAAAGCTATAGCCGGCGCCTTACGCTTTAAGTGTTGCAGGACCAGTCCCCGCTTGAGCTTATCCCGGAGACCGTTGACATTCCAGGAGATTATGGGCAGGTGCTGTGGGTGCGTTGTTGCCATGGCAGAGGGGTCAGACGGTCTGGTCATGGACAACATGGGGGATGCGTGTTGCGTGTCGCGGAGATTTCTACAGTCGTAGCTGAACCGTGTGCGTACGTAAACAGTGTGCCAGTGAACAAACGATAATAAACATTACAATTAACACAAAAAAGAAAATCCCAGAAAATTCTAAGTCCCTCCCCCCCTGCCTCCCTGCAAGACGGATTTAGAACTACCCGCCACCCCAACTTTGCAGAGCACCTAAATCCCATTACCCGGTACCTTCGTAGGGGGAGAGGTGAGCTCTCATGGTGGGTCCCCCGGGGGCTGTCCGATAGATACCTTATACCCATTCAGCGATCAGATTATACCCTGACAATGCTGTGAAGTGCGGTCACCAACACGGGCCCACAGAGCAGGAGTAAGTCCATACGTCCCATTGTTGCATCAGGGCACCATACTAGACTGCAGCTTCATCCATTCAGGTGCCAGTAGTACAGTCAAATAATCTGCCACTTCACAATTTACCACAGCCATTGAGTAGATTTGAGACATGCCATATTAGGCGGGAAAGGTGCCTGCAAGGTCCATTTAGTCCTCGTTTTGCTGTGCCTCCGTCGCTGACGTCTGCTCCTACGTTCCCGGTGATTGCGATCCTTCAGCTCTTCGGTTGATGTTTCGTCCTGGCTTACCACGAGGTGGAGTCCGCTGCCAACCCTCAAGCCAGTCCTGTGCCTCCTCCGGCGTGGGGAAGAACCATGTCTTCCCGTTTGCCACCACTCTGAGCTTCGCGGGGAACATCATTGAGTATTTAAGCTCGCGTTTTCTGAGTTCTTGTTTTACTGCGATGAAATTCCGCTGCTGTTTGGCCACCGCCGCCGTATAGTCCGGAAAGAAGGAGATTGTGCTTTGCTGATAGCGGATCGGGGGGGCTGCTCTGGCCGTTTGGAGGATTACGTCGCGGTCACGAAAGTTGAAGATACGTGCCAGTATGGGCCGAGGGGGCGCGCCCGGCCTGGGTTTGCCCCCAGGGACCCGGTGGGCCCGCTCAACTGAAAAATAGTTGGAAAGTCCTCTGGGTTGCAGATGATTTTTGACCAGATCCTCTACAAAAAGGTCCATCACAGGATCCCCTTCTCCCTCCGGCACTCCCACGATACGAACGTTGTTGCGGCGGGAGCGGCCTTCGTAGTCATCCAACTTTGCCGCCATGACCTTACTTTCTGTCTCTAGCTGTTTTACTTGCTTTTTTAAAGCAGCCGTGTCTGATTGCAGCTCAGTGGTCGTGGTTTCCACCTCGGTTACTCGAGAGCTGAGGTTTCTAAAATCGGCGCAAATCAGGGAGAGTTCAGTAGTGACAGTGTCGATGAGGGATTTCAATGAGGCATGGACCTTATTAAGCATGGACATGATATCAGCTAGTGTGACCTCCTTCCCCGTGGAAGGGCCCCTGCCGGCTGCCGCCTCAGCTTCAATACGATCGTGTTGATCTTGTTCCGGTTTGGAATAGGCGTATTTTTCTAGCTTACTTTGGTGGGTCACTCGTTGGCCACGACCCCCCATTGCGTCCCGCTCTGTCAATTTAAACCAGGGCCGGTAACTGTGATCTACTAGCCGATGGTACTCACCGCCGCCTGTCCGTACCGTTTCACCACGTACGCGGCCTGCCGGGTTTCCCACCAGCCAGCTGCTGTTGCGATCTCACCGTCGGTAAGAGCGAAGTGGTTGTTCCCCTTCTCTGTAAATGAGCTGTCCCTCTGGGCAGCTTCCAGTTGATAGACTCCGGAGCCCCAAGGAATGGTGGTTGCGATCAGGTATATTTCTCCCTTATTTGTGGGGGGGCTGGTGCACTAAGCGTCTCTGGGCGAGTGTCTGTAGTCCGCTATGAAATCGGTCGGGGTCAGCAGCCGACCACAGGCCCCTTCGTGTGGCTCCGGGGTCAAGGCCTCCGCCAGTTCTCAATATGTCCACAAAGTAATCTGCGGGCCGGAGAGATCCGCACCATAGGGCCCCACTGCCCCGCTATGGTCCTCAATAGGGAGAAGTCGCGTCCACTCTGTGGGTGCCCGAGTCACAGCGGCCCACCTGATGTCATACGCGGCCCGCTTCTCTTTGCCGCAGGCCGCTGGGCGTCACGAATCAGGGCGTCCGCAGTGGGCCCTCAGCGCCTCAAATCCACAGGCCCCACCGCTTCAGAAGAGGACCGGAATACCTCCCTGTCGATGTCAGGGGGAGGTTATCAGTACTCCTGATCGCCCGCGGCACAACGCGCCCCGCGATTCCTCGGGACCGCGGGTGTTGGAGGCGGCCGCCGGGCACAGCCAGCAATCGAGGCCTCGGTCGCATCGCGTCACCGGCAGAGCGCGTGTTCAGCAAATTTTCGCCCGGTGGAGCATTCGATTGGGGCCACGGGAATTCCAGGCACCCCTGCCATGAAGGATGCCGAGGTTAAGGCATGGATGACTGCTCGGATGATGATTTCAGCCGCCGGGGGTCCGGAGCTCCTCTAGGCTGCGACCATCTTTGTCGGCTGCAGGCCACGCCCCCCACGATATGTACATAATGTAACTTTATGCTTGTCGATGTTAGTCCCTCTGCAGCACTCCTAGCGACTGGGCAGACTGGGCTCCACTCTGAGTGTATCTGAAATAAACAGTTATTGGTTTGTATTCTGTACTGTCTGACCGACTCTTCATTTGTACAGAAGGCAGAGAGGTGGTCTGAGTGACCCGGGTGACCCAAAGCGGGTCATTTCCTTCACCCATTGGTCCTTGACTTAGAGGTGGATATATCTAACACTAAATCAAGAGTGTGGACTTTTGAGAGAACGTTGCTAGTAAACGAAGAATATTGTACACATGTGAGGCAATGGATCCATATGTTTCTGGGGGATAATCTGGGGAGCACATCAATTGAGACGGAGCGGGATGCCTTTAAAGCGGTTATCTGGGAGGAAACATTGAGATACTCCCTGAATCATAACAAACGTGCTAAGAAAACAATGAAGCATCTACAAGATTATTTGGTGGCGGCTGAGGAGAGTCTAGTGAGGGCTGTTCATGGGGGAAGGGATTCAGAAGTAGAACAACAACGGGTGGCGATTGCCTAAACTGCTATTGTCGATATCTTGGTGGATAAGGCAGTGAGCAAATTAACAACTCAAAAAGAAGCAGCGTACAAGCTCAGTGAACAGATCGGTCATCATCTGGCAGTACGAACCAGGCAACAAATAACGTCTAACCTAATCCGAGAAATTAAATACCCGGTTTTAGGACAGGTTACCCATCCAGATCTGATCAGGGCTGCATTTAGGAGGTATTACCAAACCCTATATACGGCTAGCACTGGGATTGAACGGAGTGATATTATGGAATATCGCGACTCAGCTCCATATTCAAAATTCTCTAAAGAGGATCAGGAAAGTCTAGACGACTCTCCACAATGGATTAAGATTTTATTGTCCATAAATAGCTTAGCAAACGGGAAGGCAGCTGGTACAGATGGCATCCCAACCAAATTTTATCTCATTGTTTCCCCTCAGTTAAGAGGAATTATGACTGAATTATTCTTACATATTTTTAATGGTGGACGACCCCCTGGTTCATGGTCCTCAGCTAAAATTGTGTTTTTAAAAAAAGAATAAATCTTCTTTTGAATTGGGTTCCTACCGCCATATTACCCTGATAAATGGTAACTCTAAAATGTATTCAAAGATGTTGGTTATGCGACTCGCACCTATAATTTATAAGACTATTTCGGTACGCCAACACAGGTTCGTTCCCGGGAGGTCTACAATAGATCATATCCGGAGAGTTATATCACTTTTTGATGTTACCAATGTTGCAGGAGACCCTATGGCTCTTATCCTATCAGTTCTTATCCTATCGGATGCAGAGAAAGCCTTTGCCTGCCAATACCTCTGGATAGCAATGTCTAGAATCGGTATTGGGGATGGGTTTATCCAAGCAGTTAAAACGCTATATGTCGAACCCAGGGCGGCGGTGATGGTGAATAGTATTCTTTACGAAAAAAATGTAATCTCTCGTGGAACCAGGCAGGGTTGTCCTTGCACTCCTCTTTTATTTGCAGTTTATATCGATCCATTTATCCGAAGATTAGAAAGCAATAATCAGATTCCGGCAATATAGTCGCAAAAATGGGCAATTAAGGCACTGGCCTATGCGGACGACTTTGCTCTTGTAACATCGGATCCAAGCTGCGCCATAGTGGCAATTAAGGATGAGGCTGATCGCTTCGGGTGTATTTCCGGTTATGCTCTGAATAGAGATAAGACAGATAGTTCTTAACGATAAGGTCAAGATGATAGACAGTCGGGTAGTTGAAAAAGCCATATATCTTGGTATTAGTTTGTCTGCAAAACTAGATAGTGTGGTTAGTGATAACATGGAGCCCCTTATGGAAAAAATCAAAAAAGATCTAGCAAGGTTAAACAATTTACATCTATCCATAGGCGGCAGGTGTAATGTGATAAAGATGCTCTTTTTCACCAAAATTCTATATCTTTTCAAGGCCATATGCCTGAAATTTACTCCCCAATGGTTCAAAATAATGGAAAGTACATTTTCCCGGTTTATATGGGCTTACTCTCGACCTCGGCAAGCCATTAGGTTTCTCTCCCTATCAAGAGAGAGAGGGGGATTGGCTCTCCTGAACTTGAAATTATTCTATTCGGCTTCCCAGGATGCTTGTTTCCGGTCCAGGGAAGACATGGCTTGGCGGCTCGGGCTGGACTGTTCCCATGAGGCACAGGATCAAGACTGATTTGCATATAGCTGTGTCTGAACTGGGGTGGCGAAGTGAGCTGAAGAACGATGATGGATTCAACCCAGATCTGTGACTGGGGGTGAGTGTATGAAAAGTTTCAGCGCTCCATCCATCATCTCCTTGTGTTTGCTTTGTTCGCCCTTAAGTTGGCAGGGCATGCCAAGACGTGGGTCCCTTGCTCGCTTTGCCACTGGAATCAAGCTAGCCTGGCTGATGAGGGCTCTTAGCCCAAAACCGGTCCCAGGATGCTTGTTTCCGGTCCAGGGAAGACATGGCTTGGCAGTTCGGGCTGGACTGTTCCCATGAGGCACAGGATCAAGACTGATTTGCATATAGCTGTGTCTGAACTGGGGTGGCGAAGTGAGCTAAAGAACGATGATGGATTCAACCCAGATCTGTGACTGGGGGTGAGTGTCTGAAAAGTTTCAGCGCTCCGTCCATCATCTCCTTGTGTTTGCTTTGTTCGCCCTAAGTTGGCAGGGTATGCCCAGACGTGGGTCCCTTGCTCACTTTGCCACTGGAATCAAGCTAGCCTGGCTGATGAGGGCTGTTAGCCCGAAACCGGGCCCAGGATGCTTGTTTCCGGTCTAGGGAAGACATGGCTTTGCAGTTCGGGCTGGACTGTTCCCATGTGGCACAGGATTAAGACTGATTTGCATATAGCTGTGTCTGAACTGGGGTGGCGAAGTGAGCTAAAGAACGATGATGGATTCGATGATGGATTCAACCCAGATCTGTGACTGGGGGTGAGTGTCTGAAAAGTTTCAGCGCTCCGTCCATCATCTCCTTGTGTTTGCTTTGTTCGCCCTAAGTTGGCAGGGTGTGCCCAGACGTGGGTTCCTTGCTCACTTTGCCACTGGAATCAAGCTAGCCTGGCTGATGAGGGCAGGATGCTTGTTTCCGGTCCAGGGAAGACATGGCTTGACAGTTTGGGCTGGACTGTTCCCATGAGGCACAGAATCAAGACTGATTTGCATATAGCTGTGTCTGAACTGGGGTGGACGAAGTTGGCGGAGTACCACTATGCGGAATTCTGCAGGGTTGAACAAAAACTCTGTTCCGTCTCATCCCAATTAATAAAACAGAAACCTCTTGTACCTTTGGCAAAACAACAAGTAACTCTATCTTTACATGCTAATATGCATATAGTCATCTCACAAAAGTGAAAATGAAAATATAGCAAGCAGTGAGAGAGGTGATGATTTTGGGGTCCTCCCTAACCTAGGGAGAGAACCAAGCAGATGCCTTGAACACAAAGAGCACATCATGCTGAACGATTCGGTGGTGGTCCCATCCTCCTAGGACCACCCCAAGCACAGTTATGGGCAAAAATACAATCCCAACCAAAGGCCCATCAAAGCATTATGGGACGAGATTCTAGAGTGCAGTAAATATTATGGTATCCAATATCAAAACATTCCTCAAGCAGCAGCAGCTCTCCCGGCTCAGCTGAGAACTAATACTATAATATTGTTATGACTTGATTGTCGCCTCTCCTTTCTTTCACTTACATCTTCCCTGCTGCTCAACCAGGATGAGTGTTGGAATGTGTGGTGATGTCACGGAATGCTTGTGTGCCTGCTGATGCGTGGAGTGTCAGTTGATGAATGCAGGCTGAGCAGCAGGGAGGCTGCTCCTGGTGGGGCTACTATTTACCATCTTACTTACCATCTATCTTCCTTCTACTTACTTGGAACTGGATTTAATAAACTACATTCTTGGAACCTACTACTTGGCTACATTTGGACTTCTTTATACTAGGACATTTTGGCGACGATTTGAATTACGAACCTGCGTGTGTTGGAATACAACCTACATTTGAATCTGCTGTAGAAACCTGGATTTTGATACAAAGGAAACTGATGAAGAACTGTACTTCTAGTAACTATTATGAAATTCAAGTACTGGAACTCTATCTACATTTAAACTGTTGTTGAACTCATGTGGAACCTGTTACCAAGAAAACCCAAGCTTGAAGAAAAGTATCGCCCTGACTAGCCCCACCAGTGTCCTTTTCCAACTGGACAGCCTGTTTGGGGCGTTTGTTTTTCTTATCCTAGAGTTCCTTCTTAGCCACGACATTTTTGTTGGATTTCTTCTGCACTTCTACAAGCTCTAATGTGAAACTGGCCCTGCATTTTTCTGCGTATCAGTACCGCGGATGTCAAATTTCTGTGAACATTTCGAAAGTCACTGTTCTGGGAGACATCGTTGTGGAGCCAGCAGCGCTATTCATTATAGACACGGCGTTTGAGTTGTCTTGGTGAATTGACCTTGGTGAGCCAGTCTAAATTACGTTATTGGCTTTTCTGCGTTATGGTGCCGTTTTTGAAGGAGCCGTGAGTCACTGTTTCTAGCGTTTTGTGAACTTTGGACTGTTACTAAGGATTCATATGTAGGGCTCGCGTAATGGTTTTGCAACAATATTCAAGTTACAACTGAGAAGTACCGGCTGTGGTAATCAGTTTGCCCTGTGTGGACTTTACGGTAAGTTGTATGTTATTATTTAAATACACTTACCGGTAGTCCGTTGGGCAGCGCATGGGCCTCACGACCATCCATTGTTTCACCGTGCGCACTCCTCACCTCATTCTGGTGTCTCGTGAAGCTTCTCTGCTGTCTTCGCATGCCATCGTGAGTGACAAGCTTCCTTGTGACGTCGTGACCACTCTGCAGTGTTGTGGGAGCACGCAACAGCTGTGAGCCATCCGACGCTCTTCATTTCAGCGTGCCGCCATCTTTGGCAATGACGTCATTCTTACAGCTTCGTTTAGTCAGCTTTCTCATCTGCATCGTGTCTCCCGAAGTCTCTTTACAAAATGGAATTCATGAAAGACAAGCCAGAGGTGCAAATTATTCCCACTTTGTGACTCCTTTCTTTGGTCGTGCTGTTTCTCCGCATGAAGGGAGTTTACACGAAGTCTCTTTACAAAATGGGATTTATGAAAGGCAATCCTGAGGTGAAAATCATTCCCTTATGTCTCCTGTGTATTCTGTGTTGATAGTAACACGCTATGCTCCTGCGTGCGGTATTGCTGAAAAAGACTCTGAAAATTTGCATTATCTGTTGTCGTTTATTTACTATGCAACGTGATTTCAATTTGAACTGAAATGTGGTTTAATTGTCCTTATCAGACATTATTTTTTTTTTTTAATGTACTGATATTTTACTACCTTTGGGTGCTGATTTTCTGTGTGTTAAGGGTTTTGTCCCCTTGTACTGCGTGCTAATGTGTGCTTAATACTGAGTTTTAGGGTTATTTACCCTTGTGCTGTGTGAAGAGTTTCTACGTACTTTGGTTTAGCCTGAGACATTTCGTCTTATCAGGTATACAGCGCAGTTTTGTGCATTATATTGTGACTGCCCTAGAGTTGGTTTTTACGTACTATGGTTTGCCTGAGACACTTTGTCCTGTCAGGTGCACTGTTTAGTGTATATGTTTTTGAGTTTATTGCGAAGTGTATGCGTTCTGAATTTTTGCCTGAGACACTTTGTCCTGTCAGGTGCACGGCTTAGTGTATATGTTGTTGAGTTTACTGCGAAGTGTATGCGTTCTGAATTTTTGCCTGAGACGTTTTGTCTTATCAGGTTTATAGCGCATTTTACGCGCTATAGAGTTGCCTTCCCTAGAATTGTATTGTAGTTTGCCTGAGACACTTTCGTCTTATCAGGTGTACAGCATTGTTTTTTTGCGCTATTGCGTTGTTTGCTTTAGTATCTATTGTGTACTGTGTGCATTGCCGGTGACGGTAAGTCATGCCTGTTGCATTGTTTCCATGAGTGCCTGAGACGTCAGCTGTACAAGAGTGTTACGTATTTTGCATTGCTGGTGACATTTAGTCATGCCTGTTGCATAGTTTGCATGAGTGCCTGAGACGTCAGGTGTACAAGAATGTTACGTATGTTGCATTGCCGGTGATGCCATGTCATGTCTGGTGCATAGTTTGCATGATTGCCTGAGACGTCAGGTGTACAAGATTGTTACGTATGTTCCCTCTATACGTTACTTCATGTCACGCGCGCAATTTTGTGTGTGGCGTACTTCCTTCTCTTTTCTTTTGAGGAAAGGGGATGAGTGAGTGTTCAAGGTTATTCTTTTCATGATTCAGTGATGCTTCTGAATTCATTGTTTCATCATCTCATTTAATGTTTTATTGGTTTTTTTTAGGACATTTTAAAGTGTGTCTGTTATGTGATGATACTATTTTATTAGTAACTGTTGCTTTCTTTTATCATTCTGTATTGCTAATTTGTTGAACTTACATTTTGCACTTTTACATGTAATGTTCTGTGCTTTTATTCTTTATCTTGGATAAGTTTAACTTTGTTCATGCTATTGTCTTTTTTTGGTGTAAGGAAAGGGGATATGGTATGACTTGATTGTCGCCTCTCCTTTCTTACACTTACATCTTCCCTGCTGCTCAACCAGGATGAGTGTTGGAATGTGTGGTGATGTTACGGAATGCTTGTGTGCCTGCTGATGCGTGGAGTGTCAGTTGATGAATGCAGGCTGAGCAGCAGGGAGGCTGCTCCTGGTGGGGCTACTATTTACCATCTTACTTACCATCTATCTTCCTTCTACTTACTTGGAACTGGATTTAATAAACTACATTCTTGGAACCTACTACTTGGCTACATTTGGACTTCTTTATACTAGGACAAATATTCACTGCACTCTAGAATCTCGCCCCATAATGCTTTGCTGGGCCTTTGGTTGGCATTGTATTTTTGCCCATAACTTTGCTTGGGGTGCTCCTAAGAGGATGGGACCACCACCGAATCGTTCAGCATGATATGCTCTTTGTGTTCAAGGCATCTGCTTGGTCCTCCCCCTAGGTTAGGGGGGACCCCAAAATCATCACCTCTCTCATTGCCTGATATTTTTCAAAGCTCACTTTTGTGAATTAGTTATATGCTTTTTAGCATGTAAAGGTAAAGTTGTT
This sequence comes from Calotriton arnoldi, assembly GCA_963921515.1. Classification (NCBI taxonomy): domain Eukaryota; kingdom Metazoa; phylum Chordata; class Amphibia; order Caudata; family Salamandridae; genus Calotriton; species Calotriton arnoldi. The sequence goes on from CAWUFW010006292.1 coordinate 851,576, forward strand.
TTATCAAAGGGATGTTGGTGCAGTAGCTAACTCTGCTACGTGGCGGAGTCGGAGTTTTTGCACGAATTCTGTGTTTTCAATGTAATGCGTAGTTAGCAAATTTCTGCAACCTCCACTAGCGGAGCGGAGTTCATTGCCCACGGTTAGTCTGAACTGGGGTGGTGAAGTGAACTAAAGAACGATGATGGATTCAACCCAGATCTGTGAGTGTCTGAGAAGTTTCAGCGCTCCGTCCATCATCTCCTTGTGTTTGCTTTGTTCGCCCTAAGTTGGTAGGGTATGCCCAGACGTGGGTCCCTTGCTCACTTTGCCACTGGATTCAAGCTAGCCTGGCTGATGAGGGCTGTTAGCCCGAAACCCGTCCCAGGATGCTTGTTTCCGGTCCAGGGAAGACATGGCTTGGCAGTTCAGGCTGGACTGTTCCCATGAGGCACAGGATCAAGACTGATTTGCATATAGCTGTGTCTGAACTGGGGTGGCGAAGTGAGCTAAAGAACGATGATGGATTCAACCCAAATCTGTGACTGGGGGTGAGTGTCTGAAAAGTTTCAGCGCTCCGTCCATCATCTCCTTGTGTTTGCTTTGTTTGCCCTAAGTTGGCAGGGTATGCCCAGACGTGGGTCCCTTGCTCACTTTGCCACTGGAATCAAGCTAGCCTGGCTGATGAGGGCTGTTAGCCCGAAACCAGTCCCAGGATGCTTGTTTCTGGTCCAGGGAAGACATGGCTTGGCAGTTCGGGCTGGACTGTTCCCATGAGGCACAGGATCAAGACTGATTTGCATATAGCTGTGTCTGAACTGGGGTGGCGGAGTGAGCTCAAGAACGATGATGGATTCAACCCGGATCTGTGACTGGGGGTAAGTGTCTGAAAAGTTTCAGCGCTCCGTCCATCATCTCCTTGTGTTTGTCCTATTCCGCTTCCACATTGATCTATAGCCGCGAGTTGATGAGGGCGAATTGTGATAATATACGAACAGACAAGGTCCCATCTCCATTTGAACTCATGTTGGGGAGAGAGGCTGGAGGATGTCTGTGCCGACAATTACATGACAGCTATTTAAAAAAAGTCAGTTTTAAGACTCTCTTTAGTGTTTTTAAAGTGTGGAGTGCTGTACGTTGAATTCTGGGAATTGGTAGATTATCTTTTTATACACCTGTATCTAACAATCACAATCCACCTGAGATCTTTGGAGATTACTATATGGAAAAATGGGCGAAGATAGGAATTGATCAGATTGGCTGTTTTTTCTCTCCCACAGGGTTTCGCTCCTTTGATGAGATGGAAAAGGAATACAGTCTTGATTGGAGGAACTTTTTAAAATTTCTTCAAATTCAGGATTTTCTTTTATGGAGAGGAGGTGGACGGGTTAAGTTTGAGAGAGTGGAAACCTTTGAGAGAATAGTAGAAGATAAAGTAATTTCTATTGGGGAGATGTATGGTCATCTGAATTTAGCCATGCCCGATGATTTGGATAAATGCCCTCAAAAATGGCTGATAAAAGTGGGGGTTTCAGATAATACATTTATGTATGCGTACAAGCTGTCTCAATCTATTTTAATGTCTGCTAGGCTACAAGCAAAATTTTATAAGACTTGATTTTTTTTATACTATACACCTGACAAGATAGCAAAATGGGGGGCTGGAAAGGGAACGTTCTGCCCACACTGTGCTCTCTATAATGCAGATAATATTCACATTTTTACATCGTGTAATGTTTTGCAAGACCTAATTAAGGATGAATAAAACATTTTATCCGAGGTTTTAAAAACAGAAATTATATTATCCAGTGATGTAATTTTGTTAGGGATATCAGATTCAGATCAGCTGGGGAAGGGACATGAATTGATTTTTATCTCAATGGCGGTTTTAAGGTTGTGTATCGCTTCTGACTGGCTGAACTCTAGATCCCCAGCTTTTCAGCAATGGCTGGCCAAGCTTTTAGCAATGTATAGTTTGGAAATAGCCATATATAAGCAGAAAGGGCGCCGCTCAAGCAGTAAAGGTATGAGAATATGGGATCCCCTGATGGAATGGATTAAAGATCAGGGTGGAGTAAGATAGATTATATGTCATTATCCCCCCTCACTGCTCCTGGGAGTAGTATGGCCTTCATATAGTGTGGTGGAACTCTGCACGTGTCACTTTAGGATCCTGATGGAGTCATGCTGGAGGTGTTTTGTTGGGTTGTATTGTATTGACACATTTCTTTGGGATATGTATTTATATAATATATGTATACAATTATGAATTGATGTAATGTAATGAATTTGATTATTTATGTTTAATGAATTGAAGTTTTCTCCTATCTGAGGGGGTGGGTGGCAGGGGTGGGGTTGGGGGTGATTGTTTATGGAATTAAAACTAATAAAGATTATTTTTAAAAAACAGATGCAGGGCTTTGTTCCTTAGTGGATTTGATTTAGTCTTTTGGCAATACCTTGTGGGTGTAATTCTCCCAGATCTTAACTTTTTTACTGTCATAGTGTAGAAAAATGTAGAAATATATAAATAAAAGGTAACACAACTGAACGGTTGAGTCTGCTTTTTCAAAACGAAGATAGTAATAAAAGTCACTCATGAAACATAAGGCGTGATGAGAATTGAATCCAGTTCTACTTAGGCTCAACTCAGCTCAGACACCTCTTCTATCAGCTACAAATAAGCTGTCCTCAACTGCGGCTAATGGCATAAGAGGGAGTGTAGTAATTTGGCTATAATTTGCTATCCGCAGAGTGTTAGGGTAACAGGATCTTTGGAAGGGAGGGACAGACAAGCTGTATCGGCACGTAGGCTGGCCGCTTCCACAGGGGACTCTCTCCTTTTCCCGCACCTAGTGCACTGCAATAAGGCAAGGTCTTTTAAAATGGCTCACAGCGAGCCTTCTTCAACTGCAGCACCTTATAGTGAGAACTGCAGCATACATTATGCCAAACCCAAAATTCAGGGGTAAAAAAGGATTTTAGTCAGTTCATAATGCTCCTGGTAAGATGGGTAAGGGGGAGGAGGGGGACACCTGGACTACAGGTTGAACCCAAACTACTTGGGCTGCCTCTATGGGCTTAGGCTTGTCCACTAACTGCGACTCAGGTCCCCCTGTTATCCTTCGCTCACTCCCTCACTGTGGGGGCATCAGCAACCGCTGCAGATTTTTAGATCATATATTGGCATCAACTCTTGGGACAACTGTCAGCACGCCCACTCCCTGCCTCACCGCTTACCTCCAGCCACGCTTCACTGACCCTAGTCACTAGTGATGGCTGGCAAAGAGGAAATGAGGCAACAACAAAATTGGCAACAAAAGCAGTCAAATACGGGCAGGAGGCTATAAGAAGATAAAGATGTCCAGCTGGAGCCTTCCAGGCTGTCCAGGCTATTTTGGAGGGAATGTGGGCTATCAATAATATGACACAGCACAGCAATAGCTGCCTCCTCCTCTCACCACTTTTCCTTGCCTCTCACCTCTCTTGCTTCTCACAACTCGCCATCCCAAACTGAGCCATGCCAGGGGAGAACATGGACTATCACAAGGTCCCTGAGCAGGGTAGCACAGCAGCAGCCACCTTTTACGTCTTGGCATCAGGACCAAAGCTGGAGGAGCACTGCCTGGACTATCATAGGCCGCATGGCAGTGGCTGCCACTTCCCCCCCCTCGTGTCTCTCCACGTCCTCTCTGGAGAAGCCCTGCTTGGGCTATCGGAGGCTGCATGGCACAGCAGTCACCTCCACCCCCTTGTGTCTCTCCACGTCTCTCGCATCTCACGTCTGGATCAGACCAGTATGTATCAGAAATAACATATTGGCCTCGGCCTCACTCTCAAAGCCAAACACTAAAATAGTACCCTGTCCTGTGTCTAATTTAAACATAAATATATAAGGGGGCATTATAGGAATTCCCTGTCCCATAGGCCTTGTGGAGGGACTTCCTCTGGGGCCAAAATATATATATTTTTTTTAAAGCTCCGATTCCGCTGGAGTGCCACAGGATCCTGTTTTTATTTTTTTATTTTTAAAGAAATGCAGTTTGGAGTTTTATTTATGAATAAACACTCCCGGATGGGCCAGGACCCAGGGATCTTATTTTCATTTTTGGGGTTGGGGACGTGAATGGGGCCCCCCTTCCCCAAGCCACACAGGGTCTTGGGGACCCATCCCCCTGGGCCTAACATAGGTGAAGCCCCAAATCCTTAAATATGAGATGTATGGCGTGAGTGGGGTCCCCCTCCATGAGACAATGAGAGCCCCAGGGGCCCCATCACCTGGGGCCAAATTAGTAGAAAAGGGATGAGGGGCACCCCTGCTTGATTGGGAAGGGGACCAAACCACCTCCCCTTATTTAAAGGATATGGGGATGGGGTCCCCAGGGCCACTTGCGGCTCAGGGAGGGTGATCGTGCCCCTGCTCCTATTAATAAGATACGTGCCAAGGTATGGATTCCCACAGGTCCAGAAAGCATTTGGAAGGGGGCTGCATGCCCCATCCCCTTAGAAAAAATTATACATGGGTGACCTGGGTGGGCCCTGGGACACCCACACTAAACATTAAAAAACAAAAGTGAATAATAAATGACTGTCAAGAGGAGCTCATTTATTATTTACTGCTCCTACAAAGGAGCGCCCCATAATGCCCTGCACGGGCTTTATTATATGTTGTTTTTAGCTTGGTGGTGCCCTTAGACTAGGGAGTGGCACCACCAAGCCATTTTTTAATGTTGCTGGGTGCTACAGGGAGTCCAGCAACTCCCCAGCACAATTAAAAAAGAAAAGTAAATCGAACAGTAAGTCTCTTGGGTAAATAAATCCATGACTCCAGGAGAATTACTATATTTTTTTAAATCTCTCTTTGCTGGAGCTTTGTGTTCTTCAGCTGGAGTACAAGGCACTCTGTGGTTATTTTTATAATAAAAATTTTGAGACGAAAAATGTTAAACAAAAAACTCAGAGCCATGTTTGTTTGTTTTTTTTTAACACTTTGGCTCTATTTAATTTTGACATTTTTCGCTCACAAAATGTAATAATAAAAACTATGTAAAAAGAAGGAGTCACTGACCCTTGTTGCAGAAGGCCATGTTTTTCTTAGTGCATAGCATAGGTTTAGCTGTCCGCGGGGGGTTGGCTGCAGGACCTGGCCGCAGGCTAAGTCCTACAGCCATCTCCCTGCTGCAAATAGCCTTTGGAGGGGGTTGGCTTTAGGTATTGTAATCAAATATTACTTTCAGTTAAAAAAGCTATAAACTCACTGAAAAAAACAAAGGTTAAAGTGACGTTATAGTTAGGTTATACTTTCAGTGACAACATAACATTTTAAATTTTAAAAACTACTGAAATTCTGCAGTAAGATTTATTTCTAGTCGTGCCCTAGGTTAACAATAACTCATGCTGGCCCCATGCAGAGCTAATTACCCCATCACTCATGACACACTCTATAAACCATTGATAACATCACTTCAGCATTTGAAATGATATAATTGAGAACAAGACTGTGCATGTTGGGTGCGAAAGTTATAGTTATGGATACTAGAAGTCGGAAATTGGGTGACTGGTTGAGGGGTGTGAAGCCCTACTCAAGTAGCAACTGCAATTGAGAATTTCGTAGCCTTGGTGTCAGAAAGGCTAGATTTTATTAAAGACACGGAGGCGAGTACTATGCAGTCTTTTCTTGCTTTATTAAACAGTAACCAAGCAAGAACTACATTACCCAAAGTGAAGAAAAGAAAAACTACAGAATGACATCATAAATGGAGAAGTTAGGTGATTGCACATGTAGAGATATCCAGGACAAAACTCCAGGGATCGTAACTGAACAGAGCTTCCATCTCGGTTAAGTGGAGGTACTGGATGAAGGAATAGGCACTGCAAAATAAAAAGGGAGGGTTGTATTAAAATTGAGGAGGGATAATACTCGCCTCCCTAATTAAATCTAGCCTTTCTGACACCCAGGCTAGGAAAATCTCAATTTTATTACAAGACACTGAGGCTCCTATTATGCAAGTTTAAAGCATTGCAATCACAGCATCTGAAACATGAGAAATAGGTTTGCAATAAAAAGTTCTAAAGGTATTAACATTAGACCAATCTGCACATTTAAGTATATCATGCAAAGAAGTCCCAGCCCAAAAAGTTCGAGAGGCCATGGCCCCTCTGGCAGAATGGGCACACAAAGAAGAAACGTCAACCCCAGAAAGCGACATAATCCATTTAATCCAACGAGCTAAAGTAGGAGAAGATACAGGTTTGAGAGGCTTTTGAAAAGAAATGAGTAATTGGGGAGAAGACGAAGATCCTAATTTGCAGTACGAGACACATAAGTCTTTAAGCAGTTAGCTACAAACAACTTAGGTTGAGAAGGAAAAAAGGGATAGAGAATAGAAGGTAAATTAGTTTTAGTATGTCTGAATACCTGAAAGGAGACACCCAGAGTGGAAAAACAGAAAGAAGACACATCCAGGGCTTTCACGTTAGAAGCACGTTTCACAGAGATCATGAAAAGAAGCATAGTAAGCTTAGCAGAAAGTTGTTTAAGAGAGAGTAAAACATTATCTGGCCAAGAAATCAAAAATTGGAGAACCAAATTGACACCCTACATGGAATTGTATCTGGGAGCAGGAGGTTTAGAATACCTTATCCCTTTCAGCAGATGACAAACCAAAGGATGTTCACCAATAGGTCTCCTACCCACATGTAGATATTCTGCAGAAATAGCGGATCTATTTATATTGATGGTACGGTAAGCTTTGCCTTGAGAAGCTAGGTTAGCTAAAAAGTTATCACACAACAAAAAGCTACCCTATTCGCAAATCTGATTCCTAATGCATAAAGAGGCACATTATGCCAATGATTTAGGTGGTGTTGGACATTACAAAAAATGTATGGACTGGCCTCACACACCACCAGGTGTCATGCTTCATCATAGGCTGTCCTCGCCCTTTAAAAACCACGTTTGATAAAGGGCGGGCCTACACCTGGAGACAGGGAGGCACTTCTAAAACTGCTTCCCCGGTGATTCACCGGGGAAGCAATGAGGACGGACGTTAGGAACAAAGCGAGGGACGCACCTTGACGAAAGTGTGACTACAGGGGTCCCTCTACTCCTCCCTTCCCATGGGACATCCCTACACCTCTAATAGGGTGTCCTGAAATTTTGACGGTACAGTTGGATTAGTGCCAACCTAAAAAGTGGATTTATATCTGTCTCCTTGAGACGAGATAGGAGCCCCTTTCTTCCTCATGCCCTGATGAATGCCATGGACCCCCCGGGCCGTATAGGCAGAAACATGTTGGCAATACAGATGGAGATGGGGTACTAAACCCCCAAGTCTCCACCACTTACTTTTAATATTGAGCACAAGCTGCGCCATTAAAAGATTTCACGCAGGATTGCGCATCGGTTTTTAATATCACTCACTCACTTACTTTCTCAGCACGGGCCCCCACTTAGTTTTAGAAGTGCCTCCCTGTCTCCAGGTGTATGCCCACCCTTTATCAAATGTGGTTTTTAAAGGGCGAGGACAGCCGATGATGAAGCATGACACCTGGTGGTGTGTGAGGCCAGTCCATAAATTTTTTGTAATGTCCAACACCACCTAAATCATTGGCATAATGTGCCTCTTTATGCATTAGGAATCAGATTTGCGAATAGGGTAGCTTTTTGTTGTGTGATACATGTTGGTTGGAGGCCAGCTTACCCTGTTTACCCCGTTGCCTCTTGTTCCCCCCCCCCTTTTTTATTAAAAGGGTTTTGTGTTTGGATAGCTAAAAAGTTAACCACTAATGTGATATTGGCTGAAACGGGATTTGAATTCCTGTCCAAACACCACCTACACTGGGCGCACCAGGCTGATTTATAAACCTTTGAGGTACCAGGCGCCCATGATTGTTGTATGAGCCGGATAGTTTCTTCCGAAATTCCTGGGGTTCTCCAGGATGACCCGAAATCCTCCAAGGATCAGAGACAGGGATCCATCTAAGATCATGTTGTGTTGATGATCTAACGGGTTGAGAAGAATATCCAGGTAAGGAGGAATCCAAACTGGAAAATCCGAGGCCAATCGCAAAAGAGAAGAATACCAGGACTGGACTTGCCGAAATAAAGTTATCAGGACTAGAGAGGCTCGCTGTCTGTGAACGAGAGCTAGAACTCGTGCAATGAGAAGAAAGGGAGGAAAAGCATACAGAAGAGACTGAGGCCAAGATTGGAGAAGAGCATCTGTGGCTAGGGCCAAAGGATCCGGTCTCCAACAGAAGAAGGAAGGGAGATTGGAATTGAGACGGGAAGCAAACAGATCTACTGACATTGTTCCGAATATGGAAGAAAGATGACTGAACACTGAAGGATGTAACCTCCAATCGCTGGAATCTTGAAGATGGCGGGAGTACCAGTTTGCTACCACATTCAATGTTCCTGGGAGATAAACTGCACGGACTGATAGTTTGTGTTGAAGACAAAACCCCCAAAGGTGTCTGGATAGATCTGTGAGAATCTTTGATCTTGTACCTCCGAGATGATTGATATATCTGACCGCAGTCAGATTGTCCATGCGAAGAACAATGTTGCAACTTACTCTGTTTTTGGTAAAGGACTGGATGGCAAAGAAACCTGCAAGCATCTCTAAACTGTTGAAATGCAAGGAGGACTCCTTTCGAGACCATTCGCCTCCAGTCGAGAACTGACCACATCTTGCGCCCCAGCCTGTCCGACTTGCATCGGATTCTAATACAAGATCTGGCGCGGCGGAGAAAATCATTCTCCTATTCCAGCCGTCTAAATGTTGGAGCCACCGAAGGAGCTCATCTTTGGATTCTTGATCGAGGGAAATGGAATCTGAGTAAGCTAGACCTCTGCGAAGGGGACGAATTTCTAAACGTTAAAGGGCCCGATAGTGAAGAGGGCCTTGAAAAATAGCTTGAATGGAAGAGGCCAAAAGACTAATCGGGCAAGAGCTCTTAGGGAGAAAGTCGTAAGAGAGAGAGAATGACAGATCTTCTTTTTGATCAGAGCTACCTTGTGTGAAGGAAGTTGGAGAATCGAACGTGAAGTATCGATGAGAAAACCAAGAAATTCTAGTTGTTGAGTTGGCAACAGAACGGATTTTTGAAGATTTACCAAAAAAACTAAACGAAAAAGAAGATTCTGACAAAGCTGAAGATGGGCTAACAGGAGAATTTTGTCTTGAGCCATAATGAGAATATCATCGAGATATATAATGAGGCAAACACCTTGAGCTCTGAGAAAAGCCACCACTGGACGTAGGAGCTTAGTGAAGTACCACGGATCCGAGGAAAGGCCGAAAGGAAGCACTTTGTAATGATAAAAAGAATCTTTCCATTGAAATTGGAGATACTTTCTGTGAGAAGGATGGATGGGAACTGTAAGGTAAGAGTCTTGCAGATCTAGTCTGACCAACCAATCGTTTTGGATGAGAATGTCTCTTAGGTGTAAATCGTTTCCATTTTGAAATGGCGATAAATTACAAAATTGTTGAATTCCTTTAAATTTAGGACCAGACGAAAATCCCGAAGGATCGAAGGGGCATTGCTCGACCGCTTGTTTGGATAGAAGAGAAAGAATTGCGTTGTGCATGAGAATGTCCTGTTCCTGAGAGAAGAGCAAAGGAAGAGGAAGAGAATGTTGGACTGGGAGATTGTAGAACTCTATTAAATACCCCTGAACCGCCTGAAGAACCGAGGGATCTGTAAAAGAGAAATTCATGAATCTAGAAATAGAGCCAGTCTGCCTCCGATGGGAGGAAGGTCAGAATTGAAAACACTTACCGGAGAATTGCTCTCCTTTGTTCCTGTAGCCTCTGAACCGGAAGCCTCTGGTGTGACGAGGGTAGAACTGAGGTTTATATCCTGAGTAGAAGTCAGCCTGGCCTTGTTGATTAAAGGAGCCTCTGTTGGAGGAGCGGCCGGCAAAGTGACTCTGACCTTTGCCAGCCCTGGCAAAAACCTGAGGGGAAATAATCTTCTTAATGGATGTTTGGGCTTTGTCCATGGTGGGGAAGGTGGCAACATCTTTGCTTAACTCTTTAATAAAAGAGTCACCAAACAAGAGACCTTTAGCAGCAGGACCTTCTTCTTTAGAAGCTAAAGATACTAATTTAGGGTCTATCTTGTGTAGAAGGCTCTTCCTTCTTTCCAAGGATATGTGGGCATTGGTTTTGCCTAAAACACAAATCGCCCGTTGGGCCCAATTGGAAAGGGTATCAGGGTCGATAATAATACCCTCAATCTTGGCTTTTTCTGGTGAAAGGACCCACCAAATCCAACAGTCTATCTTGACAATTAGCCCAAGCCCTATCCACCCCTTTTTTAGGATCCTTGCCAAATTTTGAAAAGAACATAAGTATATTAGGATCAATAATGGGAGTATTTGTAATATTATTAGGAAGGGAAGGGCGGGGACATTCTGATTTCAATTTATTCCTAGTGGATTTGTCAAGAGCATTGCGCAAATAAAAAGAAACATATTCCCCCACATGCTCAGCAGGATACCAATCTGTTGAATAGGGATGGTTCACCAAGATGGTCAACCAGATCTTGAGACTCAGGGTGAAATGCACCACCGTCAACAGGAGAAATCTTTAGCCTTTTCTCCAGAGGCCCATATGAATATTAATCATTAGACCCATCCAAATTATCTGAGTCATCCATCACACCATGATCCTCATCATCATCGGTGTCCCTCAAATGAGAATTATTGAGGGGGGAAGAAGGGGGACCCAATTTGCAAACCTTGCGGGTGGGAGGACCAATTTTAATTGAAACTCCTTTAGTGGAAGTGGATGGAGCCGGGCGTTTTTTATTTTGCTGGGAAGAGGCAAACATTTTTGTTAAAGAAGCTTCTAAATTCTTGGACACATCTAACATAAAAATAGAAACTGCTTGCTGAACTGAGTCTTTAATAAAATATTCTAATTTGTCTTTAAATTGTTGATACTCCTCCTCTTCAGACATAATGTGACCTCAGTAGTGTCTGAAAGAAAGACAGAAAAATAATTCCCTCAGCAAATAAAGGGTTAATACCCGCAGGGAAGAGATGGGCGTGTAAAGGGAAGAACAGGGATAGAAATGCCACTTACTGAAAACAGGCGGAGATAAGTAAGCTCAGACGAAGACAGGCAACCGTCAGGGGAGCTAGTTCAAGAACGCCGCTGACAGTAATTCCTCAGAGCGTCAGACCGCAGAACGAAAGTCGTTGGAAACTTTCTGACGGGACGCGAGCCTCGGAAGAGAAAGAGCTGATAACCAACGGCACGAACGGCAGACCGCATGGGGAAAAAATATCGGTGTAGCAGGCATAAATATTTAAATTAGAGCAAACGATTATAATAAACAGAAAAAACTGTTTACATGAAAGAAAAACGGTAGACTAACAAGATAAAGAACGGCAAACAGGCACGAGAGTTGCGCACATCAAGACTCATAAATCAAAAACACACAAATAAATATCGAAAGTCATGCATAGAAGGGAAAAACAGCAATAAAATATATGTACTTATCTTGACTGTGAGCAGCAAGAAAAGAGGACTTGTTGTTCGCAGTCAACATAAATATGGGTTCACTCGTCATCTCATTGGTTCCCCCTTTATGATGTCATTTTGTAGTTTTCTTTTCTTCATTTTGGGTAATGTAGTTCTTGCTTGGCTGCTGTTTAATAAAGCAAGAAAAGACTGCATAATAGGAGCCTCCCTGTCTTGTAATAAAATCTCTGTCAGGGTGAAACACAAGCAAACCCCAAGTGAACCTATTCTTGACTCTCTGGTAGCTTGGCACAAAGCAGTCAGGCTCGACTTAGAGGCAATGTGTAAAGTATTTATGCAGCACTTCATACTGTAATAAAGTGAAAACACAACACAAGAAAAATCCCACACCAATTTAGAAGAACGGAGCAAAATGTAATACATTATTAGAGACCAAAACGCCACAAATCTAATCAGTAGAACCGGCGGTATGCAATTTTAAAGATCTAATTAACAATAGTGTCTAGAAGCACAGAGCACCAACTGTGGTCATCTCATCAAGCCAGACCTTGCCAAAAGTTTAAGCTGACCGCGATGGAGCGTGGGCTGGGTTCAGGGACCAAGTTAGATCCGCTGAACAAAGTACTTTAAATCCTGGTTTGCGGAGCATTGTAAAATCCTGCGTCGAGGGTGGCTCTCGCAGTGGCGGTTCCAAGGAGGTGTAGAGCTACGACGCAGAGTCCTGCATCATAGTCGAGGCTACCATCAGCAAGGACCCTGCGATGCGAAGTCCTCCATCGAGAATGCGTCGCCCAGCAGCGGTTCCGTGAAGAAGCTGCAGGCTGTGATGCACAGTCCTTGGTTATAACAGACAGGCCATATAGCAGGTGAAGGTGCATTGTGGAAGGACAGACTCTACAAGGGTGTGAGACAGACATATGATCCAGGTGTACCTCCGGAAATAGCTCTTGCCACCTGAATGCTGAAGAACTTCCCTTTCTTTGGCATCCCATTATGCTGTTATTACTTCTAATGTCCCCCACAATGTACCTCTTCCCCAAATTAATTGTCAGCAAGTAAGTAAGTGTGAAGGTTAAATCTTTGACCGGGTCGACCCATTAGACTAAGCCAGCCTCCGGTGCACTGTGGTCAGCTGAAACTTGACTCCAGGTCACTGTGTACCACAACCATAGATGCTATGGTGTTTCTTGGTGGTTTTCACTTTAAAAAGTCTCATCTCCAATTCCCCTAGTCGAACTTTAATAATTTCTGTGTAATTGTTCTTATTAAACTGTTCTTATTTTTTCTAAAGTGATTTGGGATTTGGATAGTGATGTGTTTGGACTTGACACTGTTTAATACTGCTTAATACTTAGCAACCTTTTCTTAAAGTGAGGCCTGGCTGCTGTGCGCCATAGCTACTTTTGGGTGAGCACAGGTTTATGTACTGAAATTGTCTGTTTGATCACAGAAGCATGTTGACCTTAATACTTGAGAAAGACTTGCATCCTTCTCAACTAATAACCAACTAATAACTCATTACCTTACAGTAAGGCAATGGAAAGATTGTCTGGTTACTTTTACACGTCCCAGAAGGAGGTGGAAATAACATGGTTTTGTCAAACTAACCTGACATGCCCAGTGACAATCTGAGGCATCTCTTGTACCCTCTGAAGTGGCGGGGTACCTTCTGAAAGAGTATGGATGGGCATTGACAGATACCTATGTCCATTGATCACTTTGGTGAGCTGGTGCAGCATTGCGATTGTAGATCTTAGAATTAGGTACTGCAAACCTTTTAGAAGCATTGGTGCTTAGGCGATAGCTTCAGATTGGAACTTTCTCGTAATATTTCCACCAGAGGTGCAGAGCAGGTCCGCCTGCATAAGGATGATGTGGGGTGGGTATGGAGCCACATTATAATTTGCTAAGATTTTGAAATCCTTGATCAATTAATTGCTTTAAAGGCCGACAAAACACTAATGCGACTCATGGGGTGACTGAGGAAACATTGCAGAAGGTTGCCGGATATCCTCCAGTCATACTTATGGTTTGCCAATGGGAAGATAAAACAAAAAGATCCGAATTCAGTCCCTTCAAACAGATGATTGTTAATCCTCTGAGACCCACTGCTATTGGGGAGGAGAAAGGTGTTAGACTCATCTGATTGTGCATTGTACCTTGCTCCTTGAATGAAAGTGGCATCGCATAAGGAAATGGCAAAGAAAGCAACAGATTATTAGCAAGATCGAGAGATCTGGATTGTTGAGCGTGCGAAGCCAAGGGCCATGCGATCAAATGGTCTGACACCTGCACACTGCATGCAAAGAGCAGTGATGTAAATAACTCGGTTTATCTATCTACCTCAAAGCCACCCTACGGGGTCTCTCAGGCATCAACACTAGTGCAGTAAAACAATAAGGTATTTGGCAGCTGATAACGATAATGATGAAGGTAAGATTTGCCTTGATTTCCAGATTACACTGGTGGTGTATTTATTTTACACAGCTGTTTACATCACCTGACAAGTTCAACAATCATTGGCAAAATAATTAAGTCTGGTGTTGGCTCCCAGCCTTTTGGTTTTGTCAATGCTTGTTTTGTCTTGTCATGATTTTTACAAAACTTTATTGTAGCAAGAGCTGCCAGGCTCTCGACAAAACCAAAAAATAAGCATAGATATTTTTCTCATATTGCCATATTAATTTGACCCTGGATCTGAATGGAATTACTCCCCAGAAATAAGTGCTTGGAGGCCCAACGTCACCCATTGGCTCAAATTAAGTAACATCTGCGATAAGCACAGCACCAGCCTCAATAGTGTCCCTGTTTTCTGTTTGCAGACGCAGGAGCAGCTGCAGGAGCTGGACCAGGAGCTGGAGCAGGACAAGGAAAGGATCAGACAGCGGGGGCTTAGCAAGAAGGCTGCCATTGCTGTTGCCGTTAGTTCCAGTTTCGAACGATTCCGAAAATTATTTTCTTTTGCTTGTCGTCTGCCGGACATCACAGAGGAAGGCGCTGAGGAGGGAGAGGTGAAGTACTGCCAAAATGTTTCCATATTCCCCCCTCATCCTCATTCTCTGATACCCAGGGCTTTAAGTTGGATGAAAACCTGGGGGGTTTCTCAAAGGGGCGTGGCCGATGTAATTAAGGGCGTGGCTTAAAAACACCTAAGGTAAAAATCGGTGCTTAGCATAGTGTGCCGCCTGTCTGGTATTTTACTGTTTATATCATTGCATTTAGATATATATAATAGAACAAGTAACATTACACCTAAAACAAGCCAGGAGTATTGGCTTTGTCAATGCGTAAGATAAATAAGCAACAACTATGGCTTCGTTGTATATAATATTAAAGATGCTTCGGTTCTGAAATGATGAGACTGTGAAAGAACTAGAAGAATGGTACTGCTGCAGAGTTAAGATGACTTTTTTCAGCCTGAGAGTGAGGGCAAAAATGGAGAGCCCGATAGGGACCTGTCTCAGCACTTGCTTTTTAGAACTGCCGGTGCTGAGTGCCCAGCCAACTTAAAGCCCAGCTGATACCTATAGGTGAATGCTGCCCTATCATGATGGGTGGCGCTGGCTCATTGCAGAGCCAGCGTAGGTTTTATGGGCCTGCAGTTTGTAAAGACAATTCATTTTCCGCATAGGTTTTATGGGCCTGCAGTGTGTAAAGACAATTCATTTCTCCGCATATTTCTTCGCGCTAGGGTTTGAGTTCCAGGTAGCGTGGCTTGAAAACAGTAAGCAGGATTGTCTCTTTCTCTTTCTGAGCTATGCTGGATAAAACGATGTACTAACTCAGAGAAACGCTGGTTTAAATGAATTCACTTTCACACTGCAGGTGCGTAAAAACGAGCACTCGGATCTGCGCTAAGCTAGCTCCGATCATCATTCTACTGTGAGCGAGGGAGAGAATGGAAGCAGCACTACACTACTTAACAAGTAGGGGAGGGACAAAAAGAAAGAGAGGGGGGGAGGAGTTAGAGCATCAGAGAGGCAAGGGGAGAGAACACACAGCCCTCACTGGCTCGGAGCTTCTAAGGCTAGCTTGCAGCTCTGCTCACACAACTCTGCTCCCTTTTAGCAACAGAAAAAGAATCACCAAAGTCAAATCAGGAGAAAAATTTCTCCTATGTCGCAAGGGGAATAATACATATTTAACCAATGAAAATTGGTAAGAAGGCAATATGCCACTGGGTGGGCCACATGAGACAGCAGAGCCATCAAATCAATATCATGGGGTGAACCAAGTAAACCAATATTAATAAGGTGCGGACCATGACAATAAACGCCTGAACCTGTCAATTGGCAAAACCTAAAAAGAGCGTGTTGTTTGTGTTCCGTAGTATATTTCAAGAGTACTTGGATCATTGGCACACAAATAAATTGCTAGATTACAGACATGGGTGCAAGGCTAAAGCAAGGGTCACGAATACGAAGAGCATTGAGTCATTGATACAGAGAAACAGCTGGAATGTCATGGTGTAAAGGAAAAGATTAAGTAAGGGAACTTAGGGAAGCTATCTTTAAAGCATGGTAGCACTCTAGCATACACTCTTACCAAGGGTAGAAGGGCCATAGCAAGAATGTTGCCACACAATAGGTACAGAGAAAAAGCAAGAGTAGACAGTGAGTTCAATTTCATAGTGCATGGTTTGAAGTTTAAACTGCAGAGGTGGACGCGATGTTATGGATCTACGGAGAAGTTAATCTATTGTTGTACATTAGTTAGATAAAATGTTGTCACACCCTCATGATATGTAGATAAGAGAGTAAAGGTAAGGAAATTAGTGTAATAAAAGGAAATAAAAAAATAGCACTCATTTTAATTAAAAGATGAGTTGGTGGAAACACCGCGCACACAAAAAGGCATGACTGACATAAGAGCACAAACAAAGATTTGTAGCATAATATAAGACCACAAAGAAAGAGTTGTAGCTTGTCAAAAAGTATTCAGCCTCCCACAGGTGAAAGACCCATCACATTTCAAAATATCTTTTGGAAAATGCAAAGATCTTCAGGGACATGCCACCCTCCTCCCCGCCTATGGACAATAAAATCTGAAGTGTTCAATTCCCACTCGCCCCCTTGGAACTAAGGAATGCACCACACTCACCCCCTATTCCCTCCTAAAGTGACATCAAGCACAATGTGACCTTATGAATCTTCTCTACAAAGACTCCTTGTGTTGGCAGAGAAAGGGTTAAACATCGATCTTCTTGTCAGGTTTCAGGAGTCTGTGCTCTACAGCAATTAGCTGTTCTACCCCTTGACTAAAGTGGGCCATCCCATTCATGTCAAGGCCAGGACTTTATAGCCACTGCCACTCTTTAAATATTTATATGTGAACGTACATGTATGTCTTTGTAGAAAGACAGAGACTACTATCCATGCAAATTTGGGGACAGAACTTCATGCAGATGTTCAAACGATCTAGTGTAGCGCATAGCTACCCTCCCGGGGCCTTGCACCGCTGAATGCAACAGAGCACCATTAAGTCATAATCACCAAACAGCCAGGTTTTTAATAATTTCCTGAACAGACCTTCTTCCTCCATCATCCTCAACCTAGTAGCTAATTTATTCAATAGTTTTTCGACTAGGACGGAAAAATATCGACCTCCACTCTTTGCTTTACACATTTTGGCTAACTCTAGGGAGAATGATTGTATTGATCTACTGGGCACATAAGGATGAAGCATGGGAAACAAAATGTGAGGGCCTGTTTCTTTAAGCTCTGTGGGCAATTCATAACAATTTAAATTGGATTCTACTTTTAACTGGAAGCCAGTGCAAGGCAGCCAAGGACCCAGAAACTGATTGATACTTCGGTACCTTCAGTAAACAGCCTCGCTGCAATATTCTGGATTACCTGGAGTCTTTTCAACAGGTAGAGCGGGCGTCCAAGGTAGAGGGAATTTTCTAACTGGAAAAGAATCAAAGCCTGCACCACAATCCTCCGAGAGGGTGGTGGCAGGAGGTCTAAAATCTTTAGAAGCATCCTCATGATACCTAAACATGTGGAGGCCAGTTTAGAAACTTGGGTCTCAAAATTGAGATTTTCATCCATCCAGAAGCCCAGATTTGTAATAGTTGGTTTAGGGAGGAACTACCTTACTTATTTCTGCACAGCACTGCTTGTGATGATCCATCCAGTTTTCGCATCTTGGACTTTAGGGGAGCCTCATTTGTGCGGTGTCACAGCACTCAACACTACCTTTCTACTACTGTCATTCTGGAACTGAGGATGACGTGTGTTTGAGGAAAGCTTGTACCGCTGCTATCTTTTAAATTACATATTCTGTGTGTGTGTGTATCAGTGTGTGTCTGTAGGTGTGTTAGGGCTCAGGCCATCTGGTTCTTGCCTGAATTAGTAGGCATGAGTGTGATGTACACAATAGCCTGCCCACATGCTCTGCAACTACTGCTTCCTATGGGCCAGTCCCAGATGTTCGATTTACTCTTACCATAGGGGGGTGAATAAGGGAACAAACTTCTTGAAAAAACCAACCGCCCCAGAGGAACCAAGCATGAGGAGGACATGGCCCCAAATGAAACCCAATGCGAGACTTCATATCAAGGCCATGAACAAAACCCAAACACAAGGAGATGATGGACGGAGTGCTGAAACACTCACCCCCAGTCACAGATCTGGGTTGAATCCATCATCATTCTTTAGCTCACTTCGCCACCCCAGTTCAGACACAGCTATATGCAAATCAGTCTTCACCCTGTGCCTCATGGGAACAGTCCAGCCCGAACTGCCAAGCCATGTTTTCCCTGGAGCGGAAACAAGCATCCTGGGTCCGGTTTTGTGGTAACACCCCTCATCAGCCAGGCTAGCTTGAATCCAGTGGCAAAGTGAGCAAGGGACCCACCTCTGGGCATGCCCTGCCAACTTAGGGCCAACAAAGCAAACACAAGGAGATTATGGATGGAATGCTGAAACTTTTCAAACACTCACCCCCAGTCACAGATCTGGGTTGAATCCATCATCATTCTTAATCTCACTTCGCCACCCCAGTTCAGACACAGCTATATGCAAATCAGTCTTGACCCTGTGCCTCATGGGAACAGTCCAGCACGAACTGCCAAGCCATGTCTTCCTTGGACCAGAAACAAGCATCTTGGGACCGGTTTTGGGGTAACACCCCTCATTGGCCAGGCTAGCTTGAATCCAGTGGCAAAGTGAGCAAGAGACCCACGTCTGGGTATCCCCTGCCAACTTAGGGCGAACAAAGCAAACACAAGGAGATGATGGACGGAGTGCTGAAACTTTTCAAACACTCACCCCCAGTCACAGATCTGGGTTGAATCCATCATCATTCTTTAGCTCACTTCGCCAACCCAGTTCAGACACAACTATATGCAAATCAGTCTTGACCCTGTGCCTCATGGGAACAGCCCAGCCCGAACTGCCAAGCCATGTCTTCCCTGGACCCCAATCAAGCATCCTGGGACCGGTTTCGGGGTAACACCCCTCATCAGCCAGGCTAGCTTGAATCCAGTGGCAAAGTGAGCAAGGGACCCACAACTGGGCATACCCTGCCAACTTAGGGCGAAGAAAGCAAACATAAGGAGATGATGGACGGAGTGCTGAAACTTTTCAAACACTCACCCCCAGTCACAGATCTGGGTTGAATCCATCATCATTCTTTAGCTCACTTCGCCAACCCAGTTCAGACACAGCTATATGCAAAGCAGTCTTGACCCTGTGCCTCATAGGAACAGTCCAGCGCAAACTGCCAAGCCATGTCTTCCCTGGACCAGAAACAAGCATCCTGGGACCGGTTTCAGGGTAACACCCCTCATCAGCCAGGCTAGCTTGAATCCAGTGGCAAAGTGAGCAAGGGACCCACGTCTGGGCATACCCTGCCAAATTTGGGCGAACAAAGCAAACACAAGGAGATGATGGAAGGAGTGCTGAAACCTTTCAAACACTCACTCCCAGTCACAGATCTGGGTTGAATCCATCATCATTCTTTAGCTCACTTCGCCACCCCAGTTCAGACACAGCTATATGCAAATCAGTCTTGACCCTGAGCCTCATAGGAACAGTCCAGCCCAAACTGCCAAGCCATGTCTTCCCTGGACTGGAAACAAGCATCCTGGGACCGGTTTCGGGGTAACACCCCTCATCAGCCAGGCTAGCTTGAATCCAGTGGCAAAGTGAGCAAGGCACCCACGTCTGGCCATACCCTGCCAACTTAGGGCGAACAAAGCAAACACAAGGAGATGATGGACAGAGTGCTGAAACTTTTCAAATACTCACCCCGTCAAAGATCTGGGTTGAATCCATCATCATTCTTTAGCTCACTTCGCCACCCCAGTTCAGACACAGCTATATGCAAAGCAGTCTTGACCCTGTGCCTCATTGGAACAGTCCAGTGCGAACTGCCAAGCCATGTCTTCCCTGGACCGGAAACAAGCATCCTGGGACTGGTTTCAGGGTAACACCCCTCATCAGCCAGGCTAGCTTGAATCCAGTGGCAAAGTGAGCAAGGGTCCCACGCCTGGGCATACCCTGCCAACTTTGGGCGAACAAAGCAAACACAAGGAGATGATGGACGGAGTGCTGAAACTTTTCAAATACTCACCCCCAGTCACAGATCTGGGTTGAATCCATCATCATTCTTTAGCTCACTTCGCCACCCCAGTTCAGACACAGCTATATGCAAATCAGTCTTCACCCTGTGCCTCATGGGAACAGTCCACCCCGAACTGCCAAGCCATGTCTTCCGTGGACCAGAAAGAAGCATCCTGGGACCGGTTTCGAGGTAACACCCCTCATCAGCCAGGCTAGCTTGAATCCAGTGGCAAAGTGAGCAAGGGACCCACGTCTGAGCATACCCTGCCAACTTAGGGTGAACAAAGCAAACAAAAGGAGATTATGGATGGAGTGCTGAAACTTTTCAAACACTCAACCCAGTCACAGATCTGGGTTGAATCCATCATCATTCTTTTACTCACTTCGCCACCCCAGTTCAGACACAGCTATGTGCAAAGCAGTTTTGACCCTGTGCCTCATGGGAACAGTCCAGCCCGAACTGCCAAGCCATGTCTTCCCTGGACTGGAAACAAGCATCCTGGGACAGGTTTCAGGGTAACACCCCTCATCAGCCATGCTAGCTTGAATCCAGTGGCAAATTGAGCAAGGGACCCACGTCTGGGCATACCCTGCCAACTTTGGGCGAACAAAGCAAACACAAGGAGATGATGGACGGAGTGCTGAAAAGTTTCAAACACTCACCCCCAGTCACAGATCTGGGTTGAATCCCTCATCATTCTTTAGCTCACTTCACCACCCCAGTTCAGACACAGCTATATGCAAATCAGTCTTGACCCTGTGCCTCATGGGAACAGTCCAGCCCGAACTGGCAAGCCATGTCTTCCCTGGACCGGAAACAAGCATCCTAGGACCAGTTTCGGGGTAACACCCCTCATCAGCCAGGCTAGCTTGAATCCAGTGGCAAAGTGAGCAAGGGACCCATGTCTGGGCATACCCTGACAACTTAGGGTGAACAAAGCAAACACAAGGAGATGATGGATGGAGTGCTGAAACTTTTCAAACACTCACCCCCAGTCACAGATCCACAGATGTGGACCAGGAGGCCAGCCCAAAATGCCAGCAGGGTCCTCCAACAACACTTAGAACACCCAGAGGAAAAACCATGTGGCAAAGAACCATGGACCTGCTGACAGGTCGAGGGGACTCACAGAACCAGCAGAGGCAAAACAATAACCCAGAATAGCAAAGAAAAGCAGGTAGTCGGGTTGTCCTTGACATGAAGCAGGTAGTTCAGGAGCCAAACCGGAAATGACCATCACTAGGCCCAGGAGCAGCTAGAAGACCTGCAAAAGCAGCAGAACTAGAAGATAATGGACTGCTCAAGGCATATGCACAGTGCCAGCCAGGATTCCCAAAGCCTGATGGAAAACCAAAATCATAGAAAGTGGAGCCACAGAAGCAATCCCGGGCACAAGGAAGAGAGAAGCTGTGAAAAAAAGTCAAAAGGGAAAAAAACCATGTTATCATGCCCAGAATGAAAAGACGAGGTATGTGAACAAAGTAACAGCCCTCAGAGCCACAAATCTGCCTTCGGCCCAGTTCATGGCATGTGGGTGCTCCAATCATGACACAGAAGTCTGTTTCAGCCGGCCTGCATCCAGAGAGCCCTGGAGCGCTGCAGCTTGGGAAGAGTCCCTTCCACACAGAAGACATTGAGCACATAATATGTGGCAGTAGGCCAGGGAAATGAAAGGTTGGCGAAGAGCACTGGTACACAGGGTACCCAGACATGGGTAATGATGGACAAGAGTTAGAGGCACTGAAGGTACCTAGGACAGAAGGACATCAGCTGGCCTCTCATATACTTGCTGCAGAACGCCACATTCACCCTGCTGCAAGCTACACAAACCAATATTTTCTTCCTCGCTCTGAATTACATGCACTTTCAGTCTTGCTCGTAAATACTCAGAGTTACTCAATCTTCATCACTATTAGTCAGTCTGAGTCTCTGTCACTTTCAGTCACTGTCTGTGTCAGTCTCAGCCAGTCTGTCGCCCTCAGTCTCACCCCCAGTCTATCAGTCACTCTCCTCAGTCTGAATCAGTTTTAGTTAGCCACCCAATTTCACCATCAGCCAGCCTGCCTGGTCAGTCTCAAACTCAGCCAATCTCAGACACTCTCCGCCTGACGTCTCTTAGAATCTTCCTATTTCACCCTCATTCATTCTAAGGCACTCAGTTGCAGTCATTCTCAGTTGATCTCAGTCAATGTCTGTATGAACACTATGCTATTCTACAGAGTAAAAACCCACAGCCTGAGCATGATGTTATTTCACAGGGTGCAACAAACTCTCTAGAGGGGATCTGTTGCATCACAAACGCTATATTGCAGGCAAGATATTCCTTTTGAGTCATAGAGGCAAAAGTTCATATCTTGAGTCTTGAAGATACGGTGACCACTATCTGCCAAATAATCATATATTACAATGCTCTAAGTACAAAGATGCCAGCTAGAATCGAAGATGCGAAGGGCAGCTAGCTGCACAATAACCTCAGTTTCTTGGGATTCCCCAAAGCAGTAGAGGGCACCCACCTGGAGCGGTTTCTCAAATCTTGGCTCAGAGGATTTCACCTGGCAGGTCAGATTTCTCCCTGATTTCTAATTGAACGGGCACAATGTGCTCTTACAACGTGTCCTCTGCCTGGGGCTCCCCCTTGGCACATCACTGCTCATTGTTGAAGCTACATGGAAGGAGACCTTACCCTGTGGACAGTGAAAAGGTCAGGCAAAGTTAAACATGAATCACTTAAAAGCCTTATTTTCCTACACTACATCAAACTAGCCCAAATTCAAAGGAACTACTTCAAACAGGTGTAGCAAAACTATAAGCCATTGGACTTAAATACATGCTGCTTTATTTGGCAAATTAAACGTCCTCTTCCAAGGAAATGCCGTAATCTTAGATTACTCAGATAGAGCATGGGAATGGGTGGAGGAAAGGCTCCAGCCCACTAGGATTGGCCGCTCACAACCTGGAATCTCACTAGAGACCTGTAATGGTGATTGGCCAAGAGCAGGCTGTGTCCCCCATCAGCCTTGTTCTCCTGTCAGGGTCCCCAGCTGTGAGCAAACGAGATAGACCTGAGGCCAGGTCAGTACCCACTGTGTGGTTTCCTCTTATACAAAGAATGGAGCAGGACAAATCCACGCAGGCTGTTAAAGTACCGGAAGAGCAAAGTGAGACATGCACCTTCATAGAATGGGCACCTACAAACCCCCCTTAAACAGTTTCTGTTTTAGAGTTAGTTAACTGGGGTTTGTTTTTCATGTTTTGGCAACAGATGCTTCTGAGGGAGAAATGTAAGGGTGAGGAGATGTTAGGGGGTTATGGGTTATTCATATTTGGGAGTTGTTATGGCACACACCACCATGAAAGGTATGACCTGACTGCTTTGTTTCTGATACCATACTTCGGACAACTGATACATATGGGCAAACTAGGGTGTTGACCGGAAATGTCAATGGGCTCTTTGATAAGATTATGAGAGGGGCAGTGATGATATATATTAAGATGCACTGAGATCCTCTTGCAAGAAAAGCACCTACTGAGCATAAAATGTGCCTTTCTAGGGAGGCACGGATACATTAGAGTTTTTCATGACTGTTTTGTGAGAGGATCCAGAGGGGTGGAAATCCTTCTGCATTGGTCAGTCACTTTGGTGATCACCAGATCCAAAACTGACAAGCTGGGCTGGTGTGTCTTATTAGAGGGAAACTTGGAGGGGGTTCTGTGGGCCTTTGGTGATCGGTGCCACTCTACTGCCTTTATCGGGGCTGTAGTAGCTATCCAGGAGGGATTGTTGATACTGGAGAGCAACTTTAATGCTTTGCACAACAGCTCATTAGACACTCCATCCGTAGCTCTGACCATTAGAACACAGACACTGGCCAAGTGGGCAACCTCACTGAGCTTGTAAGATGTTTGGCGTACCAGGCATCCACACGATTGCCACGCCACACACTCATATAACTGTTGTTCCAGAACTGACTACTTATTCATGCCAGCTAGTAGTTTGTATTTGAAAGGGTGCCGGTGCTCGCATCCTCCTTGGGGACATTCAGATCAGTCGCTGCTCAAAATGTACCGTACTGGCTGGAACACTGGAAGCATATGGATCGTGAATGCCGGGCAGCAAAAAGATGAATCCCTTGTTGAAATACTTTGTGAGGTGACCATTGAATACTACAGACATAAACTCCTTGCTCAGTGACATCGCTGATCTCCTTATGGGAAGCTTTTGAGCCAGTGGTCTGTGGCAGGGCCTTTTCCATGGTGCGTGGAAGGCAGAGCGATATTGTAGAGATGAGATGCAGCCCCTTCACCTGCAATAGTCCGTGGGCGTGCAGTTCCTCTGATGGAAAATTCTGGATATGGCCAAAGTGTCCGAAATCATTTCACAATACAGATTATATAAACAAGGCAATGAATCAGGTAAATTTATATACTGGCTGTTGCAAAAAGAGGCAGGGTCTTAGATTGTCTCCCTTACCTTTGCATCTGCAGGAGGTCAGGTTTCTAGATCATGGAATATTTTGCCAAGTATTATCCCGCCCTGGCAAGCGGGGGTTCTCTCGCCTTTGAAATGCACACACCCTGTTGCCAGGGAGTTGATGGCGAGTGAGCTCTCGAGAATGGACCAGGAGGAGCTGAGGAGCTTGACGAATGGTTGACCCCAGAAAAGATTTGATCAGCCATATCTGCTTTTCTTTCAGTCAAGTCTCAAGGCCCTAATTGCTTCCTGATCAAATGTATTTATTTTTTCCCCCTCCTAATGCTGCATCTTTTTGCACTGTTCGAGGTGATTGCATGTTCTGGTTCGCTACCCAACGGCCTCTGCTGCGCAACCCTTGTCTCTATCCGAAAGCCCAGTAAGTCCCCAGAGCTATGTGCCTCGTACAGGCCTATCTCTCTCCTAACGTGTAGGTTAAACTCCTGGCAAAAACTTTGGCCACAAGGTTATTAAGACACTGGTTCATGAAGACCAGAACAGATTCATGCCGGGGAGGGTTGAAAGGCATTGTCTCCATAGACTTCAAATGACACTCTATAAGGAGCGCAGCCTACAAGGACGAACTGTACCGCTGTCCACATACTATGAAAAGACATCCAACACGGTGCTCTGGCCCTTTATATTTCAAATATTATGTATGATGAGCTCCGGCCTGTGCTTCCTAGCCTCTGTTCGGACCCCCAGACACAAATGAGGAACAACTGGGAGATTTTCTTGCCACTCTCACGTGATATTGAACGAGGTACATATCAGGGCCGTCCCCTCCCTCTCCTCCTCTTCACCCTAGTGGTGGAGATCTTTGCGGAATAGATTAGGAGAGATGCACAGACATGTGGCTTTCCGTGGACCAAAGGCAGAGAGGGCAGAGTGGCATGCTTTTATACCTTCAATGACCACAGGCCTACTTACCCCACATGATGTTGAAAATATATAGAGAAGCGTCCAGACTGACGGTTAATTGGGGAAAACTATGTATGTACAATTTATCGGCACGCTGCTCCCGATCCCCCCGAGTGCCCAGTTCCAAGTTTATTTTATTTATTTATTTGAGGTTTTATAGAGCGCGAGCGTAACCCGTTAGGGTATCAGAGCGCTTTACAGGGATAGCACGTTACGTACAGGTTAGGCACAGGCAAAACACAAGGATGGGGATTAGGGAAATGACTACATTAGGACAAAGTCAGATTTATGTACAATAATCAGTACAGTATCATAATCAGCAGAGTGACATGTCAGCGATAAAAAGAGAAAACCAGCAATTGTAAAAGAGGGGAGATATGATAGCTACAGGCAGAGAGAACCAGCAGAACATTTGAAGGAGTGAGAATTTGTACACGGAAAGGGCCAAGCAGTACAGGAAATTATGCACAGAACCAAGGGCCATGACAAAAGGCGGTATGCGCAAAGGAGAGTTAATGGAGGAATTTGCTCATTATGAAGGTTTTAGCTTCCTTTTTGAAGATTGACAGAGAAGGTATTCTTCTGATGGAGGATGGTACCGAGTTCCAGATTCTTGGTGCAGCCCCAGAGAACGCTCGGTTATATGTTTTTTCTTTGCGGAAGCCGGGAGGCTGGAGCACACGGTCTCTGGCGGACTGGGAGTTTCTGAATCCCCCAGATACCACGATTTTCTGGGCGATATATGCCGGGGAGTTCGTGTACAAGGCTTTGTGTGTGATACAGGCCAGCTTGAGCTGGATTCTGGCTTCAAGAGGAAGCCAGTTCAAGGCCTTCAGATGTGGTAAAATGTGGTCAAATGTTTTAGAGACCGATAAGAGTCTAGCTGCTGCGTTGAGGCAAGCTTTTAGAGGGGCCGTGGAAGTCTTTGGTAGGCCAGATAGGGTAGAGCAGCCGTATTCAATTCTGGAGATGACTAATGCCTGAACTGCGGTTTTTAGGTCCGCAGTTTCAAGGAAGGGTTTTAGTTTTCTCAAGTAGCTCAGGTGGAACCTGGCAGTTTTGGCCATTGAGTTGATGTGTTCACGCATATTCAGGTTGCTGTCCAAGGTTATACCAAGAGATTTAGCAGAATCCACTAAGGTCGGTGTGCAGTTAAGTGTTGTGATCGAGTTAATCCATTCCAGGATGTCTTTGGAGTTTTTAGGGGGGGAGATGAGAAGGAACTCTGTTTTTTGGGCATTCAGTTTGAGCTAGTTGTTGGCGAGCCATTGAACAGTCAGTTTCAGGGCGTCATTCAGATAGGTAATCTCCTCTAGAGAAGAGATTTTCATGTAAATCTGAGTATCATCGGCGTACATGTGGAAGGAGATGTTGGCCGTGCGAAGAATTTCAGCTAATGGTTCAAGGTAGAGATTGACGAGGGTAGGGGACAGAGTAGAGCCTTGAGGGACACCGATAGATATCGGGGAAGGCGCAGATAGGTTGCTGTTGACTAAGAATCTCTGGGTGCGGTTCTGGAGGAAGGAACAAAATCATTTGATGACGGTACCTCCTAGACCCATCCTGTGTTCGAGGCGTTCAAGAAGTTTCTCGTGGTTGACTGTGTCGAATGCCGAGGAAAGATCCAGAAGGATCAAGAGACAGGTGTTGCCTTGGTCAAGGGCTTGGAGAGCATCATCATCTACGATGTGAGGAATAGTGGTTTCAGTGCTATGCCCAGGCCTGAACCCTGATTGGAATTCGTCAAGCAAGTTGAAATTAGCGATATGTTGGCTTAGTTGTAGCTGCACACATTTCTCCAGGACTTTCACAAGAAGAGGAATATTGGAAATTGGTCTGAAGCTGTCTGGAATTGCCGGATTCAGAGTGGGTTTTTTTAGGATGGGGATGACTTCCCGGTTTTCAGGGAGTCAGGTATAGACCCTTGAAGAAGGGAAGCGTTGATAATAGTAGCCCAAATGGGAACGATGAGTAGGGAGGTCGCTGCCAAGCAGTTGGCGGGAGAGGCTCGTTGTAGTGGGTATTCGGTTTTAAGGAGGAAAGAATTTTCGAGATGGAATGGTCATCATATAGATCGAAGTTGGACCAGTGAGCTTTGTTCTTGGGTGTTGCCAGGGGGGGAAGAGAGGAGAGATGGGCCCCGGTAGGAGGAGGAGGGACGTTTGAGGTGGCATTAAGTTCGTTACCTAGAGAGTCAGTTTTGGTTGTAAAGAAGGAGGAGAACTTATCACAGGTTATTAGGGATTTTGTATTTTCTTTGGATGACTTAGCTAGTTTGTTTGATTGAAGTTTGACTATTTCAAAGAGTTTGCGGGGTCTGTTCTTGGCGTTTTCCAGTTCTGATCTGAAGAACTCTTTTTTGGATCTGAGGATGTTCTTGTTGTAAGTATTTCTGGCCAGACGGAGAAGTTTAAGTTGGGGGGCTGAGGGGTGCTGCCTCCAATTTCTTTCTGTATTCGGAGAGCTCTCCTTTTGCTATTGAGGGGACCGCTGAACCAAGGGTTTTTGTCTTTGATTTGGGATCTTTTGAGCTTTAACGGGGCCAGATCATCCAAAATGTTGGACATAGTCGAGTTGTAGTGCTCTGTGAGGTCGTTGACCTTAGATAGATTTGGGGGGGTATAGGTCATTCTCGCAGCGAGCAGTCAGCTTCTCGAGGTCAAGGTTCTTAGTGTCTCTGAGCCAGCGTTTCGGTTTCACCGGTTGTCCAGGTCTTTTCGTGCGGTAGTCAGGTATTTGGAAGGTGATGGCATGGTGGTCTGACCAGTCGCATGGATCTATTGAGTTCAGCCTGACCACCGATGCCTTAGCGATGATCCAATACAACGAGGTGCCTTTTCAGTGGGTTGGAAGGGTGCAGGCCTGGGTGAGTGATTGGTCAGCGAGGAAGACTTTGACGGCGTTGACATGGGAGTCATTGGGGTCATTCCAGTGCAGATTAAAGTCACCGAGGAAAATGTCATTGGAGTGGTGGGAGACCTTAGCGGTAATAATTTCCATGAGGAGATCCATGAAGGTGTCGTTCTTGCCTGGGGAGTGGTAGAAGATGTGCAATTTGCATAACTGAGTAGTGTTGTTACAAATGGAGAGAGCAAGATATTCGCAGGAGTCTGTGGGGTCTGCATGGAGTTCTGTGACAAGGAGGTCTGAGCGGTAGATGCATGCGATGCCTCCCCCTTTTTTTGTTTGTCTATCAAGTCTAACGATGTTATAATTTGGTGGGACCAGTAAATCAAGGTAAGGAGATGAAGATTCATTGAGCCAAGACTCGGTTAGGATAGCTACATCAGTTTTATGGCTTAGGATGAGGGCGGCGATGTCAGAGGCATGTCTCGCAGCTGAACGGCAGTTAAGAAGGAGGCCAGAGAGTGGAGCATCGGGACAAATGTTGTAAGAAGGGGGAGGATAGGGGTACTTGTGTTAAGATGTTGCTGTTTACACCTCTATTACGGAGAGATGATGATCTATTGGTGTTGATTGAGACAGTGGGAATCAGGTAATCGACTATCTTGTCGGGAGGATGGGGGGCGCCGGGGGAGGTCATGTAGGATGAGAGGAGGGCTAGGGTTTCCTCCTCCGAGAGGTAGTTGGGATGTTTGCAAGGGCTAAGGTGTCTGCTGGCCAGCGGCATAGGTTGGAGGGTGGCTATGGTGAGCAGGGGAAGGACTGAGTTGGGGGAGGGCTTGAGGGTGGCGATAGAATGTTCAGTGAGGAGAAGGATGTTCTTCAAATCTAATAAGGATTTCTGGATTTTCTGAACTATGATGGATGCTCTGGTGTTCAGGGTTTCAAGGTCTAAAGGTGTAGGTAGTAGTTGCAGACAAGGGACCAGAGGGTCAGGACAGGGTCTGGCGCCATGAGCAGGAGGCCAGGTGGGGGAGCTCGACCCCCCTAAGGCTTGGTTACTGGGAGGAGGGGAGAGAGGAGGGCTAGGTGAGCTCAGTGGGGGGGTTCCGGGACTGTTGAGGGGAAGATTAGGTGAGCAGAGGGTGAGGTGATTGTTAGTTACTAAGTGAGAAGATGAGGAGCGAGGATAGGAAGCGGGGGGCGGCGGCTTTGAGTTATTGATGAATGCTAGAGGTCGGGGGGAGCGGAGGGAAGTTCTCTAACAGCACTAGGGGAGATACTGTCTCTGGATTTGACCTGATTGGGGAGCCCATTGGTAAGCACATAGGGAAGATTCGTACCAACTCGACTTATGGGAGGGAAAGAGAGGGAGGAAGGGGGAGTGGCAGCAGCATTAGTAGGTCTAGATGGGAGGTCCTTACCCTTGGAATTGGAGTTGAGTGAGCCGGCGCTGCGACGGGAGTCAGGGGGCGACGGCAGGCCCAGCGGGTGCGTGGAGGAGAGAAGTACTTGTTTTTTGAGGATGGAGAAGAAGTCAGTGAATTTATTGAGATCCATGTCTGGTGCTTGGATCATGATGATGCCATTTTTGTAAAAGGTAATGGTAAGGTCGGCTTTAAGATTTTGAGAAGGCACGATCGTGAGTTTGGCACCATAAGGAATGTTCCTGGAATTGTGGACGCTAAATAGGTTAAATATGGTGGTGCGCCATAGTGCTGTTTTCCTAGTATAGAAGATAAGGTCATTGGTAATGATGCCTCTGTCGGAGTTGAAGTACAGGTCTGAGATCAGAGTCTCAGGGTGTCTTCTCAGGAGGGAATGTTTGAAGGATTTAGCAGCAGACTTGGAAAGGTTGGGAGGGTTAGCAATGGTGAAAGAGTTGCGTCCTGTTGCAATCAGGTCAGACCCAGCCTTCATGGGAGGATGGGCAGGGTAGGCTGCCAGGGAGGGCCAAGCGTTGCCGATTTAAAGAGCAATACCTAATCGGGGAGCGGGCAGTACAGGGAGAAGATCCGAGCGCAGGAATGCCAAGAGGCTGCAACCCAGGAGGGGGTTCACGAGTTAGGTTCACCAGGGAGGGGCTAATAGGGGTTCCTGGGATTGAGCAGAAGGATGCTGGATGGGGCACCACGGACAATTCAGGAGGGAAAGGAAGGCACTTACAGACATAACCCGAGGCGTGGTGGCAGGCGGTAGGGAGCAGGTCACGATGCAGGTAGGGGCATCAGGAGGATGTAGGGTACCGAGACCAAGTAACCTATGATCAAGCAGACAGAGCAATGTCCCTCGGGGCATAGGTGCAGTCTGTTGGTTCAGCTCGTGTGGGGGCGTTGCTGCTTGTTAGCCGCCACTAGTCGATGACCCCCTTCTATGGGGGGGCGTCGAGTGCCTGTCGATCTTCTCTGGTGGCCTCCACCTACTTATTGCCTTGGTCCCTTGTCTCCATCTTAGGGTCAGGCGAGAATTCCCCCATAGGGCACCTCTCTTTCTCTGCTTTTTGCACTCCCAGCTATGCTTCACTGTGCCAGTTGATTATCGTCGCACTCCATCGCAGGGCGCTAACTGTTATATCAGCAGTCCCTAAGGTAGTAATCTCCCCCGTCTTGCACATCTCCTCCTGTGGGTCACCATCTTAGGGTCAGGCAAAACTGCAATCTCTTCTGAGCTCTCTGGGGCCGTGCTGTGTGGTCTCTCTACCTCTCAATTGGCCTCAATTGGTCGATCTTCTCTGGTGGCCTCCAGCTTCTCATTGCCTTGGTCCCTGGCCTCCATCTTAGGGACAGGCGAGAATTCCTCCATAGGGCACCTCTCTTTCTCGGCTTTTTTGCACTCCCAGCTATGCTTTACTGTGCCAGTTGATTATTGTTGCACTCCATCACTGGGCACTATCTGTAATATCAGCAGTCCCTATGGTAGTGTTCTCCCCGGTCTTGCACATCTCCTCTCTTGGGTCGCCATCTTAGGGTCAGGCAAAACTGCAATCTCGTCTGAGCTCTCTGGGGCTGAGCCGTGTGGTCTCTCTACCCTCTCAATTGGCCTTCAGACCCCTAAGGCAGGCTTATGTAATGGCTAGCCTCATTCCCCACTCACTTCTGGCAGTGAGTGCGGTGTGCGCGGGTACCCGCGTGTGCCGTCTTCGGCGGTGACATCAGTCCCCGGGCCCTCCGCGGCTCGCCGACTCTGTCAGCCCGGTCCCGGTCCGCTTTACTGCCGCCACCAGTATTGAGAGTCTGTGGTGAGGCTAAGATATCTATTCCTGCCTCCTGGGATCCCGCACGCCCGATTGCATCTTTCCCTTCCACGGGGTCTCGGATGCGGGCGCCGCCATGTTGCCTGATGCCGATCTCACAGGCACCCCTAAGTTGCTGACAGTCCTCTTTTATGCCTGGGCATGTACATTACGTGAGATCGACAATTAGCCTGGGACATGAATATTGCTTTAATTTTCAAATGTACTCATACTGATTTAGAGTCATGGGTCTAATTTCCACTTATGTTACTGGGATGGGTAATGTTCTATTAAAATTATAACCAACTCTGCTTCCTCTGTGTTTTACAGAATTCTCTATATATCCTTCTGCTCTCCTTTCAAGATATCCAGTCAGTAATATCACAATTTCTCTGGGCAGAGAAACTACTCGGGGTTTCCTATACCGAGTGCACTCTTCCAATCACCAAGGGCGGCCTTGGTGCCACAGTTCTCTGTCTTATTGGGCAACACAAATGGTACTGATCAGAGACGGGCTATTTGGTGACTGGCATGACTCCTCTTGGAGGCTAAAGTTGGCCACCCTAGATAACATTGGTGCTCTAGGCCTATTAAATGGAGGGGTAACCCCTGGCGTCACTCCCACAGATAAAAATAAATACCTCTTCTATTCTGGTGAGGAGCCCTGTCCCACATCAAATTGCTCAATGGAACTCACTGTGCAGATGTCTCTTTGGATGGGCACAAGGCTGAAGCAAGTGCCATGGCTTAGGGGTTTCCATGGATGGGACCTAATCTCCAGGCTGAGAGATATTTGGGATTATGACCAATCTTGTTCTTTTCTTTAACAGAGGAATTTCAATTACACAAGTAGTAGTTCTTCAGATAGCTCCAGATATGACACGTGCTACATACAGTCAGTTAATCAAAGGAGGGAGGGAGAAGCAGAGATTCATTCGGCTTCCGTAGAGTATATTAAAAAAATCATAAGGGAATGAATCACACGTCCTGTTAATACCAGGGTCTAGGGTTTGCGTATGGTGCAGACCCTCATTCACATTAAACGTATGATGCGGTATATCTTAATTCTCCACTCTGTTGTTAAGTGAATAGTATCATCATTGGGTCTTTTTTTTCTCACTTGAGTGCTCGGTTCTCCAAGTGATCTCCTTATCCTCCACCTGGAGGTAGACGTCTGGTTTTCCGACAGTCGTGATTGATAAGAGCAAAGATGCTTTGTGAACTGTGAGGTTAAAAATGCCTCCTGTTTTCAATAAAAAACTTTATTTGTCAGGATGGGGCAAGATAAAAAAAAGTGAGGTGATGGTGCTGTAGTGGAAGTGTTAATGTTCTACTGCACCAAGTGGATGGTCTTAGTAGGTTGACATGTTTCGGCCCTTGGTAGCCCTCACGGGTCTTCTTCAGGACCAGAATGTAGTTATCTGCTTTCGTGGTAGCTTATAGAGTAAGTACATTTACTCACCCTGCTTCATTGCTGAGCCCGTTGGCTCATCTTTGTATGTGAGTGATAGATGGTGCTACTGCCTATAACTTATGATGGAGGCGATTTTGTTCCTGCGGGGTAAAGAGGAAGTATTTGCTCTTGGCAAAATCCTGACTGCACTTGTGCTGACTCTTCTCTCTATGCCCCAGTATTGTTTATACCGTGGTGACTTTGCTCCTGCGGGGTAAAGAAGAAGTATTCGTTCTTGGCGAAATCCTGTCTGCGCTTGTGCTGACTCTTCTCTCTATGCCCCGGTATTGTTTGCAATGCTTTTAAATGTAGGTTGTGTGCGTGCTTGTGGGTGAGTGTGTTTATGTGTGAAAGAGTGTATATGTGTGAATTTGTGTGTATTTGTAAGTATGTGTGTGTGAGTGAAAGTGGAAGTGGAAGTTAAAGAGCGGGTGGTGTCACTTCTGCTACCCCAGCCATTTCGGTGAACTGTCGTACAAGGCCATAGTGTTCATTCTCTGCCACTGCCATCAATACAATTTAGGCGCCACTACTGCAAACTCATGATAAATCTCACTCTGTCTTTTGCAGCTCAAAATATTATAATCACATTACCATAATTCTGAATTGAATCTTTCACTTGTAGTTCCTCGCTATTGTATTCTCACAACTGACAAGAGCCTCTGAGGCACTTTGGTCCGTGAAAGGATTATATAACTATTCTTCTGTCTCAATGTCTTTCTCTTCGGTATTATGAAGAAAATCTAAAGGAAACTTGCTCTAAGGACTTAGGTAGCATAAAGCAAAATTGAGAACTAAAGAGTTTTGTTTGGTCCTATTTGCAGCAAAGTGAAAGTGGTGCAAATGAATTGCCAACCACGATCTCACAAACCACTAGCCCACAAACCACGGATGATCACCCTGTTTACCTCAGACTGCAGAGATTGTTTACACGCTGTCCACCACCTGATGCCCAAAGCAGGGTAAGTCACTAAAATTGTCCAACGTTGCAGCCATTGCACAAATGAAATGTTATGCAACATTGTGTCTTGTCAAGTCATGTAATGTTGTGCTATTTTATAGAAAACAGGACCACCTAGACCATGTCTGCATAGAAAGTGTATCACCGCATTGCTTTTGGCTGTCTGGGGAAGTGTGTTGCACATTTATGCATTTTCAGTAGATTATTTGGAATATGACTAAAAATAAAGTTGCACTACTTAGTTTGAATACAAGAAATGCAGTGTTGGTTTTATATATTGTTTGTGAACCCAAAGAGGCACAATGCCATCATTCATTATGGCTAACTTTACTAACACTGAGGTGCGTATTCATTAAAGGGTTCCCTCGCTCTTGTGCAGAATGCAGCACACATAGAAAGAGGAAAAGGCTTATGAGGATTGTTTTTGTGCAGGAAGGTGTCCCTTCATGCGCAAAAACAATCCTGCCTACAACGCAGGCACCCTTGCACCGTGACACAAGGGAGCCTGCATTGGCTCTAGGCTGCTAATTGTGCACCAGCGCAGGCAGAGAATAGGAATGCACCATATCTTGATAGATATGGCAGATTCATGCCCGCCCTCTTTCACGCAGTGCAGTGCAGCAATATATCTTGCTGCTTTGCACTGCATGGAAGTTTGATGAATATAGCCCTGAGTGGCTGGCCTGTGCTCAGAAATATAAATGACACTTTCAACAAACCAATGGCTGAAGGGGGCTAAAGAGTCTGAAGGGGGATGATCCACTTCCCGCTCTATATACGCTGTCCGGTCACGTGATCCGAAATATAAATGGCATTTCAAATATAAAATGGCCAACGAGGACTGTCCGAAAGCCCCTTTCTATACAACCTTTTTTTCATTGCATGAGATCTAACAGACACCTGAAAAATCACATCCCTGAAATTTGAAGAGCTAATAGATGTCTTGCAATTAAATGATTTCTAGAGACGGAAGGAAATACAGCTCAAATTTATTTCTTATCATACCTGACAACTAAGCATGCCTTACCACCACAAATATTTTTAATCTGATCTGCTATTTTGCAGTTGAAAACAATGTGATTCGCGAATTTACAGGGTTTGTGACCTCAACAAGGCCTATTGCTATGTACAATTCCCCTTTTGTAATTTTGAAAAGTCTTTGAGACTCACGAGGGGGTTTTGTGACTCATTCATGAATTGCAATTAGGAGTTGGTGTGAAAGGGGATCCCCTTATAGTTGTGCCTCCATTGTTAAAGAGCAAATTGATGCCTTTGGACAGTTTCTCCATTGGGATTTGTGTCGGGCTAGCAGGCCTCCGTCACTGTGTTTTTATACAATTATAGGTGATCACAAATAGTTACTTACCTCACTGATACTCATTAGCAAGTCATTCTGCAGAATGCAGCACACATAGAAAGAGCAAAATACGAGGAGAAATTAATAATTTCTCCACATATTGCCATCCTAAGACCAGGTTTTTTGGCGCTGCCCCATGCTTGCAAATATGGGGAAGCGTCAAAAAGCAACGGGTGTTACTGCGGAACGCCCTTGCAACACCTATTGCACGCCCCTTTCACGCTAAGTGAAGCGTGAAAAGGGGCCTTATTTACAAGGTGACGTTAAGCCAAGTTAAGTGGCTTAAAGCCACCTTGTAAATAAGGAGAAGGGGCTATCTCTTAGTAAATATGCCCCTTGGTGACTTACTTTAATAACAGGAATTGATGAAATATCATTTGATTTCCTGCGTTATCATGTGCAGCATCGCTGTATCTGTTGTGGGAGATCATATCCTTGGTTCTCCGTGGCTTAAAAAAATGGTTTTCCTGAAATAGGATCAGTGCTAAAGGGATGTTAGGCCTCCCTGTCTCCATTTTCCTGGCACTGCTTATATTTGTTCTATATAAGAAGCAATAGTTATATTTTTCCTACATTTGATGTATGTATTTATTTACTTAATTATTTAGAGTTTCCATAGTGCTCCTCTGGCTATCTTTCAGTTACTTCAGACCTCTAGGAAGAGTACACATTAGGGGAGTCCAGTTGCGGGAGGGAGGGACCACTCAGATATTCTGTGGTCACTATCCCTGGAGCTGAAGAGTTAAGCTCAAAGGACGCTGGAACAGCTCAGTTTTAAGGTTTTGTCCAAGAGATCTGGTTCTATTTTGCTCCATCTGAAAGCCTGTGTAGAGATAAGGATCACCAACGTTGATCGCATGTTTCTATTGGGTAGCAAGTAGTAGATGGCTCATCTCTGCCGGTATTCTGGTCTGCCTCAGTAACCCTTGTTTTAGAAACATATGAAGTACTTTGATCTGTTAATGGCCAGTCATGAAGATTTTATTTTATTGGCAAAGTATGCTTTGGGACCTACATTCAGACCTGGCATGTGCGGCCTCATTTTCTCCTACCTGACACAACATATGATAAAGGTACACTTGTATGATGAAAAACATACACTGTCTGCTATGAAATCACCCTGTCTCTTTATCGAAGCCATCAGCTGATTTGCACTACAGGTATTCTGAAGAAAAGTGGTAACTTCATAGAAAGTGGTGTCAAACGGACAAGCTAACTCCATACTGCCTTGGTAGGTTGTCATTCACCCTCATGTATTACTGCATTGTTGATACCAGCAAAGTCCAACAGTGTGAAAGCTGCGCAGGGTACAATGCTACACATTGTTACTTGCTACATGCCCTTGTCCCAGCTCTGCAGTGCTGCTGCATCACCCTCTCTCACTTTCTGCCTTGTTTTACTGCTTCCTCCTGCCTTTTCCGCCGTTCTTCTCAGTGCCTTATTTTACTGCTTCCTCCTGCTCTCATTTTTGTTTCACTGTTTTTTCCTTGTTTTTTCCCATTGTCTCTCCCATCTGCCGTCCCTTTTCCCGCCTCCTGCCTAGCCTGGCCACCACTATCCAGCGCTCCTCCCTCCTCCCAGGACATACTTAACAGAGGCCGCTGCGCCACTCCATTGCAGGCCCCAGGTCCAGCTCTACTGTGCTGCAGTATCACTCCTGCTTTCTGCCTCGTTTTACTGCTTTCTCCTTCCTCTCCCCCCGTTTTGCTGAGTGCTTTTTCCTGCTTTTGCCTCGTTTTTCACTGCTTTCTCCTTCCTTTCCTCCATGTTTCTGAGTGCTTTCTCCTGGTTTTTCCTAATTTTTCACTGCTTCTCCTTGTTTTTTCCTCAACAGCGCCTTGAGACCCTCATGCGTGATTTGCCGTGCTTTATAAATCCTGATTGATTGATTGATGGACATGTCAGTCTTCTAATTCCTCTTACAAGACTGTGGATCTGTTTGAGATGTGTGTGGTAAATGAAAAATCTAGCAAATTGCTGTGTAAATGGTAACCCCTTTTTCTGAGCTTCATCTCCAGTGGAGAACTCTGCGGTAGGAATACATTTGATTTTCTATGCCTGTGGTAGAGATAATTGCACCAGAGTATTCTCCACTGCTTTTGAGGATTTACTACTTCACCCGCAAATGACTTACTCCCCATTACCAACCAATTTTAAAGCAGCCCTGAAGGCCTGAGTCACAAAGGTAAACTCACACTTTTGTATAAGTTTAGTCTTTTTCAGTATTCACAAACTACGATTTAATGGTAACTTTACAATTCCAGAGACTCTGCAGTCAGGGCAGAGAACTCTGCACATAAAAAGACAGGATAGCACTATCTTTCTATGTGCAAAGTTCTCTGCCTCGACTGCTCGGTGTCCACAGTTGTGAAGTTACTATTAAATCGTAGTTTGTGAATACAAAAAAAGAGTAAACTTACACAAAGTATAAGTTCACCTTTGTGAATCAACCCCTGGGTGTCTACTAAGAACTATTCCTTGCTCGTAAATGTTGACAAAGATAATACCACAAACTGGTTTTACAGTTGCAGAGGTCGAAAATGACTAACAAAATGGCTTTTTAAATGCTCAAAACCCAAATTGAGATTCAAACAGGTTACAAAATCACAATTTGGGTTCCAGACAAAATACAGAATCAGTATTTGGAACGGTCATGTAAAGGGCATCCTTTCCAAATACCGATTTCTTCACTTATGTATTAATGCTTTTGCGATCGAAATCTGAACGTAGAACATTTATATTTTACCACCAAATTCAAATTGGCGGTAACCATCTTCAAATGGTAAGGAGAAACCAAGGGACCCCTTCTCCATTGTGAATGCTGACAAAAACATTTTAGGAGCAGGCAGCAGGACCATTGCCTGCTCCTAAAAATATTTGTAAAATTATTCATTTTCTTTTTCAAACGTATCCCGTTTTTCTTTTAGGAAAACAAGCTACATTTTAAAAACAAAGGAAAAAAAGAATTGTTTTATTTAAAAGTAATCAAAGGCATGGCATGGTGGCCTGCTCAGGACAGCAATCTTAGTGGGTCTCAAACAGTGACCTACCTCATGCATATTGATGCAGCGCGTACAATAAAACTATTCTCCTCCTAGGTCACTTATCGGTCATCCAGGGGCAAACTATATTTTCTCACATCCACATGACAATGGGGCCCATAAACATCGCCTATCACACACACACACACCTGGATTTCCTTTATACCTTTACGAAATTCTGTACTCCTAGGAGAAACATGAGAATTAAATGGAAAACACCATTTATGTAGCGCTGGAAGGAGCCGGGATATCTTATTACCTTAACCTATTGCTTTCTTTTAGTTATTTCTTAAGATATTCCTGCTCATTGTTTTGTCGATGAATCATTCATGTAAGAAATTAGTTCATAGTGATTAAGACCAGCTAAATCACAATAACCAATTACTGGTGTCACAATCATTTAGTAAAATAACCACTGAGTCGTTTGATTTAAAGAATCTTAAATTTTATATAATATAAAAAGCATGAGAAAGAATTTAGACTTTTTATTCAATTATTCATTCATTGTTAATTCAAATATTTATTACGCAAAATCAATTTTATTGCAGAAAGGAAATTTTATCATGAAGCAAAACCCTAATTACCTGCCTATCTTCCCTAATTTAGCCTAAGGATTTCTAACCTAAGTTTACGAATTAAAAATATCTTGATTCTCATACTCAACTGGAAAAATAAGACAGCAACAGAAACTTCAGCTCGTCAGCATCAGCTACCTGCAACCCGTCTCATCTAACAGTCTTTCAGCATCTCCCGCTCAGTAAATGGATCGATCTGGACCACCAAGCACTGGAAGCCACCAACACCAACACCGACTCTGACTGCAACTCTCCAACTCCGACTGTGACTGTGTCCCCCTCCCACTAAGAGTAGGCCCTCTTATACCCTAATTCTAACTTTGCTAACTAATTGTTGCAACATTAATAACACGCTTTTCTTTCATTGGTCCATTCATTTCATCTATTCAT
Organism: Calotriton arnoldi; assembly: GCA_963921515.1. Lineage (NCBI taxonomy): Eukaryota > Metazoa > Chordata > Amphibia > Caudata > Salamandridae > Calotriton > Calotriton arnoldi. The sequence continues at coordinate 890,872 of CAWUFW010006292.1, forward strand.
TCTTTAATCAAGTTCTCTCGGATCCAACTGGTACTTGGAATGTATATGATCATTTCCTTTCTCACAGTTCAAGACATGTTTCCATCCGCTTCGATCAGTACATTTGTAACTTCTTTCGATACATTCGAGAACTCTGCAGGCATTGTCCTTTCTCTTAAAATGGTTTCCCACGGTTCCTTGCTGATCACCACGGCACACCATCAGTTCAATTAGGTCACATCAGCCTTGACCATTCTCGCATCCTAGCCTCTCAGCAACATCACGAGGTTAGCTTTTCTCCAACTTTTTCTCCCTTGTCACGTGTTTCCCCGCACATACGCACTTCATTAACCGGCAGCCATTTTATATCACCACTCGTTTATACTTAGAAGCACTATTTTGAAATAAACAAAACATAATTAAAATAGAGAAACATAGCCTTTTCGTTTCTCACCCGTCATCTACGTACCCCAATTAGTTATTACCTAGCAGAAAGCAACATTTAAGCTGTTCCTTACTTACCATCACTATTGTTTTTGCAACGACACGTTTATATTCTATGAAGCACAAATCATGCATTTATTATAAAATTAGTACGCAATTATTTTTATGTTATAATTAGACACAAAGACATTCGTTAATAGATTATTCAGCACATATACTTGCGTATTACCCTTCCCTCACGTACAGTGTTGATTAATACGTTTAAACGAACATTTTATTAATTATTTATAAAATTTGTTAGGGGTTAAAAAAAATTATTTTCTCTGCTCCATCATATTAATGAGGTAGGTCGAATTGTGACCCACTAACTAAACAGCATTCTGTGAACCAACCTATAGGTTGGTTCACAAACTAACATTGCATTCAGTAGAAGCCGGTGTGCATTTACAAATTACACCCATTTCTACTGAATCAATTTTTGTAGATTCCTGCTAACAAATCACAAATTGCACATCTTTTTTTTGTTGCAATTTACAATTTTCTATTAGGAATCTTTGTACATCAGGACCCGAGTTTACCCACTGAATAAATGTGCCAGTGCCCTGCAGAATAATAAATATTTAAAATTTTTCCTCTAAGCTCTGTCGAATCTGTATCTATATGTTTGCTATATTATCACTTTATAACTAGCAGTGTGGAATCTTTACCATAATGTGTACTCTGTACTTCCTATAATACAGGGGAACCTGCAATTCCTGCTTAAAAGGCCATCTCTGATTAGCTTATTACAGGCAACTTGTGACGGCTCTAAATGTAGGTGTTTAACTGTATTAAGTTAATACAGTTGAGATCTGAAGTCATAATGTCTCATGCCAGAGCCATCAGCCAAAGTGAAAGGCAGGTCAGGGAGCATGATTACAGCTGCAGCTCAAACACCACAACGAAAATGAAAACTGGCTTTTCATTCTTCTGATCTTTATTCCTAAATCAAACAGTGATGAGCAAAAACAAGATATTTAGGAGAGCATGTTTATTTTTTGCACACTAAAAGTAATTATTGGAAAAATAGAATCGTTCTACTTTTTCCACCCATTTTGAGCCTGGTACCTTTTAAATCTGACTTCTAAATGATTCTAATATCTTTTGCAACAGATTACTAACTGCTTTTAGCTGCATTTCATTTCACACTAAATTCCACTTTTATTCTTCATGTCTGCAACAATGTTAACTCTTTTATATTAAAGAGCAATACACCAAGGGTTTAAGTGGTTTGCAGGAAGGGTGGTGATGTGTCCATGTATAATAAGGAATAAAATAGCTTCTGTCTACATTTTAAGAATATTGCATGTCACCTCAGAGGTCCATGACCACATGAACTCGATGTTGATCCTCGTTCTTCTGTAAGGTTACAGAACTTCTCTGTGACGTGCAATATCATTATATTGTACAGCAGAGGGTACCATATATATTTAACGTCCCTTTAAAAATCATAGCCAGAACAATATAACCAAGTACTGCCTCTCACATCACCATACTAACATAACTTCAATGTTGTAGCACCAAGAAGCAATTAAGGTTTAAGGTGACAGTTTAACTAAAATCTAAACATTAATGTGGCCATTTGTCTGTGTCTTTACATGAACAGGTTCCAACATACTACATTTCAAGGTTTTGGTGAAAAAATCAAGGACACTTAAAGAGTAGCATTTGTTGCAGACATGTGCCTGCCTGATAGAGTTTATTGACTGCTTTTCAACCCCTGTAATTTAAATAACCTGCCACTGATCTTACAAATTTCTATGAGGTCTGGCTATTTTCAGAAACGAATTGTTTTTGCCTGCTATCAATCACTGTTCGTAAACATGCTTTTAAGTACAGTTCTTTTTATCGATCTACCCTGAAATCAAAGGGTGGGTGACGTCACTAGAGATAGGAAAAGTGCGAGATCAAATGGTGTGTAATTCAACTTTTGCTACTCCAATGATTTTTGTGCAATCAAGCTACTGATTATCTTCTTTTAATGCTGCAGGGAAAAACAAATGAACCCCTGCAGTTGAAAGATATCCCATACAAACAGCCAGAGCAGGTGGTCAACGAACAGCCACAACAATCTTTCCTCAAGGAAGAGGTGAGCAGGAAACTTGAATAGGTAGAGGAAAGTAATACATGCAATTGTGAAAAGGTAAAAATGACAAGGCAAAAGTATCTATATATTGTGGGCAAAAGAGGGTGATTTCAGATATGAAAAGTTGTAGAAAATGTAAACACAATTAAGAAACAAATCCTGCAAATTTACTAACGTCTGATGATTGGAAGGAAAGACCTACTGAACTGCAATTGCTACATCAAATTAAGCAACATTTAAGCTGTTCCTTACTTACCATCACTATTGTTTTTGCAACGACACGTTTATATTCTATGAAGCACAAATCATGCATTTATTATAAAATTTGTACGCAATTATTTTTATGTTATAATTAGACACACAGACATTCGTTAATAGATTATTCAGCACATATACTTGCGTATTACCCTTCCCTCACGTACAGTGTTGATTAATACGTTTAAACGAACATTTTATTAATTATTTATAAAATTTGTTAGGGGTTAAAAAAATTATTTTCTCTGCTCCATCAACTCCCCCTTTGGTGATTTTTAAATCACCACATAAAACCCAAGTTATACTTCTTTTTCAGGCAGCATATGTCTTTCATCCTTTTGCTTTTTGTTAGTTACACATCTGTTTCCCTTTCATCTTGTCTTCTTGTCTCTTTATACATGCTTTCTTTCATTTTCTCTAACTCAATTTCACCCATTTCTCTCTCTCTCTCTTTCATTATTCTGTTATTTCTTTTTATCTTATTTTGTCTTATTTTTCTTTTTATACACGTTATTACAATTTTCAACACCATGGCTAACAATATTACTACAGTTGCTATTATTATAACTTTCCCTATCATTAGTCTACTCATTCTGGTTAACCAATTTGCTACGGAAGAAAACCCTCTACCAAGTTTTCCCAAGACACTTTCAACCTCCAGTGGAACTAGTTCTTTGTGCAAATTTGTAATATTTGTAATATACTTCTGTATATTTTCACTTTTATCAGGAATGTAAGTGCAACAATGTTGGACTTTCAGCATTCCACACACTCCACCCTCTTTTGCCAAAAGAATATCAAGGGCAAGCCGATTTTGCATCACCATAGCTCTCATGGCAACCATTTCGGTATTTACCATCAAGAACCCTCCCGCAGTATCTGTAGACAAACGATCTACTACTGTGGATAACTTCCGAATTTTAAATGCATTCAAAGATATTCCCACTGCTGGTATTAATGCTCCAAAAATATCACCTACAATTTCTGAAAAACTTTCCCTCTTTCTACGTGTAAAGCTATTAATCATCTTGTATGTTCCTTTTTCTTCTCTGTCCATATGAAAGATTTTTGGAAAGACCAGGCCTACATAGCAAGTTCCATACCAATGGTCCGGTAACCTGTAATAAGCTCTATTCCCACAAATATAATAGATACCTGGAAATATTGGATCTTTTCCACCTTTGAATCCCCAACCTCCCAAAATTTGATAATTGTCATGGCAGATACTGGAACCTACAAAGTAATTGTCATAGGCTGTCTTATTTCTCCTAATACACAACTTTCCTGTTTGCGGCCAATCTAATGTCATTGCTGCATTTATCTTTTTCCCTTCATGATTTCCTTCCTCAAACGTCCATAGATGTGTTCCTTCTTCTTTTATTGCTTCTTTTTGAAATTTCATTCTTCTTTCTTCAACCATTTCTATGTTCTAGAAAGAATTCTCCTAAAACTTTTGCTTGTTTTACTTTGTTAAGTTCTGGTACTACCGGAACGTTTGCAAAAATCTTATCTATATCAGTATAATAAGACTCTAATCTACCTGTTTTATAAAATAAACTTGCTATTACACTACAGGTTATTCCATAAGTTAGACGTAGGTGATGATAAGTCACACCTTCTGACACTGATGCAGGCAACTGCATACAAACATAACAATCTCTCACATCCATTGTCTCTACATATTCGTACAACAATTTTGTAAAAACATTTTTAGAAAAGTCTGTTACTGACTTATCCTTATGTAATTCTGCACTACTTCTTAAAATAACTGGTTCTTTAATATTAGTTTCTTTTTCTGGTTTAGTATCATTCTTCGCTTCTATTACAGCTAAACTAATAGGAATTGTGATTGCTAAAACTATCCATATGGTCATTAATAAACCCGTTCAAAAGCAGCACATTTTACACCATCTTTTTACAAACTCACATTTATCTCTTCTATCCCTAGTATTTTCCATTTTGCTTTTATCTTTTTGTTAAGTTTCAGAAAATTGTGTCACTACACCTCAGAAATGACTTAGATGCCACTCTGCTTTCAAAAAGTCTTTGCTTGGTACTTTCTTTTAATTCTCTCCAGAATTCTTTCGTTGTCACATCCGGTGATTTGTCATATCCAGTAAAATTGTCATGTCCGGCAGAAGCACTATAAGTCTTCACTTCAGGTTTGTTGCATCTCACCATTACCCATTCGATTTCTTAGTCTCGGGTTCTCGTGAGTGTTTCCTTCTTCTTTGTAATCCGTCAGTGCGATATATAGCCACTCAGGTGACTTGTACTTTTCATTCACTTTCTTCGTTCTTTTAGACTTTTGCAGTCGTTTTCCACTTGGCTTTTCTTGTCCCTTTTGACTTGTTATTTCATTCACTTATTCAGCACTTTTTTCTCCTGTTCTTATTATTCTATATCTCAATTTTCTTATATAGTTGCTGGGCCAATTATCTCCTTTTCTTGGCCTTTTGGCTTCACCTTCTTTTTCTTCTCTTTCTGATTTCCAATTTCTTTTTCTTGATTCAGTTTTTGTTTTCTCCTCTTCTCCACTCTCTTCAGATTCGGTTTCAACTTTTTCACTATTGTCTCTTATTTTGAAGCTTATGATCTCGTCGTCTCTTACTGGTGGATCTGTTTTCTCCTTCTTGTGTTCCCTTATTACTGTCCCTCCTCGGTGTTCTTCCGATTTGGTATTTTCCTCACTCTCTACTTCTAAATTTCCCTGTTCTTTTGTTTCGCTATCTGTCCCTATTGCTCCTCGGGGTTCTTCTCGATTCTCTAACTTTTTGTGTACTTCTTTCCCTACTTCGTCTATTAATATTATTTCTGAAGGATTTCCACCATAACTTGTACTTGGTTGCTCATCTAGATCATTTTCTTGTTCATTTTCTTCTCTAATTGGTTTATATCCCCAAGTTCTCCTTCGAAATTCTTCACAGTTTGCAACTGAATCATCAGATCCTGAACTTGTGTCAGATATTTCCAGATGTCGACTTACAGGTCGATCTTCAGGTTCTGGAATTTCTGAATTTCTTCCTTCTTCTTCTTCCTCCTCTTCTTCTCTAGAGGTGCTTGCAGTTGGGGTTTCCAGATGTCGACTTTCAGGTCGATCTTCAAGTTCTGGCACCCTTTCTCTTATTCCTGTTGTCCCAGTCGTTAAACTCTTATCCCACACTTCCAGACGTCGACTCACATGTCGATCAGTAGGTTCTTGAACTCTGATTGTGTGGCTGGCATGGACCCAGTTCTTCACTCCTGCACACTTGACTGCAGTCGTTGTCACTAGGATTACCTGTCGTGGCTCGTCCCAGCGAGGAACTAGACAGTTTCTTCTCCTGTGGATTTTTATGCGGACCCAGTCTCCTGGATTCAAGTCGTGGGCTGGTTTTCTTTCAAGAGTGGTTGCATCCGGTCCAACCTGATGAAACACAGAACGCACCACATCAGCCAGTCCCTTGCAATAATCCAGTACTAGATCATCAGTTATAGTCAATAACTTGTTGACAGGTACTTGTGCTTGTCTCATTGCTCGTCCCATGATCATCTCATGAGGACTAAGTCCAGTTTTCTTTTCAGGGATGCTTCTGATGGTCATCAGAACAAGGGGCAGTGCATCTGGCCATTTGAGTCCTGTAGCTTGACACATTTTTCCTAATCTGTTCTTAATTGTTCCATTAATTTGCTCTACTACCCCAGAAGCCTCTGGTCTGTATGCACAATGTAGTTTTTATTTAATACTCAATGCTTCACAAATCAATTGGATCAACTCATTTTGAAAATGTGTTCCTCTATCTGTCTCAACCGTGACTGGAAAACCATACCTTGGAATGAACTCTCGCAGCATAAGTTTTGCTACCGTTGTTCCATCATTCCTTCTAGTGGGGTATGCCTCCACCCAACGAGAAAACAAACAGACGACCACCAGAACATATTTTAGTCTGTTACAAGGGGGCATTTCGATAAAGTCCAATTGCATTCTAGTGAACGGACCTCCTTCTCGTCCAATGTTTCCTAGACTCACTATTGTCTTTCTTCCTGGATTAAACTGCTGACAAATAAACATCTTTGACAAAGACTTTCAGCTATCGCTCTGAATTTTGGGTTATACCAGGTTTGTCTGAAAAGTCTGATCATTGCATCTCTCCCAATATGAGCTTGTCCATGGTACATCCGTGCCATGTCTGCAATCATGCTATCAGGCATAACTGGTCTTTCATCTCTGTATACCCACACACCATTGTTTTCCTGTCTTCTACATCCTGCTTTTATCCAGTAATCTTTTTCCTCATCATTTGCAGCTTCCTGTAACTGTCTCACCTCATCCCATGTCTCGACAGTGTTAGTAAAAAGCAAAGGAGAAGAGATATGCTCCCTTTCTCTATTCTTATTTAGGGATACCAGGTTCTCTGCACAATATCTGGCAATCTCGTCCGCGTAATTATTTCCAACAGCTATGTAATCTTCGTTTTTCTTATGTGCCTTGCACTTCACTACAGCTATTTGTTTAGGCAGCTGTATCGCCTCAAGCAGTTTTTTAACAAAATCTCCATTTCTGATAGGTGTTCCTGCAGACGTCAAGAAACCTCTTTGTGACCAAATCTGACCGAAGTCATGCACAATACCGAAACCATACTGGCTATCGGTCACAATCGTAACTCGCACATTTCTTCCCAATTTACATGCTTGAATCAAAGCAATCAGTTCCGCAACTTGTGCAGACCTTATTCCTTTCAGACAAGACGCTTCCATCACAGTTGCCACTGTGCACACTGCGTAAGCTGCGCTTAAAACTCCTTCTTTCGTTCTCAAACATGAGCCATCCACAAACATGACATAATCTGATTCCTTTAAAGGTTCATCTTTTATGTCAGCTCTTGGTTTTGTGCAATATTCCAGCACATTCAGACAATCATGATCTACTTCGTCTTGTTCAATTATACTCTCTTCATCTGGCAATGATGTTGAAGGATTCACATTCATGCATCTATCTATGGTCACATTTTCAGCACTCAAGATTACTTTTCGTACTTAGTCAGCCGACTATGTGTCATGTACTGTGTTTTTGTTCTTGTCAAAAGAATTTCTACTGAATGGGGAACATATACTCTCAGTGGATACCCCATCACTATACCTTCACTTTGTTCCAGACTTACACAAGTAGCAGCAACTGCTTTCAGACATCCGGGCAACGCTTTTGCTATAGGATCTAAAACAGCTGAAAAATAAGCAATTGGTCTCTTCATTGTTCCATGTTTTTGTACCAGTACTGAAAACGCACATCCATCTCTTTCACTGCAGTACAATTCAAAGTCCTTCTCATAATCAGGCATGCCTAAAGCAGGGGCCTCACACAATTTCTTTTTCAACTCTTTGAAAGATTTCATTTCTTCGTTATTTAACTCAAAAGGGTCTCTTACATCTTTCTTGGTCAATTTTTGTAATGGTTTTGCAATCAAGGAGAAACCACTTATCCATTGTCGGCAATATCCAACCATTCCCAGAAACATTCTTACCTCTCTTTGCGTCATTGGTGCTCTCATTCCTTGAATCATTCTTACTCTTTCTGTCGCTATCTTTCGCACTCCTTTCTCAATTTTATGCCCTAAATATTGAACTTCTTTTTGGCAAAATTGCAATTTTGAAGGGGACACTTTATGTCCTCTTTTCTCTAGATGGTTCAGTAAAGCAATTGTATCACTTACACATGCTTCTTTTGTTTTCGATGCCACCAACAGGTCATCGATATACTGCACCATCACTGACTTTTCTGGCATTTTCAAATCTTCCAGAGATTTCTTTAAAATCTGATTAAAGATTGAGGGGCTTTCTGTATACCCCTGAGGAATTCGGCACCATGCCAAAATACGCTCTCCGAACCGGAACGCAAATAATGGCTGGCTATCTGGATGCAAAGGAATAGAGAAAAATGCGTGACACAAATCTATCACTGTGTACCACTCAGCTTCGTGTGGAATTTGATATAGAATTACTGCAGGGTTTGGCACTATTGGACAACAAGGCACAACTATTTTGTTGATCTTTCTCAAATCCTGTACTATTCTATATGTTCCGTTTGGCTTTTTCAGTCCCATAATAGGTGAATTACATGGACTGCTCATTATTTCTTTTAGAATTCCCTGTTCGATCATTTTATTTATTACAGGAGTTATTCCTTCAATTATTTCTGGAGTTAACTTGTACTGTGGCGTATTCGGGTAAGTTGTTCCTTCTTTTACTGTTACTTTTACTGGATCAACTTCTTTCATTAATCCAATATCTTCTCCTGTAAAATCCCACACATTTTCTTTCACTGCAATTTTTAGTTCTTCTGGAAGTTTTTCTGCATCAAATGCAGGAAACAAACCATTCATTTCAGGTTCCTGATTCATCAAAGTTACTTTATACAATACATCTTCATCTGAGGTCTGAAATCCAATTCCATCTGGTGTACAATAAATTGTGCAATTCATCTTGCACAAGAGGTCACGACCTAAAAGATTTACAGGACTACAATCGCACACTACAAATCTATGCATTTTGCTAAAAGAACCAATTTTTACTTCCACTAATTCAGTAAGTGGTGTTTTAATCTGCTGATTTGCTACTCCTACTACTTGGATGTATTCACCTGAGAGAGGAAGGTTTGGAATTTCCACTGATCTAACAGTAGAACGGGTAGCTCCAGTATCGACAAGGAATGTTACATTTGCACCATTCACTTCTCCATCCACAAAGGGACCAGACTGATCTACCTCTAGAGTTGCGCCAAGTACGCACTCTTTTCCCTCTCCTGGGCACCGTCATAAACTTTCATCCCACGTCTCATCCTCACTCTGTCGCAACCAATACTGAGAAATGTTAGCTGCTCGCGGCAACTGTGTTACCTGCTCTCCTCCGTAGAATCCTGTTTCTGTACTGTATCTTTGCTGGTTAACAGTGTTGGGAAGTGGTGGTTGTGGCACCTGACTTTGTTGAACAACTACCTCATTCTGCACCTGTGGAGTTAATGATTGATTTTCCGGATTAGGTTTAGGTGGGAACTTACACTCGTTTCTCCAATGCCCTAATTTTCCGCAATTATGACAGGGCCATTTCTTCTTTGCCTCCTCTAGACTCACTTGACCTTTCCCTTTACCTATGTTAGGTCGCGTTTTATTCTGTCCTGTTTCATTCCCACTATTATTATCCAATTGAGCTTCTTGTTTTTCTGCCACTTTCACCTGTGCCCACATTGCCTTCTCTTTCAATTTACGCTGTCTACTTTCAATATCATCACTGCAATACTTAGCATACCTCAGTACCTCGTCTACTGTGCCATTCTGCCAATTAATCATATGCTGTTTAATCATTTCACTAATCTCTGGTTTCAACCCAAACACAAATCTGTACACAAAATGACTCATATCTTTTTCACTTAATTCCTCATATCCACTATACTGTTTGAAAACCAACAACAACCTTTCATAGTATGCATGTACAGACTCTTTACTTTCCTGTGTAGTTCTATCAATTTTCACCCAATCTGTTTCTTTAGGAGGAATCTTATTTTTCAAAAAGGTAATCACCTTATCATACTTCTTCATCACCTCAGGACCTGGAGCTCCTGTCTTAGGATCTCTTGGATATTCTGTAGTTGGCCAGTCAACTGTAATTTTACACTCTGACCACAAATCAGTTGGTACCACTATGTCAAATAATCCATCTAAATCTATCCACAACACTTTTGAAACCTTTACAAACCTCTCTACTTGTCGGTACCATTCAACTGGTTTCTCTCTTAGCTTCGGAAAGTCATTTGTGAATGACAGTATATCCTGCCTAGTCCAGGGAACATGCACATAACTACCACCTGGAGTTTCTCTCATAGGGTATTCTCTGGCAACAGGTTCTTTTTCAGTTATCATAAAAGCCAAAGAAGCTTTGTCTGTAGTTTTCTCATTCTTTTTTGTCCATCTAACCTTCCATCTGTCCACATCACCCCATTTTCTCAGTAACACAATTAACTCTTTTATCTGTGTCAGCCTTCCTGCCGTGTTCAAATTTTCAATATCTTTTTCACAAAAGTCTACTCTATAGGGTTTCTGCAATGTTTTCACTTTCGCAAAGTCTATTCCAATTTCACTGGCTACCTCTTCTAGTTTGTCATGTAAATTCTTTGCTCTCCATGTAATACTTTTGCACAGAAACATTATTTCATCATCCTGGTAATTTTTTATCTTTTCTGTACCAATCGTTCCTAGAATTAATTCTTCCATGTCAATTTTTAACCTAATTACATCTAATGGTTTTTCTTCTGGTTCTTTTATTTTAAATGCCTTCATCCACTCATTTAACTCATCAGGAGTCGGACCTATGGGTGTATTATTTAGTTCTATCCAATTACCACTCTTTTCAGGAGTCTCTGTTGCAGATTCTGTTACCATATGCATTTTCCTACCATTGCACTCATTCACAGTCAAATTTGTAGGTGGACTTGGTCTGTAAGTACTAGCCAAATTACTTGTACTTGCACTTGGTTCCATCCTTTCTTTTTCTCTCTGAAATTGTGAACTCATGGGAATCACTAAAGATCGTTCATCAATTTTCTGATTCTCAAAAACTGGTATTACTGGACCTATTGTTACAGGTACAGTCACCGCTTCCATATTTTTCGTTAATTCTCTAATTTTCTCAGTTAGTTCTTTTGTTGTCCTTGCTAATTCGCTTGCATTGTCACTTTCTATTCCTTCATTTTGTGAAGTTCTTATTTGATCTTGTGACCTATTTATTTCAATTCTTTTTACCGGACTTTTATTTCGCATAGTCTCTATTAGCGGCGCATTTGGTGTCACCACTGTAGAACTCTGCTGATACGGAGGTGGATTTCTATTTAAAATATCTTCCAGCAATTCATCATCCGTTTCGCTCTCATGCATATATTTCTCCCTCTCCATATGTTTCTTTTTCTCAGTACGTTTTCTCTTAGTCTCTTCCTCAACTGTAAAAGCCGGAAACAAACCTCCTGTCATGTTAGCACATCTCCATCGTTTTATTCTATCCTCATGATTTATTCCCCACATTCTTCCAGGCATAAACTCATGATCTCTTAAACCTCTGAATCTCTCTCGCTCATACATCTCATCCTCCCATTCTGTCAACGCTTCAAACTGTGTCGGTCTAGGTCTAGGTTCTAGATTTGTCATCTTTTCTCGCAAATTTCGCAAAACCGCTACACTAAATGAACCATTCTCAGGGAAAGCTAATGCACCATCATTCTTCGTATACTTTGCCCAATTTTCCAACCATATGCATGTATGATATCCATATTTCAGCATCATATGTGAAGCTGCTGATTTCGGCGGAGGAATTACTTGTCCCTCTCTAGTCACAACCTTTTTGTCTTTCTTAAAGAAATTCTTTAATTTTGTCGTCCATGACGTTCTCTCCCTTTCATACTCGTAATACGGCATGTTTTCGATTGGTTTTTCTCTTCAAATCAACACTGTTCCGTGTACGGAACTTTAACCAATCACAGCGCGACTCACACTAACGCACCAATCAGAACGATTCCCTTCGTCCGCGGACCAACCAATCCTAGCGCGGCACTTTTCTACGTCACTCTTGACTCTGTGTTCACGTGACTAGCGCACTATCCAATCCTAGCGCGGCACTGTCGATGTCACTCCTGCTCTTTTACCCCTCCTTTACAAAAATTTATCGGCAATTTTCTTTTCACTGTTTTCTTCGTTAGTTACAACAATTAAAACAATTCCATAGTCTGATTCGCTAAACAAAAGTGACAGCTTTGTCCTTTTACACAAGAATCCTGTATTTCCAGTAGGCAGCGCTTACCTCTACCCTACCACAGAATTATTAACTCTCGCCGATAAAGTAGCACTTCCCTCTACCTTACCCTTCTTTCAAGCAAACAATTAACTCGTTTCTCTGGGGATAAGACACATGTGGAGACTAGGCTCCTGAGAATTAAGGCCAAAGTTTCACAAGAAAACGTGATTTGCTATTTCAGTTACACACCTTTCGTACAGAAAATCCCTAACATAACACAACCTGTGTTATTACCAAAAATGAATTCAGACCATGTACCAAATTCCATGTGACTTCTCTTGCCACACGTGTTCCACTTCCTACATCCCAGAAGCGTGAAAACTCACATATAACATAACACGACTCAACATATAGTATTAGTCATAATAAAAAAATTTAATCAATAATCAATAATCACTAAACTAATCTATAGAAAACCATAACTCTGCTACCAAGAAATCTGATGCAGCGCGTACAATAAAACTATTCTCCTCCTAGGTCACTTATCGGTCATCCAGGGGCAAACTATATTTTCTCACATCCACATGACGATGGGGCCCATAAACATCGCCTATCACACACACACACACACCTGGATTTCCTTTATACCTTTACGAAATTCTGTACTCCTAGGAGAAACATGAGAATTAAATGGAAAACACCATTTATGTACCGCTGGAAGGAGCCGGGATATCTTATTACCTTAACCTATTGCTTTCTTTTAGTTATTTCTTAAGATATTCCTGCTCATTGTTTTGTCGATGAATCATTCATGTAAGAAATTAGTTCATAGTGATTAAGACCAGCTAAATCACAATAACCAATTACTGGTGTCACAATCATTTAGTAAAATAACCACTGAGTCGTTTGATTTAAAGAATCTTAAATTTTATATAATTTTAAAAAGCATGAGAAAGAATTTAGACTTTTTATTCAATTATTCATTCATTGTTAATTCAAATATTTATTACGCAAAATCAATTTTATTGCAGAAAGGAAATTTTATCATGAAGCAAAACCCTAATTACCTGCCTATCTTCCCTAATTTAGCCTAAGGATTTCTAACCTAAGTTTACGAATTAAAAATATCTTGATTCTCATACTCAACTGGAAAAATAAGACAGCAACAGAAACTTCAGCTCGTCAGCATCAGCTACCTGCAACCCGTCTCATCTAACAGTCTTTCAGCATCTCCCGCTCAGTAAATGGATCGATCTGGACCACCAAGCACTGGAAGCCACCAACACCAACACCGACTCTGACTGCGACTCTCCAACTCCGACTGTGACTGTGACCCCCTCCCACTAAGAGTAGGCCCTCTTATACCCTAATTCTAACTTTGCTAACTAATTGTTGCAACATTAATAACACGCTTTTCTTTCATTGGTCCATTCATTTCATCTATTCATTCTTTAATCAAGTTCTCTCGGATCCAACTGGTCCTTGGAATGTATATGATCATTTCCTTTCTCACAGTTCAAGACATGTTTCCATCCGCTTCGATCAGTACATTTGTAACTTCTTTCGATACATTCGAGAACTCTGCAGGCATTGTCCTTTCTCTTAAAATGGTTTCCCACGGTTCCTTGCTGATCACCACGGCACACTATCAGTTCAATTAGGTCACATCAGCCTTGACCATTCTCGCATCCTAGCCTCTCAGCAACATCACGAGGTTAGCTTTTCTCCAACTTTTTCTCCCTTGTCACGTGTTTCCCCGCACATGCGCACTTCATTAACCGGCAGCCATTTTATATCGCCACTCGTTTATACTTAGAAGCACTATTTTGAAATAAACAAAACATAATTAAAATAGAGAAACATAGCCTTTTCGTTTCCCACCCGTCATCTACGTACCCCAATTAGTTATTACCTAGCAGAAAGCAACATTTAAGCTGTTCCTTACTTACCATCACTATTGTTTTTGCAACGACACGTTTATATTCTATGAAGCACAAATCATGCATTTATTATAAAATTAGTACGCAATTATTTTTATGTTATAATTAGACACACAGACATTCGTTAATAGATTATTCAGCACATATACTTGCGTATTACCCTTCCCTCACGTACAGTGTTGATTAATACGTTTAAACGAACATTTTATTAATTATTTATAAAATTTGTTAGGGGTTAAAAAAAATTATTTTCTCTGCTCCATCATATTAATGAGGTAGGTTGAATTGTGACCCACTAAATAATCAGCATTCTGTGAACCAACCTATAGGTTGGTTCACAAAATACCATTGCATTCAGTAGAAGACGGTGTGCATTTACAAATTACACCCATTTCTACTGAATCAATTTTTGTAGATTCCTGCTAACAAATCACAAATTGCACATCTTTTTTTTTGTTGCAATTTACAATTTTCTATTAGGAATCTTTGTACATCAGGACCCGAGTTTACCCACTGAATAAATGTGCCAGTGCCCTGCAGAATAATAAATATTTAAAATTTTTCCTCTAAGCTCTGTCGAATCTGTATCTATATGTTTGCTATATTATCACTTTATAACTAGCAGTGTGGAATCTTTACCATAATGTGTACTCTGTACTTCCTATAATACAGGGGAACCTGCAATTCCTGCTTAAAAGGCCATCTCTGATTAGCTTATTACAGGCAACTTGTGACGGCTCTAAATGTAGGTGTTTAACTGTATTAAGTTAATACAGTTGAGATCTGAAGTCATAATGTCTCATGCCAGAGCCATCAGCCAAAGTGAAAGGCAGGTCAGGGAGCATGATTACAGCTGCAGCTCAAACACCACAACGAAAATGAAAACTGGCTTTTCATTCTTCTGATCTTTATTCCTAAATCAAACAGTGATGAGCAAAAACAAGATATTTAGGAGAGCATGTTTATTTTTTGCACACTAAAAGTAATTATTGGAAAAATAGAATCGTTCTACTTTTTCCACCCATTTTGAGCCTGGTACCTTTTAAATCTGACTTCTAAATGATTCTAATATCTTTTGCAACAGATTACTAACTGCTTTTAGCTGCATTTCATTTCACACTAAATTCCACTTTTATTCTTCATGTCTGCAACAATGTTAACTCTTTTATATTAAAGAGCAATACACCAAGGGTTTAAGTGGTTTGCAGGAAGGGTGGTGATGTGTCCATGTATAATAAGGAATAAAATAGCTTCTGTCTACATTTTAAGAATATTGCATGTCACCTCAGAGGTCCATGACCACATGAACTCGGTGTTAATCCTCGTTCTTCTGTAAGGTTACAGAACTTCTCTGTGACGTGCAATATCATTATATTGTACAGCAGAGGGTACCATATATATTTAACGTCCCTTTAAAAATCATAGCCAGAACAATATAACCAAGTACTGCCTCTCACATCACCATACTAACATAACTTCAATGTTGTAGCACCAAGAAGCAATTAAGGTTTAAGGTGACAGTTTAACTAAAATCTAAACATTAATGTGGCCATTTGTCTGTGTCTTTACATGAACAGGTTCCAACATACTACATTTCAAGGTTTTGGTGAAAAAATCAAGGACACTTAAAGAGTAGCATTTGTTGCAGACATGTGCCTGCCTGATAGAGTTTATTGACTGCTTTTCAACCCCTGTAATTTAAATAACCTGCCACTGATCTTACAAATTTCTATGAGGTCTGGCTATTTTCAGAAACGAATTGTTTTTGCCTGCTATCAATCACTGTTCGTAAACATGCTTTTAAGTACAGTTCTTTTTATCGATATACCCTGAAATCAAAGGGTGGGTGACGTCACTAGAGATAGGAAAAGAGCGAGATCAAATGGTGTGTAATTCAACTTTTGCTACTCCAATGATTTTTGTGCAATCAAGCTACTGATTATCTTCTTTTAATGCTGCAGGGAAAAACAAATGAACCCCTGCAGTTGAAAGATATCCCATACAAACAGCCAGAGCAGGTGGTCAACGAACAGCCACAACAATCTTTCCTCAAGGAAGAGGTGAGCAGGAAACTTGAATAGGTAGAGGAAAGTAATACATGCAATTGTGAAAAGGTAAAAATGACAAGGCAAAAGTATCTATATATTGTGGGCAAAAGAGGGTGATTTCAGATATGAAAAGTTGTAGAAAATGTAAACACAATTAAGAAACAAATCCTGCAAATATACTAACGTCTGATGATTGGAAAGAAAGACCTACTGAACTGCAATTGCTATATCAAATTAAGCAACATTTAAGCTGTTCCTTACTTACCATCACTATTGTTTTTGCAACGACACGTTTATATTCTATGAAGCACAAATCATGCATTTATTATAAAATTAGTACGCAATTATTTTTATGTTATAATTAGACACACAGACATTCGTTAATAGATTATTCAGCACATATACTTGCGTATTACCCTTCCCTCACGTACAGTGTTGATTAATATGTTTAAACGAACATTTTATTAATTATTTATAAAATTTGTTAGGGGTTAAAAAAAATTATTTTCTCTGCTCCATCATATTAATGAGGTAGGTCGAATTGTGACCCACTAACTAATCAGCATTCTGTGAACCAACCTATAGGTTGGTTCACAAAATACCATTGCATTCAGTAGAAGCCGGTGTGCATTTACAAATTACACCCATTTCTACTGAATCAATTTTTGTAGATTCCTGCTAACAAATCACAAATTGCACATCTTTTTTTTTGTTGCAATTTACAATTTTCTATTAGGAATCTTTGTACATCAGGACCCGAGTTTACCCACTGAATAAATGTGCCAGTGCCCTGCAGAATAATAAATATTTAAATTTTTTCCTCTAAGCTCTGTCGAATCTGTATCTATATGTTTGCTATATTATCACTTTATAACTAGCAGTGTGGAATCTTTACCATAATGTGTACTCTGTACTTCCTATAATACAGGGGAACCTGCAATTCCTGCTTAAAAGGCCATCTCTGATTAGCTTATTACAGGCAACTTGTGACGGCTCTAAATGTAGGTGTTTAACTGTATTAAGTTAATACAGTTGAGATCTGAAGTCATAATGTCTCATGCCAGAGCCATCAGCCAAAGTGAAAGGCAGGTCAGGGAGCATGATTACAGCTGCAGCTCAAACACCACAACGAAAATGAAAACTGGCTTTTCATTCTTCTGATCTTTATTCCTAAATCAAACAGTGATGAGCAAAAACAAGATATTTAGGAGAGCATGTTTATTTTTTGCACACTAAAAGTAATTATTGGAAAAATAGAATCGTTCTACTTTTTCCACCCATTTTGAGCCTGGTACCTTTTAAATCTGACTTCTAAATGATTCTAATATCTTTTTGCAACAGATTACTAACTGCTTTTAGCTGCATTTCATTTCACACTAAATTCCACTTTTATTCTTCATGTCTGCAACAATGTTAACTCTTTTATATTAAAGAGCAATACACCAAGTGTTTAAGAGGTTTGCAGGAAGGGTGGTGATGTGTCCATGTATAATAAGGAATAAAATAGCTTCTGTCTACATTTTAAGAATATTGCATGTCACCTCAGAGGTCCATGACCACATGAACTCGGTGTTGATCCTCGTTCTTCTGTAAGGTTACAGAACTTCTCTGTGACGTGCAATATCATTATATTGTACAGCAGAGGGTACCATATATATTTAACGTCCCTTTAAAAATCATAGCCAGAACAATATAACCAAGTACTGCCTCTCACATCACCATACTAACATAACTTCAATGTTGTAGCACCAAGAAGCAATTAAGGTTTAAGGTGACAGTTTAACTAAAATCTAAACATTAATGTGGCCATTTGTCTGTGTCTTTACATGAACAGGTTCCAACATACTACATTTCAAGGTTTTGGTGAAAAAATCAAGGACACTTAAAGAGTAGCATTTGTTGCAGACATGTGCCTGCCTGATAGAGTTTATTGACTGCTTTTCAACCCCTGTAATTTAAATAACCTGCCACTGATCTTACAAATTTCTATGAGGTCTGGCTATTTTCAGAAACGAATTGTTTTTGCCTGCTATCAATCACTGTTCGTAAACATGCTTTTAAGTACAGTTCTTTTTATCGATCTACCCTGAAATCAAAGGGTGGGTGACGTCACTAGAGATAGGAAAAGAGCGAGATCAAATGGTGTGTAATTCAACTTTTGCTACTCCAATGATTTTTGTGCAATCAAGCTACTGATTATCTTCTTTTAATGCTGCAGGGAAAAACAAATGAACCCCTGCAGTTGAAAGATATCCCATACAAACAGCCAGAGCAGGTGGTCAATGAACAGCCACAACAATCTTTCCTCAAGGAAGAGGTGAGCAGGAAACTTGAATAGGTAGAGGAAAGTAATACATGCAATTGTGAAAAGGTAAAAATGACAAGGCAAAAGTATCTATATATTGTGGGCAAAAGAGGGTGATTTCAGATATGAAAAGTTGTAGAAAATGTAAACACAATTAAGAAACAAATCCTGCAAATATACTAACGTCTGATGATTGGAAAGAAAGACCTACTGAACTGCAATTGCTATATCAAATTAAGCAACATTTAAGCTGTTCCTTACTTACCATCACTATTGTTTTTGCAACGACACGTTTATATTCTATGAAGCACAAATCATGCATTTATTATAAAATTAGTACGCAATTATTTTTATGTTATAATTAGACACACAGACATTCGTTAATAGATTATTCAGCACATATACTTGCGTATTACCCTTCCCTCACGTACAGTGTTGATTAATATGTTTAAACGAACATTTTATTAATTATTTATAAAATTTGTTAGGGGTTAAAAAAATTATTTTCTCTGCTCCATCATATTAATGAGGTAGGTCGAATTGTGACCCACTAACTAATCAGCATTCTGTGAACCAACCTATAGGTTGGTTCACAAAATACTCATTGCATTCAGTAGAAGCCGGTGTGCATTTACAAATTACACCCATTTCTACTGAATCAATTTTGTAGATTCCTGCTAACAAATCACAAATTGCACATCTTTTTTTTTGTTGCAATTTACAATTTTCTATTAGGAATCTTTGTACATCAGGACCCGAGTTTACCCACTGAATAAATGTGCCAGTGCCCTGCAGAATAATAAATATTTAAATTTTTTCCTCTAAGCTCTGTCGAATCTGTATCTATATGTTTGCTATATTATCACTTTATAACTAGCAGTGTGGAATCTTTACCATAATGTGTACTCTGTACTTCCTATAATACAGGGGAACCTGCAATTCCTGCTTAAAAGGCCATCTCTGATTAGCTTATTACAGGCAACTTGTGACGGCTCTAAATGTAGGTGTTTAACTGTATTAAGTTAATACAGTTGAGATCTGAAGTCATAATGTCTCATGCCAGAGCCATCAGCCAAAGTGAAAGGCAGGTCAGGGAGCATGATTACAGCTGCAGCTCAAACACCACAACGAAAATGAAAACTGGCTTTTCATTCTTCTGATCTTTATTCCTAAATCAAACAGTGATGAGCAAAAACAAGATATTTAGGAGAGCATGTTTATTTTTTGCACACTAAAAGTAATTATTGGAAAAATAGAATCGTTCTACTTTTTCCACCCATTTTGAGCCTGGTACCTTTTAAATCTGACTTCTAAATGATTCTAATATCTTTTTGCAACAGATTACTAACTGCTTTTAGCTGCATTTCATTTCACACTAAATTCCACTTTTATTCTTCATGTCTGCAACAATGTTAACTCTTTTATATTAAAGAGCAATACACCAAGTGTTTAAGAGGTTTGCAGGAAGGGTGGTGATGTGTCCATGTATAATAAGGAATAAAATAGCTTCTGTCTACATTTTAAGAATATTGCATGTCACCTCAGAGGTCCATGACCACATGAACTCGGTGTTGATCCTCGTTCTTCTGTAAGGTTACAGAACTTCTCTGTGACGTGCAATATCATTATATTGTACAGCAGAGGGTACCATATATATTTAACGTCCCTTTAAAAATCATAGCCAGAACAATATAACCAAGTACTGCCTCTCACATCACCATACTAACATAACTTCAATGTTGTAGCACCAAGAAGCAATTAAGGTTTAAGGTGACAGTTTAACTAAAATCTAAACATTAATGTGGCCATTTGTCTGTGTCTTTACATGAACAGGTTCCAACATACTACATTTCAAGGTTTTGGTGAAAAAATCAAGGACACTTAAAGAGTAGCATTTGTTGCAGACATGTGCCTGCCTGATAGAGTTTATTGACTGCTTTTCAACCCCTGTAATTTAAATAACCTGCCACTGATCTTACAAATTTCTATGAGGTCTGGCTATTTTCAGAAACGAATTGTTTTTGCCTGCTATCAATCACTGTTCGTAAACATGCTTTTAAGTACAGTTCTTTTTATCGATCTACCCTGAAATCAAAGGGTGGGTGACGTCACTAGAGATAGGAAAAGAGCGAGATCAAATGGTGTGTAATTCAACTTTTGCTACTCCAATGATTTTTGTGCAATCAAGCTACTGATTATCTTCTTTTAATGCTGCAGGGAAAAACAAATGAACCCCTGCAGTTGAAAGATATCCCATACAAACAGCCAGAGCAGGTGGTCAATGAACAGCCACAACAATCTTTCCTCAAGGAAGAGGTGAGCAGGAAACTTGAATAGGTAGAGGAAAGTAATACATGCAATTGTGAAAAGGTAAAAATGACAAGGCAAAAGTATCTATATATTGTGGGCAAAAGAGGGTGATTTCAGATATGAAAAGTTGTAGAAAATGTAAACACAATTAAGAAACAAATCCTGCAAATTTACTAACGTCTGATGATTGGAAGGAAAGACCTACTGAACTGCAATTGCTACATCAAATTAAGCAACATTTAAGCTGTTCCTTACTTACCATCACTATTGTTTTTGCAACGACACGTTTATATTCTATGAAGCACAAATCATGCATTTATTATAAAATTAGTACGCAATTATTTTTATGTTATAATTAGACACACAGACATTCGTTAATAGATTATTCAGCACATATACTTGCGTATTACCCTTCCCTCACGTACAGTGTTGATTAATACGTTTAAACGAACATTTTATTAATTATTTATAAAATTTGTTAGGGGTTAAAAAAATGTATTTTCTCTGCTCCATCAACTCCCCCCTTTGGTGATTTTTAAATCACCACATAAAACCCAAGTTATACTTCTTTTTCAGGCAGCATATGTCTTTCATCCTTTTGCTTTTTGTTAGTTACACATCTGTTTCCCTTTCATCTTGTCTTCTTGTCTCTTTATACATGCTTTCTTTCATTTTCTCTAACTCAATTTCACCCATTTCTCTCTCTCTCTCTCTTTCATTATTCTGTTATTTCTTTTTATCTTATTTTGTCTTATTTTTCTTTTTATACACGTTATTACAATTTTCAACACTATGGCTAACAATATTACTACAGTTGCTATTATTATAACTTTCCCTATCATTAGTCTACTCATTCTGGTTAACCAATTTGCTACGGAAGAAAACCCTCTACCAAGTTTTCCCAAGACACTTTCAACCTCCAGTGGAACTAGTTCTTTGTGCAAATTTGTAATATTTGTAATATACTTCTGTATATTTTCACTTTTATCAGGAATGTAAGTGCAACAATGTTGGACTTTCAGCATTCCACAGACTCCACCCTCTTTTGCCAAAAGAATATCAAGGGCAAGCCGATTTTGCATCACCATAGCTCTCATGGCAACCATTTCGGTATTTACCATCAAGAACCCTCCCGCAGTATCTGTAGACAAACGATCTACTACTGTGGATAACTTCCGAATTTTAAATGCATTCAAAGATATTCCCACTGCTGGTATTAATGCTCCAAAAATATCACCTACAATTTCTGAAAAACTTTCCCTCTTTCTACGTGTAAAGCTATTAATCATCTTGTATGTTCCTTTTTCTTCTCTGTCCATATGAAAGATTTTTGGAAAGACCAGGCCTACATAGCAAGTTCCATACCAATGGTCCGGTAACCTGTAATAAGCTCTATTCCCACAAATATAATAGATACCTGGAAATATTGGATCTTTTCCACCTTTGAATCCCCAACCTCCCAAAATTTGATAATTGTCATGGCAGATACTGGAACCTACAAAGTAATTGTCATAGACTGTCTTATTTCTCCTAATACACAACTTTCCTGTTTGCGGCCAATCTAATGTCATTGCTGCATTTATCTTTTTCCCTTCATGATTTCCTTCCTCAAACGTCCATAGATGTGTTCCTTCTTCTTTTATTGCTTCTTTTTGAAATTTCATTCTTCTTTCTTCAACCATTTCTAAAAATGCCTTTTCTTCTTTCTTTAATTCACAGGTAAGGTTGTTATTAACTATTTCTTCTAAGGTTAATTTTCTATGTTCTAGAAAGAATTCTCCTAAAACTTTTGCTTGTTTTACTTTGTTAAGTTCTGGTACTACCGGAACGTTTGCAAAAATCTTATCTATATCAGTATAATAAGACTCTAATCTACCTGTTTTATAAAATAAACTTGCTATTACACTACAGGTTATTCCATAAGTTAGACGTAGGTGATGATAAGTCACACCTTCTGACACTGATGCAGGCAACTGCATACAAACATAACAATCTCTCACATCCATTGTCTCTACATATTCGTACAACAATTTTGTAAAAACATTTTTAGAAAAGTCTGTTACTGACTTATCCTTATGTAATTCTGCACTACTTCTTAAAATAACTGGTTCTTTAATATTAGTTTCTTTTTCTGGTTTAGTATCATTCTTCGCTTCTATTACAGCTAAACTAATAGGAATTGTGATTGCTAAAACTATCCATATGGTTATTAATAAACCCGTACAAAAGCAGCACATTTTACACCATCTTTTTACAAACTCACATTTATCTCTTCTATCCCTAGTATTTTCCATTTTGCTTTTATCTTTTGTTAAGTTTCAGAAAATTGTGTCACTACACCTCAGAAATGACTTAGATGCCACTCTGCTTTCAAAAAGTCTTTGCTTGGTACTTTCTTTTAATTCTCTCCAGAATTCTTTCGTTGTCACATCCGGTAATTTGTCATATCCAGTAAAATTGTCATGTCCGGCAGAAGCACTATAAGTCTTCACTTCAGGTTTGTTGCATCTCACCTTTACCCGTTCGATTTCTTAGTCTCGGGTTCTCGTGAGTGTTTCCTTCTTCTTTGTAATCCGTCAGTGCGATATATAGCCACTCAGGTGACTTGTACTTTTCATTCACTTTCTTCGTTCTTTTAGACTTTTGCAGTCGTTTTCCACTTGGCTTTTCTTGTCCCTTTTGACTTGTTATTTCATTCACTTGTTCAGCACTTTTTTCTCCTGTTCTTATTATTCTATATCTCAATTTTCTTATATAGTTGCTGGGCCAATTATCTCCTTTTCTTGGCCTTTTGGCTTCACCTTCTTTTTCTTCTCTTTCTGATTTCCAATTTCTTTTTCTTGATTCAGTTTTTGTTTTCTCCTCTTCTCCACTCTCTTCAGATTCGGTTTCAACTTTTTCACTATTGTCTCTTATTTTGAAGCTTATGATCTCGGCGTCTCTTACTGGTGGATCTGTTTTCTCCTTCTTGTGTTCCCTTATTACTGTCCCTCCTCGGTGTTCTTCCGATTTGGTATTTTCCTCACTCTCTACTTCTAAATTTCCCTGTTCTTTTGTTTCGCTATCTGTCCCTATTGCTCCTCGGGGTTCTTCTCGATTCTCTAACTTTTTGTGTATTTCTTTCCCTACTTCGTCTATTAATATTATTTCTGAAGGATTTCCACCATAACTTGTACTTGGTTGCTCATCTAGATCATTTTCTTGTTCATTTTCTTCTCTAATTGGTTTATATCCCCAAGTTCTCCTTCGAAATTCTTCACAGTTTGCAACTGAATCATCAGATCCTGAACTTGTGTCAGATATTTCCAGATGTCGACTTACAGGTCGATCTTCAGGTTCTGGAATTTCTGAATTTCTTCCTTCTTCTTCTTCCTCCTCTTCTTCTCTAGAGGTGCTTGCAGTTGGGGTTTCCAGCTGTCGACTTTCAGGTCGATCTTCAAGTTCTGGCACCCTTTCTCTTATTCCTGTTGTCCCAGTCGTTAAACTCTTATCCCACACTTCCAGACGTCGACTCACATGTCGATCAGTAGGTTCTTGAACTCTGATTGTGTGGCTGGCATGGACTCAGTTCTTCACTCCTGCACACTTGACTGCAGTCGTTGTCACTAGGATTACCTGTCGTGGCTCGTCCCAGCGAGGAACTAGACAGTTTCTTCTCCTGTGGATTTTTATGCGGACCCAGTCTCCTGGATTCAAGTCGTGGGCTGGTTTTCTTTCAAGAGTGGTCGCATCCGGTCCAACCTGATGAAACACAGAACGCACCACATCAGCCAGTCCCTTGCAATAATCCAGTACTAGATCATCAGTTATAGTCAATAACTTGTTGACAGGTACTTGTGCTTGTCTCATTGCTCGTCCCATGATCATCTCATGAGGACTAAGTCCAGTTTTCTTTTCAGGGATGCTTCTGATGGTCATCAGAACAAGGGGCAGTGCATCTGGTCATTTGAGTCCTGTAGCTTGACACATTTTTCCTAATCTGTTCTTAATTGTTCCATTAATTTGCTCTACTACCCCAGAAGCCTCTGGTCTGTATGCACAATGTAGTTTTTATTTAATACTCAATGCTTCACAAATCAATTGGATCAACTCATTTTGAAAATGTGTTCCTCTATCTGTCTCAACCGTGACTGGAAAACCATACCTTGGAATGAACTCTCGCAGCATAAGTTTTGCTACCGTTGTTCCATCATTCCTTCTAGTGGGGTATGCCTCCACCCAACGAGAAAACAAACAGACGACCACTAGAACATATTTTAGTCTGTTACAAGGGGGCATTTCGATAAAGTCCAATTGCATTCTAGTGAACGGACCTCCTTCTCGTCCTATTGTTCCTAGACTCACTATTGTCTTTCTTCCTGGATTAAACTGCTGACAAATAAGACATCTTTGACAAAGACTTTCAGCTATCGCTCTGAATTTTGGGTTATACCAGGTTTGTCTGAAAAGTCTGATCGTTGCATCTCTCCCAATATGAGCTTGTCCATGGTACATCCGTGCCATGTCTGCGATCATGCTATCAGGCATAACTGGTCTTTCATCTCTGTATACCCACACACCATTGTTTTCCTGTCTTCTACATCCTGCTTTTATCCAGTAATCTTTTTCCTCATCATTTGCAGCTTCCTGTAACTGTCTCACCTCATCCCATGTCTCGACAGTGTTAGTAAAAAGCAAAGGAGAAGAGATATGCTCCCTTTCTCTATTCTTATTTAGGGATACCATGTTCTCTGCACAATATCTGGCAATCTCGTCCGCGTAATTATTTCCAACAGCTATGTAATCTTCGTTTTTCTTATGTGCCTTGCACTTCACTACAGCTATTTGTTTAGGCAGCTGTATCGCCTCAAGCAGTTTTTTAACAAAATCTCCATTTCTGATAGGTGTTCCTGCAGACGTCAAGAAACCTCTTTGTGACCAAATCTGACCGAAGTCATGCACAATACCGAAACCATACTGGCTATCGGTCACAATCGTAACTCGCACATTTCTTCCCAATTTACATGCTTGAATCAAAGCAATCAGTTCCGCAACTTGTGCAGACCTTATTCCTTTCAGACAAGACGCTTCCATCACAGTTGCCACTGTGCACACTGCGTAAGCTGCGCTTAAAACTCCTTCTTTCGTTCTCAAACATGAGCCATCCACAAACATGACATAATCTGATTCCTTTAAAGGTTCATCTTTTATGTCAGCTCTTGGTTTTGTGCAATATTCCAGCACATTCAGACAATCATGATCTACTTCGTCTTGTTCAATTATACTCTCTTCATCTGGCAATGATGTTGAAGGATTCACATTCATGCATCTATCTATGGTCACATTTTCAGCACTTAGTCAGCCGACTATGTGTCATGTACTGTGTTTTTGTTCTTGTCAAAAGAATTTCTACTGAATGGGGAACATATACTCTCAGTGGATACCCCATCACTATACCTTCACTTTGTTCCAGACTTACACAAGTAGCAGCAACTGCTTTCAGACATCCGGGCAACGCTTTTGCTATAGGATCTAAAACAGCTGAAAAATAAGCAATTGGTCTCTTCATTGTTCCATGTTTTTGTACCAGTACTGAAAACGCACATCCATCTCTCTCACTGCAGTACAATTCAAAGTCCTTCTCATAATCAGGCATGCCTAAAGCAGGGGCCTCACACCATTTCTTTTTCAACTCTTTGAAAGATTTCATTTCTTCGTTATTTAACTCAAAAGGGTCTCTTACATCTTTCTTGGTCAATTTTTGTAATGGTTTTGCAATCAAGGAGAAACCACTTATCCATTGTCGGCAATATCCAACCATTCCCAGAAACATTCTTACCTCTCTTTGCGTCATTGGTGCTCTCATTCCTTGAATCATTCTTGCTCTTTCTGTCGCTATCTTTCGCACTCCTTTCTCAATTTTATGCCCTAAATATTGAACTTCTTTTGGCAAAATTGCAATTTTGAAGGGGACACTTTATGTCCTCTTTTCTCTAGATGGTTCAGTAAAGCAATTGTATCACTTACACATGCTTCTTTTGTTTTCGATGCCACCAACAGGTCATCGATATACTGCACCATCACTGACTTTTCTGGCATTTTCAAATCTTCCAGAGATTTCTTTAAAATCTGATTAAAGATTGAGGGGCTTTCTGTATACCCCTGAGGAATTCGGCACCATGCCAAAATACGCTCTCCGAACCGGAACGCAAATAATGGCTGGCTATCTGGATGCAAAGGAATAGAGAAAATGCGTGACACAAATCTATCACTGTGTACCACTCAGCTTCGTGTGGAATTTGATATAGAATTACTGCAGGGTTTGGCACTATTGGACAACAAGGCACAACTATTTTGTTGATCTTTCTCAAATCCTGTACTATTCTATATGTTCCGTTTGGCTTTTTCAGTCCCATAATAGGTGAATTACATGGACTGCTCATTATTTCTTTTAGAATTCCCTGTTCGATCATTTTATTTATTACAGGAGTTATTCCTTCAATTATTTCTGGAGTTAACTTGTACTGTGGCGTATTCGGGTAAGTTGTTCCTTCTTTTACTGTTACTTTTACTGGATCAACTTCTTTCATTAATCCAATATCTTCTCCTGTAAAATCCCACACATTTTCTTTCACTGCAATTTTTAGTTCTTCTGGAAGTTTTTCTGCATCAAATGCAGGAAACAAACCATTCATTTCAGGTTCCTGATTCATCAAAGTTACTTTATACAATACATCTTCATCTGAGGTCTGAAATCCAATTCCATCTGGTGTACAATAAATTGTGCAATTCATCTTGCACAAGAGGTCACGACCTAAAAGATTTACAGGACTACAATCGCACACTACAAATCTATGCATTTTGCTAAAAGAACCAATTTTTACTTCCACTAATTCAGTAAGTGGTGTTTTAATCTGCTGATTTGCTACTCCTACTACTTGGATGTATTCACCTGAGAGAGGAAGGTTTGGAATTTCCACTGATCTAACAGTAGAACGGGTAGCTCCAGTATCGACAAGGAATGTTACATTTGCACCATTTACTTCTCCATCCACAAAGGGACCAGACTGATCTACCTCTAGAGTTGCGCCAAGTACGCACTCTTTTCCCTCTCCTGGGCACCGTCATAAACTTTCATCCCACGTCTCATCCTCACTCTGTCGCAACCAATACTGAGAAATGTTAGCTGCTCGCGGCAACTGTGTTACCTGCTCTCCTCCGTAGAATCCTGTTTCTGTACTGTATCTTTGCTGGTTAACAGTGTTGGGAAGTGGTGGTTGTGGCACCTGACTTTGTTGAACAACTACCTCATTCTGCACCTGTGGAGTTAATGATTGATTTTCCGGATTAGGTTTAGGTGGGAACTTACACTCGTTTCTCCAATGCCCTAATTTTCCGCAATTATGACAGGGCCATTTCTTCTTTGCCTCCTCTAGACTCACTTGACCTTTCCCTTTACCTATGTTAGGTCGCGTTTTATTCTGTCCTGTTTCATTCCCACTATTATTATCCAATTGAGCTTCTTGTTTTTCTGCCACTTTCACCTGTGCCCACATTGCCTTCTCTTTCAATTTACGCTGTCTACTTTCAATATCATCACTGCAATACTTAGCATACCTCAGTACCTCGTCTACTGTGCCATTCTACCAATTAATCATATGCTGTTTAATCATTTCACTAATCTCTGGTTTCAACCCAAACACAAATCTGTACACAAAATGACTCATATCTTTTTCACTTAATTCCTCATATCCACTATACTGTTTGAAAACCAACAACAACCTTTCATAGTATGCATGTACAGACTCTTTACTTTCCTGTGTAGTTCTATCAATTTTCACCCAATCTGTTTCTTTAGGAGGAATCTTATTTTTCAAAAAGGTAATCACCTTATCATACTTCTTCATCACCTCAGGACCTGGAGCTCCTGTCTTAGGATCTCTTGGATATTCTGTAGTTGGCCAGTCAACTGTAATTTTACACTCTGACCACAAATCAGTTGGTACCACTATGTCAAATAATCCATCTAAATCTATCCACAACACTTTTGAAACCTTTACAAACCTCTCTACTTGTCGGTACCATTCAACTGGTTTCTCTCTTAGCTTCGGAAAGTCATTTGTGAATGACAGTATATCCTGCCTAGTCCAGGGAACATGCACATAACTACCACCTGGAGTTTCTCTCATAGGGTATTCTCTGGCAACAGGTTCTTTTTCAGTTATCATAAAAGCCAAAGAAGCTTTGTCTGTAGTTTTCTCATTCTTTTTTGTCCATCTAACCTTCCATCTGTCCACATCACCCCATTTTCTCAGTAACACAATTAACTCTTTTATCTGTGTCAGCCTTCCTGCCGTGTTCAAATTTTCAATATCTTTTTCACAAAAGTCTACTCTATAGGGTTTCTGCAATGTTTTCACTTTCGCAAAGTCTATTCCAATTTCACTGGCTACCTCTTCTAGTTTGTCATGTAAATTCTTTGCTCTCCATGTAATACTTTTGCACAGAAACATTATTTCATCATCCTGGTAATTTGTTATCTTTTCTGTACCAATCGTTCCTAGAATTAATTCTTCCATGTCAATTTTTAACCTAATTACATCTAATGGTTTTTCTTCTGGTTCTTTTATTTTAAATGCCTTCATCCACTCATTTAACTCATCAGGAGTCGGACCTATGGGTGTATTATTTAGTTTTATCCAATTACCACTCTTTTCAGGAGTCTCTGTTGCAGATTCTGTTACCATATGCATTTTCCTACCATTGCACTCATTCACAGTCAAATTTGTAGGTGGACTTGGTCTGTAAGTACTAGCCAAATTACTTGTACTTGCACTTGGTTCCATCCTTTCTTTTTCTCTCTGAAATTGTGAACTCATGGGAATCACTAAAGATCGTTCATCAATTTTCTGATTCTCAAAAACTGGTATTACTGGACCTATTGTTACAGGTACAGTCACCGCTTCCATATTTTTCGTTAATTCTCTAATTTTCTCAGTTAGTTCTTTTGTTGTCCTTGCTAATTCGCTTGCATTGTCACTCTCTATTCCTTTATTTTGTGAAGTTCTTATTTGATCTTGTGACCTATTTATTTCAATTCTTTTTACCGGACTTTTATTTCGCATAGTCTCTATTAGCGGCGCATTTGGTGTCACCACTGTAGAACTCTGCTGATACGGAGGTGGATTTCTATTTAAAATATCTTCCAGCAATTCATCATCCGTTTCGCTCTCATGCATATATTTCTCCCTCTCCATATGTTTCTTTTTCTCAGTACGTTTTCTCTTAGTCTCTTCCTCAACTGTAAAAGCCGGAAACAAACCTCCTGTCATGTTAGCACATCTCCATCGTTTTATTCTATCCTCATGATTTATTCCCCACATTCTTCCAGGCATAAACTCATGATCTCTTAAACCTCTGAATCTCTCTCGCTCATACATCTCATCCTCCCATTCTGTCAACGCTTCAAACTGTGTCGATCTAGGTCTAGGTTCTAGATTTGTCATCTTTTCTCGCAAATTTCGCAAAACCGCTACACTAAATGAACCATTCTCAGGGAAAGCTAATGCACCATCATTCTTCGTATACTTTGCCCAATTTTCCAACCATATGCATGTATGATATCCATATTTCAGCATCATATGTGAAGCTGCTGATTTCGGCGGAGGAATTACTTGTCCCTCTCTAGTCACAACCTTTTTGTCTTTCTTAAAGAAATTCTTTAATTTTGTCGTCCATGACGTTCTCTCCCTTTCATACTCGTAATACGGCATGTTTTCGATTGGTTTTTCTCTTCAAATCAACACTGTTCCGTGTACGGAACTTTAACCAATCACAGCGCGACTCACACTAACGCACCAATCAGAACGATTCCCTTCGACCGCGGACCAACCAATCCTAGCGCGGCACTTTTCTACGTCACTCTTGACTCTGTGTTCACGTGACTAGCGCACTATCCAATCCTAGCGCGGCACTGTCGATGTCACTCCTGCTCTTTTACCCCTCCTTTACAAAATTTATCGGCAATTTTCTTTTCACTGTTTTCTTCGTTAGTTACAACAATTAAAACAATTCCATAGTCTGATTCGCTAAACAAAAGTGACAGCTTTGTCCTTTTACACAAGAATCCTGTATTTCCAGTAGGCAGCGCTTACCTCTACCCTACCACAGAATTATTAACTCTCGCCGATAAAGTAGCACTTCCCTCTACCTTACCCTTCTTTCAAGCAAACAATTAACTCGTTTCTCTGGGGATAAGACACATGTGGAGACTAGGCTCCTGAGAATTAAGGCCAAAGTTTCACAAGAAAACGTGATTTGCTATTTCAGTTACACACCTTTCGTACAGAAAATCCCTAACATAACACAACCTGTGTTATTACCAAAAATGAATTCAGACCATGTACCAAATTCCATGTGACTTCTCTTGCCACACGTGTTCCACTTTCTACATCCCAGAAGCGTGAAAACTCACATATAACATAACACGACTCAACATATAGTATTAGTCATAATAAAAAAAAAAATTATCAATAATCACTAAACAAATCTATAGAAAACCATAACTCTGCTACCAAGAAATCTGATGCAGCACGTACAATAAAACTATTCTCCTCCTAGGTCACTTATCAGTCATCCAGGGGCAAACTATATTTTCTCACATCCACATGACGATGGGGCCCATAAACATCGCCTATCACACACACACACACCTGGATTTCCTTTATACCTTTACGAAATTCTGTACTCCTAGGAGAAACATGAGAATTAAATGGAAAACACCATTTATGTACCGCTGGAAGGAGCCGGGATATCTTATTACCTTAACCTATTGCTTTCTTTTAGTTATTTCTTAAGATATTCCTGCTCATTGTTTTGTCGATGAATCATTCATGTAAGAAATTAGTTCATAGTGATTAAGACCAGCTAAATCACAATAACCAATTACTGGTGTCACAATCATTTAGTAAAATAACCACTGAGTCGTTTGATTTAAAAAATCTTACATTTTATATAATTTTAAAAAGTATGAGAAAGAATTTAGACTTTTTATTCAATTATTCATTCATTGTTAATTCAAATATTTATTATGCAAAATCAATTTTATTGCAGAAAGGAAATTTTATCATGAAGCAAAACCCTAATTACCTGCCTATCTTCCCTAATTTAGCCTAAGGATTTCTAACCTAAGTTTACGAATTAAATATATCTTGATTCTCATACTCAACTGGAAAAATAAGACAGCAACAGAAACTTCAGCTCGTCAGCATCAGCTACCTGCAACCCGTCTCATCTAACAGTCTTTCAGCATCTCCCGCTCAGTAAATGGATCGATCTGGACCACCAAGCACTGGAAGCCACCAACACCGACTCTGACTGCAACTCTCCAACTCCGAATGTGACTGTGTCCCCCTCCCACTAAGAGTAGGCCCTCTTATACCCTAATTCTAACTTTGCTAACTAATTGTTGCAACATTAATAACACGCTTTTCTTTCATTGGTCCATTCATTTCATCTATTCATTCTTTAATCAAGTTCTCTCGGATCCAACTGGTCCTTGGAATGTATATGATCATTTCCTTTCTCACAGTTCAAGACATGTTTCCATCCGCTTCGATCAGTACATTTGTAACTTCTTTCGATACATTCGAGAACTCTGCAGGCATTGTCCTTTCTCTTAAAATGGTTTCCCACGGTTCCTTGCTGATCACCATGGCACACTATCAGTTCAATTAGGTCACATCAGCCTTGACCATTCTCGCATCCTAGCCTCTCAGCAACATCACGAGGTTAGCTTTTCTCCAACTTTTTCTCCCTTGTCACGTGTTTCCCCGCACATGCGCACTTCATTAACCGGCAGCCATTTTATATCGCCACTCGTTTATACTTAGAAGCACTATTTTGAAATAAACAAAACATAATTAAAATAGAGAAACATAGCCTTTTCGTTTCCCACCCGTCATCTACGTACCCCAATTAGTTATTACCTAGCAGAAAGCAACATTTAAGCTGTTCCTTACTTACCATCACTATTGTTTTTGCAACGACACGTTTATATTCTATGAAGCACAAATCATGCATTTATTATAAAATTAGTACGCAATTATTTTTATGTTATAATTAGACACACAGACATTCGTTAATAGATTATTCAGCACATATACTTGCGTATTACCCTTCCCTCACGTACAGTGTTGATTAATACGTTTAAACGAACATTTTATTAATTATTTATAAAATTTGTTAGGGGTTAAAAAATTTATTTTCTCTGCTCCATCATATTAATGAGGTAGGTCGAATTGTGACCCACTAACTAATCAGCATTCTGTGAACCAACCTATAGGTTGGTTCACAAAATACTATTGCATTCAGTAGAAGCCGGTGTGCATTTACAAATTACACCCATTTCTACTGAATCAATTTTGTAGATTCCTGCTAACAAATCACAAATTGCACATCTTTTTTTTTGTTGCAATTTACAATTTTCTATTAGGAATCTTTGTACATCAGGACCCGAGTTTACCCACTGAATAAATGTGCCAGTGCCCTGCAGAATAATAAATATTTAAATTTTTTCCTCTAAGCTCTGTCGAATCTGTATCTATATGTTTGCTATATTATCACTTTATAACTAGCAGTGTGGAATCTTTACCATAATGTGTACTCTGTACTTCCTATAATACAGGGGAACCTGCAATTCCTGCTTAAAAGGCCATCTCTGATTAGCTTATTACAGGCAACTTGTGACGGCTCTAAATGTAGGTGTTTAACTGTATTAAGTTAATACAGTTGAGATCTGAAGTCATAATGTCTCATGCCAGAGCCATCAGCCAAAGTGAAAGGCAGGTCAGGGAGCATGATTACAGCTGCAGCTCAAACACCACAACGAAAATTAAAACTGGCTTTTCATTCTTCTGATCTTTATTCCTAAATCAAACAGCGATGAGCAAAAACAAGATATTTAGGAGAGCATGTTTATTTTTTGCACACTAAAAGTAATTATTGGAAAAATAGAATCGTTCTACTTTTTCCACCCATTTTGAGCCTGGTACCTTTTAAATCTGACTTCTAAATGATTCTAATATCTTTTTGCAACAGATTACTAACTGCTTTTAGCTGCATTTCATTTCACACTAAATTCCACTTTTATTCTTCATGTCTGCAACAATGTTAACTCTTTTATATTAAAGAGCAATACACCAAGGGTTTAAGTGGTTTGCAGGAAGGGTGGTGATGTGTCCATGTATAATAAGGAATAAAATAGCTTCTGTCTACATTTTAAGAATATTGCATGTCACCTCAGAGGTCCATGACCACATGAACTCGGTGTTGATCCTCGTTCTTCTGTAAGGTTACAGAACTTCTCTGTGACGTGCAATATCATTATATTGTACAGCAGAGGGTACCATATATATTTAACGTCCCTTTAAAAATCATAGCCAGAACAATATAACCAAGTACTGCCTCTCACATCACCATACTAACATAACTTCAATGTTGTAGCACCAAGAAGCAATTAAGGTTTAAGGTGACAGTTTAACTAAAATCTAAACATTAATGTGGCCATTTGTCTGTGTCTTTACATGAACAGGTTCCAACATACTACATTTCAAGGTTTTGGTGAAAAAATCAAGGACACTTAAAGAGTAGCATTTGTTGCAGACATGTGCCTGCCTGATAGAGTTTATTGACTGCTTTTCAACCCCTGTAATTTAAATAACCTGCCACTGATCTTACAAATTTCTATGAGGTCTGGCTATTTTCAGAAACGAATTGTTTTTGCCTGCTATCAATCACTGTTCGTAAACATGCTTTTAAGTACAGTTCTTTTTATGGATCTACCCTGAAATCAAAGGGTGGGTGACGTCACTAGAGATAGGAAAAGAGCGAGATCAAATGGTGTGTAATTCAACTTTTGCTACTCCAATGATTTTTGTGCAATCAAGCTACTGATTATCTTCTTTTAATGCTGCAGGGAAAAACAAATGAACCCCTGCAGTTGAAAGATATCCCATACAAACAGCCAGAGCAGGTGGTCAACGAACAGCCACAACAATCTTTCCTCAAGGAAGAGGTGAGCAGGAAACTTGAATAGGTAGAGGAAAGTAATACATGCAATTGTGAAAAGGTAAAAATGACAAGGCAAAAGTATCTATATATTGTGGGCAAAAGAGGGTGATTTCAGATATGAAAAGTTGTAGAAAATGCAAATACAATTAAGAAACAAATCCTGCAAATTTACTAACGTCTGATGATTGGAAGGAAAGACCTACTGAACTGCAATTGCTGCATCAAATTTTATGACAGAACATATAATAGGCTAATGCGGAAGACAACTGAAGGTTTTAGTTTGTCAATATATAGGTTGATGGAAGACACTATCATAATCAGCACTTAATGCAATCAGTAAGGCCAGAATTCTGAGTTATGCGGATTATATACTGCTGATGTACTCAGCCCTATTTTGAGAGTATAACTTGGAATAGATGATAAAGGTCACACTCAATAATTCTGACCACCATGGTGTGAGATAAGTATTTCATCCTGGATACTCACAATCCTTGGGATAAGGACCCTCCAACTCCAACTCCAATTGTACTATAATGGTTGGCTTGCAAAGGATAACATATTAACTTTTTGTTAGTTCCCAATGTTAGCCTAGTGTCTTCACACTGAATCTGACAAGACTTACTCAAAAGTGGATTGCACTGGAAGACCAAGGCATATAATTTCAAAGACAACGGGAGCTGTCTCACAGGCCTCAGTCATCAGTAGGGGTCAAAAACCCAAATCCATGAAAACACATTAACACAAGAATTGCATAATGGTTCCCTGTCAACAGACATTTGACACTCCAACCCTTAGCAAAATAGAAAAGTATCTTGCTTTCAGGTGACCCCCATGATCTAGATTGGTAATTACAAACATATTACTAACATAATTTCAAAAGCTTTTTGAGGAAATAAAATGTCATGGCCTTAGAGTAGAATTACTGCCAATTAATATGTTAGACAAAGTACAAATGAAGTGACATATGGATGCTTCTGAAGGAGTATCTTCTAATATACCATTCATTGCTATGCACATCAATCGGTTTATCTTACAGTTAGGACCATTAATGAGCCCCAGACCAGATCTAGAGATAGCAGTTAGTGAATCACAAAGTGGAATACACAAACAAAAAGGTTGTCATTAGAAACAGAAACTGTGAGGTATCGGAAGCTATGAAAACACTTCCCTTATATTAATAAAGACTAAGGGACTGATGCACAAAGCTATATTAGGGTCACACAGACTGTGATTTTCTAACTCACAGGGTTTGCAACCGCAAAATAGCCTTTAACCTATACTAAACCAATTTTGCAATTCAGTAAAGTATTACTGAATTGGCAATTTTTTTTAGAAAGCCAACTAATTAAACAAAGCAAACTGCTATTTGGATGGAGTGCATTTTGGGTGTGAATTCCAAATAGTTATTTATTATGGTATATAACTGAAATCTAGTGGCAAAACATTGAAAAATTACTGACTCTATAGATGGGGCAGTGACGAATTCGGAAATGAGGAGGGGCCCCGTTGGTACCCCCTCTACTTTGTAAATGTAAAAAAAGGTTGTTGAGGAGTAGGCAGTGGCACTGGTCTATCCTGCCAACTCTCAAATAGATCTAAAAAAAAATCTTTTTATATAAAGCCCCATTTCCTTAAAATGAAATCAGGCTGCATTAAAAAAGTTTCTTTTATTTAAAAAGAAAAATGGAAATTTGGTATGTCAGGCCCTAATGGCTTTATTTAGAGTTTGACAGATGTAATACTCCATCACAAAGTGGCAACTGTCCCCTCCATCCTACTACAAGTGCCTTACAGCCTTTGGCATTTGTAATATGGGACATCCTCCATGATTTTCACTGAATACCCTGTCCGCAAAACCCTAAATAAGGCCTTAAGAGTAAAACTCTGCTGTATTTTTGGATAACACACAGATTAGGCAGAAATATTGATAATAATAAAATTTGGCTTCGAGCTGCACACCAGTCTCAAGTACTTCCACCCCTACCATTCATTATGGATATCCTATGTTACCTTATAGGGGAGCAAAGATCCCATGCCCAGCTCTCCGCATGCTGTTGCAGCACTCTTCCTTCTGTCCTTTCCTTGCTCTTTCCCCATTTTCACTGCTTTCTCCTTGGTTTTTTTGTGCCTTCTCGTTGCTTTTCCTTCGTTTTCTTTGCTTTCTCCTTGCTTTTTCCCTCATTCTTTAAGGGCTTCTCCTTGCTTTTCCCTCATTTTCACTGCTCTCTCCTTGCTTTTTCCCCCCGTTTTCGTTTTCACTGCTGTCTCCTTGCTTTTTGCCCCATTTTTTGAGTTCTCATCCTTGCATTACCATCATTTTCACAGCTTTCTCCTTGCTTTTTCCTTCTATTCTTTGACAGATCCCAGCAAAAACACCACGCCAGGATACCCTCACGGGTGATTAGCCGAGCTCTAAAAATCCGAGTTGAATGATTGAAAGATAGAGGCTTAGGTCGGTATGTGTTGACACATTTTCCCACAGACAAAGAATGGAAAACAAACCTTTTAATATGTCAGATCCCTAGTTCCTTCAGAAGGTCACATAACTCTGAGGTGCCGTGCTGTAGCCTTGTTATTTATTATGTAATAAACTAAATATGTGTTATATTTTATGGAACATGGTCCCTCCATGACCCTTCTGTAAGACTCTTTTAAATGCTTGTTGTACTCTAGGTCCCTCTTAAAAGCAATTTGCTGTTGCTTATACTAACTATGATGTATAAATGTACACAACGATTCACAGGTTCTAATTTGTGGCAAAACACTTAATTTAAGCAGTCGAATGTAAACCACTTTCAAATCAATAAATCAATTTAAAACCAAATTATAAACATGCTAGTTAATAACTGAGTTTTAGGGGAATAGATTTGTAAAAACACATCTTAAACGCTATTTATCCTTTTTGTGGTTTAGGTAGCAGTTATAATTATGCTCACAGCTGGCTCCAGCAGTGTGCATTGTGATGTTACAACTCAGCTGTCATTTCTTTTGAGTAGTCATGTTGACATTACAGGTAACTGGTGATTTCACAACCAGACTGTAATAAGGAGATTAGTCAAAAGTGTTCAAGCAGTTATTTGAGGCTTTCATATATGATAAATAATGTTAGAGTGTAAGTAATCAATTCAGTGTCCAGGCTAATTCAAGAGACTCAGTGTTTGGGATCGTAATATCTTATTTTTTCTGTAGATTTACTTTGTTAATACTGCTGTAGATTTTACTAATGACTCAGTTACTTACCCGTAATCTCCATTACCCTGAGTCATAGTCTTCCTTTTTCACAGTCTTAACCAGTGAGCACTCGTGTTCAGCCCACAGAATTTACTCATACAAAAAAAACCACTACAAATATATCCACCCCATATATTTCCACAGGAGGTGGATCCCACCTGACCCATAAAGAATGGGCTAACTGATGTTACTTCCTGAAATACCAAGTTATCAAGACATCAATTTTTTCCCACTTTTTTGTCTTGGAAAGAAGTGAGGGAGAGAACCTAGGACTGGGAAGAGGAAGACTCTGATTTGGAGAAATGAAGATTACTGATATCCGAGTCTTTACTTACTTAATTCTTCTTCCGTGTCGCAGTCCTAACCATTGTTATATTATGTTATTATAACTTATATAGTGCAATGACTCACACCCGTAGGTGTATGTTGGGGCTTCGCTAACATGGGGCACAGCAACTGACTAAAGCAACCAGGGCTTCAAGAGTTTTTTGAACTTCGCAAATTCTGGACAAGTTCAAATGTAGTATGTAAGTTGATTCCAGGCTGGAGGGGCGGTGAAGGAAAAGGATTGTCCTCCAGATTGAGCAAATGTAAGGCTCTCAGCATGGGGGCTAAAGAAGAGCCTGCAGGAAGGTTACAAACCAAGCATGAAACAGTATTCTGCACCACCTTAAGTTTCAATAACAGTGTCATTGGCGGCCACTAGCAGGGCATTACCATAGTGAAGTTGAATCATGAATGAAGCTTGAACCAGAGTTTTCCTAGCAGAGGATGGCAGCCAAGGGAACATTTTCCTCAATACACACAAGGTAGCAAAACAAGCACCACAGGTTGGAGAGATGTGGTCTTTCATAGATAGGGCCTGATCTAGCCTGATTTTTTGAGTTAAGGTTTTGGTGAGAAAATCAAGGATACTTAAATGTAGCATTTGCTGAAGACATGACCCTGCCCGATAGTCCATTGACTGCTTTTCAACCCCTGTTATTTAAATAACCTGACCACTGATCTTAAAAATTTTAAAAAGGTTTGGCTTTTTTCAGAATCTGATTGGTTTTTCCTGCTACTGATTTTTTGGTTGATGTCACTAGAGATAGGAAAAGAGGGACATCAAATTGTGTGTAATGCCACTTTTAGTGCCCTAATGATTTTTGTGCAATTAAGCTACTGATCATCTTCTTTTAATGCTACAGGCAAAGACAAATGACCTGCAGGTGGAAGATATCACCTGGGCACAGGACAAGAAGTTGGATCTTGAAACCAACAGCCAACAGCCACAACAATCAATAATCAAGGTAGAGGTCAACAAGAAACCTGAAGAGGTAGAGTAAATTGATATGTTAGATAAAGATTTACATAGAACTGGGGAAAAATATTTGCATACAAAATTAAAGGTACTAATGTGTTGATATTATGGCTGATTTTGAATAATGTTGTGCTTAATAAAGGTAAAGCAAATTTGTCGGCTAAAATGCATGAAGATGGGCAGGTGCTGTTGAGGTGGTGAGGGCGCTGGTGAAAAAGTAAAAAAGTTGTAGCAAATGTAAACACAAATATGAAAAAAATCCTGCAAATCTACTAACATCCCATGGTTGGAGGGAAACACCTTCTGAGCTGCAGTTGTTGCATCAAATTTTATGACAGAACATATTATAGGCTAATGGAAAAGACCATTGAAAGTTTTAGTTTGTCAATATATAGGTTAATGGAAGACTATCATAATCAACACTTTATGTAATCAGTAAGGTCAGAATTAAGAGTTGTGCGAAGCATATCCAGTGGAAACATTCTCTGTGAAGTATTCAACTCAATTTTTTGGGGTCAAATGACCATAAAAGTGCAACGTGGAAATAAGATATATGATACAAATATGATGAAATACATAATAAAATTCCACGTATTACAGAACACAGGAGCAGTTGTCAGAAAAATAAAATAACAAGTGAATGCCCACATTTTTAGATCATCCTCCCAAATATACAGGTAGAACGAATAAGCAGCAAAAAACTGTAAAAAGACCTCAAAGTGGGCTGATATACTTCAGTGTAAACATTCCCGGAGAAATAATCCTTGTGTTATGCCCCATTTTGAGAGTGTAATTTGGAATAGACGATAAATTTCACACTCAATAATTCTGAACACGATGGTGTGCAATAACTATTTCATCCAGGATACTCCTAGTCAAGGCCGAATGAATCTTAATTACAAATCTGTAAGCCTTGGTGTCTTTAATAATGGGTGAGAAAAAAAACTGTTTCTGTCAAGGTCGCTATATGTTACTGTCTGGATGAGTCCCTTT
The DNA here is from genome assembly GCA_963921515.1 of Calotriton arnoldi. Taxonomy (NCBI): domain Eukaryota; kingdom Metazoa; phylum Chordata; class Amphibia; order Caudata; family Salamandridae; genus Calotriton; species Calotriton arnoldi. The sequence continues at coordinate 931,607 of CAWUFW010006292.1, forward strand.
TGGAACACAGAGTAATGGGCAAGACATCCTGTCTCCGCCACTGACTGGAGACATGAAGGTCCAGATTTACCAAGTGCTTGCGATGCACTTGCGTTACAGGGTTATGCAGTAACGCAAGCCCTCAAATCAAACTTACTAAGCTATCAAAGCCAATTTACGTGGCTCTGTGTGGCTATGTAAATCTAGAGTAACCCAAGGCCTTATAAGTCGCTGCCTTGAGTTACTCTGCGCTGGTAAGGGGTTGCATGGATTTTGGCGCATTTCCAGATTTTCTAAGAATGCTAAACGTGGGAATGTTTCAAAATGGTACGCCTTCCCAAGGGAGGCATAATGAAAAGCAGTATGTTTATTTGACCTCGTTATTTCATCTTTCTACATGTGCTTCATTCAGCAGCACACATAGGAAGAAGAAAATGCCTCAGAGGATTGTTCCTGTGCAGGAAGGTGATCCTTCCTGCACAAAAACAATCCCGCCTGGAGCTAGACAGCACTCAGTGCACCAGCGCAGGGAATGCATCATATCTTAGTAGATATGTTGTATTTCTGCTCTTTCCCTGTCATGCTGCACAGAGCAGCAAGTTATCGTGCTGCTTTGCGTGACTATTTAGAAAATCTGGGCTGGAGCGATTGACAATACAGTTATATTTGGTACTCTCCATATAAAAAAACAGGAGAAAGGGAGCTTGTTTGCCAACAAAAAATTGAAACAATGCATACATTTCAAGCAAAAAGTTGGAGGAAAACGTTATCTTTTAAGCTTACAAAAGATCTGATTGTTTAAATGGAGCAGATAAGGTTTAGAAAGCAGGCGTGACCACAAAGGTAGTCTACAAGAAACGCTGATCAAGAGGTAAAAGTTAGATGTACTAGATGAGTACCATAACAATGGTTGATGCTAAAAGAATTGAGCAGTTCTTAACCTGAAGTCTGTAACACTTACAAAAGGGTTAAAATATTATGAACGACAAGGTACACATACATTTATTATTTTTTTGTGGAGTTTTATATAGCGCATACTCAACCCGAAGGGATCAGAGCTCTTTAGATGAGCACCAGTTGCGTTACAGATGGACACATTCCTTTTGTTAGGAACGGCGAGATTAAGTGATTTGCCCAGAATCACAGGATGCTGAGCATCCCTGCCTAGACTCGAACGCAGTTCCCCAGCTTCGAGGTTGACCACTCTAGCTGTTAGGCCACATCCTCTCAAAAAGCAATCCTCTCAAAAAACATAAAAAGCAAAGTGTAAAAATACATTTTCAAATCGCCCTTTAAATGTAAAGAATTGGAAATTGGAGGCTAAAAATCAAGTTGGTATGGTTAGCTTGATTTCTAGGAGCAGAGCAAGTACAGGAAACAGAAACAAATAAGGAAGATTGGTGGCTTCAATTGAAGCACTGGTAAAAAAAAACATGCCTCACGAGCAAATTATGCTCAAGTCTAACATCTGGCTTCGTATTTTAGAAATAAAATAACATTTTGGAAAGCTCCAACTTCCTTTTAAAACAAAAAACTATTTTTATGTTTGTGTATAAAAATTCATAATCTATGATTGTTTTGATGTCTACATCTTCCTTCATTTTTTTGGTTATATGTTAAGGTTCAAATCATAGAAATTGCTTAGGCAATTAGTGTTTCCAAAAGTCAAAAGGTTAAAAACAGGATTGAAGAATTTACCGCATTGAAAGGCAATATTTGAGTCCTCATATTTCGCTTTGAAATCCTTTAGTCAACAACATTTTTATCATAGAAAAATATAGAAATTGCCTTAGAAACTGAAAGGACAAAAGAGAAAATTATAGGGCACGCAATACAAAATAAAGTATGCCCTCCCCCATGAAAAATCAAAGCCTTTGCATGTGATTATATACTGGATGAGGGGCTAATTTAGCTTTCAGCATGCAAGGATTAGTCTTAAAAATTGTTCCTACTAGTCAAACAGCAACCTCATGGCTGTCAAAGTGAGGTAAAGGTTGCGTGCAGAAACTACTGCAAGTCTGATAACACCAGAATAGCAAAGTTAGCTTTGCAATACTCAACTCTTTCACAGTGTTGCATCATAGTTCTCATACTCAGGGTATCTCTGGTAAGTAGCTCCCACCAGCTCCATGCCCATTCACTTCATTGGTACCATGGCTTCCAGAAGCTTTAGGCAGGAATCCCAGCAGGTTCAAGTATCCTTGTTGACCGGGTCAGAAAAGTGGTTTCCACCGATCTGGAATCAGGTCCAGGAAACAGTGATTCAAATAGATAGAAGGGCAATTGTTAATCTATTCCCCTGTCAGGTGGCAGACAGCCCTGTGGCAGCAGGCACTAAAACATCTTCTTCTCCTATTCCTTCTCAAAAGTTCAGCATGACTGAGGACAGTCTTCATGATAAGGACCCTCCAACTCTAACTGTACTATAATGGTTGTCTTGCAAAGGATAAAGTATTAACGTTTTCTTAGTTTCCAATGTTAGCCTAGTGTCCTGACACTAAATCTGACAATATCTACTCAAAAGTGGACTGCACTGGAAGACAAGAACATTTCATTTCAAAGACAATGGTAGCTGTTTATCAGGCCTCAGTCATCAGTAGGGGTCAAAAACCCAAATACATGAAAACACAGTAAAACAAAGAAATGCAAAATGGTTCCCTGACAACAGACATTTGACACCCCAACCTTTAGCAAAATAGTATCTTGCTTGCAGGTGACCCTACGTTCAAGATTGATATTTGCAAACCTATTGCTAACATTAATTCTAGAACCTTTTGAAAAAAAAATATTGTCGTCAATAGGGTAGAATTAATTGTTGCCAATCAATATGCAAGACAAAGTAAAAATGGAGTGACAGATAGAGGCTTCTTAAGGAGTATCTTCCAATATCCCATTCATTGCTATGCACATCAATCCGTTCATCTCACAGTTATGACCAATAATGTGCCCCAGACCAGACCTAGAGATAGCCGTTAGTGAATCACAAAGTGGAATACACAAACAGAATGGCTGTCATTACAGTTTGTGTCATCACTAGTAAAGTCATCACTATTAAAAATATGAGTGATTGTAAAAAGGGTAGGGCCATTAGCCACTATACGATGGGTCAATTATTGGAGATGCCATTTCGCCCTTGCTGAGAGTCCAAACAGGAATCATAAGTATTGTAATCGTAGAGCATGAAAGGACAATAATGATTAGCCAGATAGCTTAAAAACAGAAACTGTGAGGTATCGAAAGCCATGAAAGACACTTCCCTAATATTAATAAAGACTAAGGGCCTGATGTACGAAGCTATATTAGGGTCACACAGACTGTGATTTGCTAAATCATAGGGTTTGCAAACGCAAAATAGCTTTTAACCTATAGTAAACCAATTTTGCAATTCAGTAAAATGTTACTGAATTGGCAATTTTTTTAGAAAGGCAAACCAAACTGCTATATGGAAGTAGTGCCTTTTGGGCATCTTTTCCAAATGGCGATTTATTATGGTATCTACCGAAATCTAGCCGCAAAATATTGAAAAATTACCAACTCTATAGATGGGGCAGTGGCACATTCACAAATGGGGAGGGGCCCCATTGGTACCACCTCCCCTTTGTAAATGTAAAAAAAAGGTTGTTGAGCCTTTGAATAACCAGCAGAATCATGGGAAATTAGAATGAACTCCAAAGCTAGAGGCAATAAGTCAATGAGACACAACATAGACAAATGGTATGAGCACATTCTAAATCATGATTACAGGACCATTCATATGGATTATATAGGAATACCTGGAGCGTCTTCCCTTTCCTTGTACTAATGGAAATGGCTGGTAAAAAGCCATAGGGTCTCTCTGGCAATGTCATCAGAAGCAGCTGGGTTAGTGTCTTATGAACTCTCTGGAGACAGGTGAAACCCTAATATCACTCACACAACACCTGTTGCTATTGGCTACTGGAACATGACCCAACTGTAGCTAAATATCGCTTTCCTGACCATTACTTCACACCACATAATAGTTTCTGAAGAGGCGTGGCTTAGTTTTGATTAGCACTGATTAGGAGATGGAGTTCGTGCTTGTTATGCATTCTTCTCACACATATGCAGTGTTGATCTGCTCTTAAGAGTAATTTCGAATGTGTTTTTTACCTATTTTGTAGACTTCCTAATATCACCTTGCCATTGTTCATTTTCACGTGATGCTAATCTCTGGGTTGTCCTTTTAGAGGTGTTAGGTTTACAATTCCCAGGTAAGTATTCATAGTAGGGGTGGTCTAATCACTTGCTCTCTCTTGAACACCGGCAGTATAATTGTTTTCTCCAAAGCAGGTGCTGTGGTGGCAAAGATGTGCGGCTGTGGAGAGCATTGAATCAGGAGGACAATCTTGACTGGAAAGCAAGTGGGAGTGGCAGTGTGGATGTTGCTTTTTAGTAAGAACCACACCCAAAATAGCTACCATTCTCGTGAGAGTTGCTGGTCTTGTGGGACTTTACAGGCTTTCACAAGATTTGGTCTTCATGGCATGGTGAGACCAAAAGATCCCTATGAGTAACTGTAGCCACGCTCCTATCTCCGCAGCACGGCTCTCATCCTGCACTGTATCACTTGATGCAAATGTAAGCACTTAAGGGCAAGCATTTGGAACACACAACACAATTCAGTGCTAAGGCAGCAGAGGGTTTTGGAAGTTATCATCTAGAGACACTAAGATTACCAAGGCATATAGTCCCTAAGTGGAACTTTGAAGGGTTTGTAGGGTATCCCAGTCTGCAGCGATAACAGTGCATCCTTACAGGCCTATTCAAGGGGTTTGAATGTAATTGCATAGCAATGATTGTTAGGCATTTCATGATATTTCAGAGATAAGCTACTGATTCCCAGGTGTAATCCTCAGATTAACAGCCCTTCCAGTTAACTAGAAGCATGAGCCTATACCTCACCCTCTTGAAATCCTGGATATCCCTAAGCAAAATACTCAGGATACTGAGGATTGCAGGATGGTGTTTAATTACCAAAGTGCCCTCATGAACATGCTTGAGTCCTGATACACGAAAGACTGGATAGATAGGTAGATTCTAAGGCAGATCAGATTTAACCACATTAGGACAGATAAAAGTGAAGACCTTGCATATGCTGATGTTCTGGGGCTAAAATTGGTATTTCTCTGTATCTGGATGCATTTTGAGTACAGCCATACTTGATCAAAGACTTGTAGAATGAGTAAATTTGGGCCAGCCATAAAAGAGAAAAACGTGGTACCCTAGTTATTAATTAGCGCTGATAGACCTCAGTTCAGACATATCACAGACTGCTAAAAGGGGCCTGCCAACTTTGGGTTGGTGGACATTAGGATGAGAAACCGGAAGAACATTTTTTTATGAATTGATCCACAATCACCAACACTCATTCCTTCTCTTGGTAGGTGGGAAGGCCATTCCATATCTAGGGGACACGGATTTGGGAACAGAAGAGCATTTGGTACAGGAACATCAAGAGTGAACAGACAGCCCTTTCGAGGCAGAGGGTGTGGCCGGGGTGCCCGAATGGCCGACAAATCACAGTTTCACCCTTCTCAACCCCTTCCCTTCCCCCACAAAAAGCATGACTATGCTGTTGTAACTCCAGCTGGGGGGAGGTTGCTTCCGATCAAAGACACTTGGTAAGCCACATTTTCGGATGCCTGGCTGTTGGAGATAGTTTTAAACAGATATTATATTCTCATCCTGGAATCACTACCATAGCATTTTGTCAGCCTCCTCTACCCTAATCAGCAGTTCGACATTATGCAATTTTGCAGGGGATAAAACTCTTGCTAGACATGGCAGCGATAGTCCCAGTGCCTCAAGGCAAAATCTATCAGCGGTTTTACTCTATCCTCTTCTTGGTTCAGAAATTTTCTTGAGATTTCCACCCAGTATTTGACCTGAAATGGGTGAACGTCATTGTCTCACCTCAAACTTTCAAAATAGTGTTTCTCTAAATGATTCCTCCACTTATCAAGGGAGAGGATTTCTTATGCTCAATTAGCTCAATTAACCTGATGTGAGAATATCTTCACTTTTCTATTAACTCAAGTTCCCAAAACTATCTCTGATTTGAGGTGAATGGTCTCCATTACTAGTACAGGATATTGCCCTTCGGGCTTACATCAGTACCAAGATTATTCACGAAGCCCTTGGCACCCTTGGTGGGTATTCCACATTTCTATGGTATTCAGGTATACCTGTACTGGGATGATTGGTTTATTGAAGCCTCTTCTTTTTTAAAGGAGGAAAAGGATTTTCAACAAACCTCCGAGATACTTCAAGGTCACAGATTTTTACTCAACGTCAAGTCCTCCCTTATAACGTAGCAGAAGATGAAGTTCATAGGTGCAGTCTTACAGACAGACTTGGGGCAGGTCTTTCCTACTCAGGAGAGGAAAATCAAGATAACCTCCCATCTGTCATCTCTTCTATGGCAAAATCAAGCTTCTGCAAGAACTTGGCTCAGGTGTCAGGGGGAGATGGCGTTCTCCTTTTCCATCTTACCTTGGGGTCATCTCCAACTGTACCCCTTGGTCCATCATCTGCTTTTGTTTTGGAACCCTTCCTCAAGGGATTACGATCTCTTTATTCCGGTGACAGACCAGATTTGAGATAACCTCTAGTGGTGGCCAACATCATGGACCGGGGCAAAGAGTTTTGTCTCCATATTCTGCTATTCTGTGTAATCTTCACAAATGCAAGCAAGAGCATGGTGAAGAGCAGTTTTGAGGGATCTCATGGCCCAAGGAAGGTGGGCCCGACAGAGGCTCTTCGCCCTTCCAATTTGAAGGAGTTAGCTGCCACTCAAAGGCACTTCTTCATTTTTGTCTCCTGATTCGCAATCAGCCTGCATCCTTTCAGACCAAAAATCAGGTTACAAGATCATATGTACACTGTCAGCGAGGGATGGGACCTCTGGCTCCTGTTCTCCTTTCTTGGAAGATCTGCCCATGGGCGAAAGAGAATCACCAATCTCTATTGGCAATTTATCTTCCTGGGAAGGAGATTGGTCCTGCGGACTTGCTGAGTCATCAATTCCCATCCTCAGTGTTCCTATGCCTGTGTACTCACCTCTTCCAGTGGATCACTGAGAAAGTAGGGGTTCTGTGTCTGTATTTATTTGCCACACAGGCGAACTCTCTTTTCCCATTATTCTGCAGCCTGGCTCCTTATCAGAGAGGCTGGGTGAATTATGCATGCATAACCCCATGGTCGGAGGGTCCCCTTTATGGTTTTCCCCCTTTTCCATTACTATCAAGAATATAGAGGAAAATTCGGGAAGATTAGGAGGAAATTCCCTATTTGTTCTCAGTTAGACATGGTGACCTTGGTATTTGTTACTTCTTCAGCTGTCAATATCTCCTCACAGGCATTTCACAATTCATCTTTCTCCTCTTAGGCTACTTCTCCTATCTCTACCTTCATTGAGACACCTCAACTTAAGGGTTTGGCATTTGAAAGGATGAGTATTATTTCCCAGGATTGTTTAGTCGTGGTTGCTGAATGTAAGCAGCGATAAAGTCCTTCCACCCTATAATCTTACAACAGGCACTGGAAGAACTCTGAAGCCTAGTGTATTTTGAGAAATCTTTCACCTTATTTTTGTGAACCTCCTAAATTTTTTAATTTTCCTTTAGGGCCTTCTAGCCTCGATTTTGAGAAATTAATGGGCTTCAATTCAAGCTTTCCGGTGCTCTGACTCTAAAGATTTGGCTTTTCTTTTATGAAGCTTTTTCTTTCGCCAGCCAGTAATACATTGACCTCTGCTATCCTAAAGTCTTCCTTTAGTTTTGCACGCTTTCCAAAGACCACCATTTGAGCTTCTTCTCATGACAAATTTCATATTTCTTTCAGCTAAAGTATTTTCTTAGTGGCCATTTGTTCCAGTAGAAGAATTGGTGAGATTGTAGCCACGTTGGCTCCATCCCCCTTATTCAAATTCTTTCTGAAAAAGATGGTCCTCAAACCCAGTCCATCTTTTCTTTCAAAAGTCCTGACCAACTTTGGAGGATATTGGTCTCCTTTCCTGAATCTGTCTTGGTTAAACAATTTAACCTCCATACTCTGTATGCACATAGGGCCCTGCCCAATAATCCTGAAAAAATCACTTCTCTTCGCAAAGTAAATTCGCTTTATATTGCCTATGGCTTTGCAGGGAAGGCTCTTAAGCCTTCCTCTTTGACTCTATCTAGATGGATTTAACTGTCCATTACTAAAGCATACCAGTTAGCAGCACAGGACCTCCCAACCTCAGATCAGGGAATATTGACATGGGGGATCCTTCTGTTGGGCAGCTTGTAATGGGGCGAGTCTGAAAGGCATCTGTTGTGCAGCAACATGAGCTTCACCTCAAACATGCATGTCTCTTGACCATCCCCAACTAGGTAGTGGGTTATCAGCATATTATGGCTCTGAAGTGTCATGATCTGTGCAGGATCTATAAGTCCAATATTTATTTGTGCATTGAATCAGAGGTGTAGCATTATTTTGTGTGTGATTATTGTTTCAAAATCAAAATCGATGTTCTTCCTGCTTGGATATTTACTCATGGAGTAAGGACTAGATGAGGAAGGCAGACAAGAAGGTAATGACCTAGTTACTTACCAGTAATCTTCATTCTAGTCTAGTCCAAGTATACCTTATTCACAGTTCTGAATCCCCTCCCTCCCAATTTCCCAGCTTGGTTACTGATTTTGATACCTTCTTGGCCTTCTGGGACTAGGGATGCCATCTTGGAGGTAATTGTTTGGTTGGGCTAGGTACTCAATGTCTGCAGGGGCAGAATACAACTTATGGAATAATATCAGTGACAAGTAAGAGCTGGACTTGGAGTAGTGAAGATTACCGGTAAGTAACCGGTTCATTACAATAAGCCTGAAATACCAATCTCCTACTTATCAACAGTTACCTCTATGGCATTACCACCCAGATCGGTTGGGCGCTAGAACATCATTGCATTTATTTATTTGTTCTGAATTTACTCTAGTTATTGTTTTTATGTCTTGACCCACATGCATGTTGATTTAGAATGATGCCATTTTATTTGCCTTCATGCTGTAAAGCAGTATTCAATAGCAGTAACATGGCCCGTGCTATACAGCATTTAAAATAAATTAAAATAAGTTCTGATCACACTTGGTACTTTCAAGAAGCGATCGCTAGCAAATGAAGTGTCTCTACTTCCAGGCCAGATATTCTGATGTATAGTTTACTTAAGGCGATGGATTCCCTTTGAAGTAGATTGGGCTGATCTGGTTAGTTGAGCATGGAGTTGGGAGATAAGGGGAGTCCCTTACCCCCAGAGCAGTCTTAATCCCTTTGAGCCTTTAATACACAAAGGACCATTGCCTGAAGAGTTCTGACGCCACCAGGTACATAAGATACATCATACTGAGGTTAAAACAAAAGAGAGTGTGAGAATATTTTACAGATTGCTTTAAGGTCACTCAAAAATGGTAAACCAATCCCCTTTAAACAACTTGTTTAGTCCACGGGCAGTTCTAAAGCAGATTGGGGCACTGCAGAAGAAGAAGACGAGTCCCTGGCTGCAGCAAAAAAAAATCTGCTAACTGCCTGGGTGACATTGAAAACGTTTGATCCTTCCACTGCAAATTGCAACAACTTTGCCTCTGTTGTTCCAGGACCGGGGGTGCCAGTTTCCACACTTTGTCCTAGAGATATTTGAACCTGCTATTGTTGGGAAACCTGCCTGCTGAAAGGAAGCTTCTTCTAGACGTTCTGGGCTGACAATATGCCTGTGTCCTTGAACTAGAGGAGGGGCTCACAATAGGAAGCCTACATGAAGGGGTCAGAGACAGACAAAACAAGCCCAGAAGATCCACAGTAAAAAATGTGTTTCAGTAAAACAACCATTGCTGTTTGAAACTGCAAATCTGCACTAACACTTATGTCGAGCACGGTTCTAAATTGAGATTACTGATGTCAATCCAGGATGAAACTGTTCCTCAGGAAGGCCCCTAAACACGGTCATTTTTTACTGCCACAAACATTGCCAGCAGCCTCAACGCCTTGTAGATGCTGGTGCAACACCTTCGAGCGAGTGGTCGACAGCATCTGACATTCAAAGGCAGCTCACCATGATTCAAACGAGTAACCAAAGTCAGTCAGTCAAATCCCTCCCCACCAGATGCTTCAACGCCTCTGAGCCCGAGGTTTGAAAGCTTTGAGGCAGTTCTGAAATGACCTCTCAGCCTGAGCTGCAATTTTGAGCCCCGATTTGTCTCCACCTTGACAGCTACCATGAACTGGTTTGATCTAGTACTGTGGACTATGATTTTAACCGAAAGCACTTCCGCTCAGTGGATGCCTACACTCCCAGACTCAATTATTTACATTTTGCATCCTTTTTATCTTAAATTGGTGTGGATCTTAAAGTATGCATATAGTTAGGCATGTTGTGGTTTGAATGTGCTGTTACAACATGCGGCCCCTGTTGATACTGATTTTCGTCTCTGGCCTATCTACCAAACGTGAGAACAGTAATCCTTAGCAATTTCAGTCAGATTTGCTACTCAGGCCATGTTTTCAGCTGGGTAAGCTTAAATATCTATATTTGACTCTCTACTCATGTGTGTGAAATGTTTATAACATTCGATAGTGGAACCGCTGTCTTTAAAAAAAAACTAAATTAAATATATTTCTCAAAGAACTAGCATTATGTTTTTTATGAATGTGCAGGAAATGACATCGGATGACAAAGCCGCCCAGTATTCCAACTACAAAACATCTGTAAAGGCAAAATGTAAAAGGAAAAACAAAGTGCACCCGGAGGAAGAGCCTTTCAAAAGAAAGAAATTTAAAACTCTTAGGTCTGCACTGGGCAAAATGTTTAAAGGTCTCCCATTTAAGAAGGTAAGCAAAATAATATTAACCTATTTGTGAGGTCCAGGGTTTGGAATCAAACAAACAGCCTACCCATGTGCCACGAACAACTAATGTGTAAAAATTAACTTAACCACAACTTTACCTGTAGGGGAAACATTTAGCAGGCAACCGGTGACAGAAGCGCAGACCACCTTGCAGAATTGTGACAGATAACCACATCACGTGATCTTCCCAATTGTGGTTGTAATAGTTAATTACTGGTGCATGCAGTGGTGAATTTGAATATTGTGTAATAGTAAACAGGTATGGCCAATCTCAAATAGCTTCTCATGGGGGAAAAGGCAAACCCATCAAAAACAGTAACATATATTGCTATATATATATATTTTTTAATAAGAACATTTTATTGATTTTCAATATAATAGCTGTTGCTCTCAGAAGCCAAACACAGCGATTTTCTAAGATTTTACCCCGTGTAAAGACAGCTGGGTTAGAGAGGTTTAAAGTGTGCATGTGTGGCTGGCCATCGCCAGACGGCCGACCATAGAGACATGCACACTTTAAACAAGTGCAAAGGCAGGACATCCTCTTCCCTGCCGCCATTCAGCAACGGCCTGCCCCCGTCCTGGCACTCCGTTCGGTGATGGGGTGACGAAAAATAAAATGCTAATGAATTCATTCATTGCCATTTTATTTTTCCATCTCTGGGGGAATTTTAGTGGGGCGATATAATGGAGAAGCCACCCCTGATTCACTCATGTTGTTATTGATTTCCAGAACGTTGAAAGTCTTTGCCTGGTAAATTTGGCTAATACACGCCAAACTGAGGCAAAACATTACTGTTCCCATTTGATCAAAGAGCAATGAACGTTCATCATACAGCAATGCAGGATTTGTTAGGTTACACTAGCATAATTACCTAGTGTACCACTGGCACAGGTTGAATTTCTGTGTGTCAAGGTCAACAATATCAGCCTACATAAATATTGCATCCCCTATAGTGTCAGGATATTTGCTGTTCTTAAGCCCACATCTACCTACATTGACAATATAATGGTAGTCGAGACAGTGCATAGAGCCTCACATAGCATTGCTTCCTAATTTAGTGCTTTAATGGAGAAACTGTTGATTCATTACCATGTTATAATTGCATCCCTAGGCCTGTTTTTTAAGGTTGTATTTGTTCCCAGTCTTTCATACTTTTGGCTTTGATGACTCAAGCAGGCCTTCTGACTAGAGTATTGAGAGTGAGGTGAGAATGAAGTAAAGATCTTCTCTTCAAAGAATGATTTCATAAATCCATATTGTCATTATTGTCTTATACAGCAAGTGAGTGCATTTTGTAGGTAAAAGTATTCTCACATATGTCTTAATTTAACATGGTTAAATCAGGATGGAGGGAAGGAGAAGCTCTGGTCCATTCGGCTTCCATACATAGATTCAAAAAATCAAAAAAGGGGGGGAGAATGGACCTCTTGTCCTGTGTACCAGGGTCAAGTTCGTTATTGTTCTGTCTTAAAAAAACCCTCATTCACGTACACAAGATCCGGGCGGTATATCTTGGTTCTCCGCCTTTACTTAACGTGACAGCATCATCATTGGGTTTATTCTGAGAATTTGCTGACCTCCACCTGGAGGAAGACCAACTGGCATTACAGTAGGGTCCAGAAATGAAAAATGAAAAAGTGAAGTGCCCTTGTGAAGTGGATTAAAATTCCCTACGCCACCTTGTCGGAAGGTACTTTAATGGATTTGGTGGTGTGGAAAAGTAAAAGCAAAGTGGTGCGTGCGTAGATTGAGTTACCGATCTACCGCACTGTTGGTGGTCGACATGTTTCAGCCTCGTTGTTCATCTATAGGCTTTCTTCAGGACCGGTGGGTGTGTAGTCGCACGTTGTGGCGACTACTATGGGTGGTTAACTTACCACTCCTCTCGTGCAGAGTCAGGTCAATCGTACCTCTAACTGAAATGAAAGAAAAGTGCAATTGTATACTTTCTTTTCAAAACAATAAGCCCCATAATGGTGATGCTTAATATGGCTCTTAGCATCTTACTGAAACTGTTTGGTCTGCATATATTGAGACTATAGTAAGTCAGTGGGGAGATAAACGTAAGTTCTGCCCTCATTGGTGTAGACACAGCACTTGTGGCAACTTGTTGGTACTTACTCACATGCCTGATGTGAATGGCGCCCACTGTTCGGTATCAGTTGCTGTGTGCGCACTGGATTTAAGAGATATGAGTGTTCCTTGCTCGTGTTAGATCTTATGGCTTCATGGCTCCAAGTTAGTTGTTAAAGTGGAGTGCGGTATGGCCAATGTGGAGCTCTTCTTTAAATTTTGATCGCAAACATCGTGCACGGTACTACCATCGGTAGTAGTGGCCCATACTGGGCTCTTATTGAAAAAGGTGTTCTTAATGGGATCATACTTTTCTGGCAATAAGTGTGATGTTGGTATCATAATTAACTGTAAAACAAATGCGGGTCAAAGAACGCGTGGTCACTGTCATGGCGTTCTTCCTTTAGGATAAGGTTCTGTTTCTAAATGCGCATACGTTTTATATAACTGGTTGCATTTCAAGGCGCTTATCGAATAGACTAGAAGCACGTGGTCACTCATATATATGGGATCATGCTTTTATGGCAATAATAGTGATGTTGGTACCATAGTGAACTAAAAAACTAAAAAGCAAATGCGGGACAAGGATCGCGTGGTCGCGTGTGCTGTCAAGAACCGGCACCTTTTCCTAAAGGAAGAACGCCATGACAGCGACCATGCGATCCTTGTCCCGCATTTGCTTTTTAATTCACTATGGTACCAACATCACACTTATTGCCATAAAAGCATCATCCCATATATATGAGTGACCACGTGCTTCTAGTCTATTCGATAAGCGCCTTGAAATGCGACCAGTTATATAAAACGTATGCGCATTTAGAAACAGAACCTTATCCTAAAGGAAGAACGCCATGACAGCGACCACGCGTTCCTTGTCCCGCATTTGTTTTACAGTTAATTATGATACCAACATCACACTTATTGCCAGAAAAGTATGATCCCATTAAGAACACCTTTTTCAATAAGAGCCCAGTATGGGCTACTACTACCGATGGTAGTACCATGCACGATGTTTGCGATCAAAATTTAAAGAAGAGCTCCATATTGGCCATACTGATGGAGCAAGGACTCGTAAATGAGACTTGCTCGAAAGCAATCCTCTCGTTTTAACTCGTTAACGAATTACTAACTGTGTGTTTGTAATTAATAATTCGCATTTTTGAAAAGGCACGCGGGACAGTGAAGCTTGCATACGTGTTTACTAACCATAACAACATGAATGAAGGACTAAAACGCACTCTAACAAGGGATCTTTACTGGGCATCCGTCTACTGCATCTACGTAGTTTGATGTACTAATGCTTGGAGGGAAAATCTTGCGCCTGCGCAAAAGATATTAAAATGGCCGCTTGAAAGTTCACATGCATGGCACCTGCTTCGCAGAATAGAAAATAAGTTTTATACTAATGAAAATGCAGAAAAGGGTCATAATAATTAAAGTGGGTTAGAGTAGAGGTTGGTGGTATACAGTGAAACCATTTATTTTAGAGAATAACATTTCTTCTTTTGACTTTATTATTCGTGCGCATTTGGGCCTTCCAAACTTGTCTGAATTGAGCTGACTGACTTGACCCCACGCATGCGCACCAGAGAGAGAATACGAAAGGATGACTAAGGACTTGTCACGCGTCCAAGGCCAGAGAAGATGTGCCCTGGGAACATGAGGGTGAAGAGTTCATATGAAGAAGAGTTATTCATGAAGTTGAAACATTTTGTATTAATAAAGTATGGAGATGTATGGGGAAGGAAATGGTTTAATAAAGTTTGAGGGGATGGGTTTAAAAGACAATGGTTCAAAGAAAATAAATGAAATGTAAGCATGGTGTGACGATCATCCCCCTCGCCTGACCAATCAGAAGTTAGTATTTTATGAAATTGAAACATTAATGGGTGGTACATGGTTATGGAAAAGTATATCAGAGGTAGCTTTAGTTAGTTAGTTTAGCTTAGCGCAAAGCTGAACGGGAGCACAGAAGCAGAGCTCAGGATGCTGTCGGTGCTGGGGGTGGTGCTGATGCTATGAGACGCTGATGAAGAAACTGAATGCAGAGAACCATCTATTTTAATTTAATTGGGTTGGAAAGAAGACCGCGGAAGAACCACGAGGAGGAAGAGAGTGTCAGAGAGGGGTGCAACGCAGTCGTCGGTATTTAGAGAGGTGAAGTATCCTGTCCTGATTCCTGTCCTGAAGTCTTTGTCTCCTGATCTATCCCGGGGACCCTTACCAGCCCTTTGGCCAGGGGTTGGTCTTCACACCATTCTTGGTAAATATAAATTCATTGTATTGATAGATGTCCTTCTCTCTCTGTCCTCTTCTTTCTGAGCATAGTTATTGTGTGGATCTGAATTGCCATTGCTTATTGAAATTGATTGAATTGACACTCTTGCAAATAAGGGTGTTTGTACTGAAACTTTGAGATGGTTCACATGCAATTAATTTAGATAAAGACCTTGAAACTTCCCGGGTTTGTGATTATTTCAATTTTAATCAAGAAATGTTTAAAAAGTTACGTTAATTATCACCATCAACTAGTTCCAACTAATGGTCCATCGACCAGAGGAAAGAACTTTTGATCAGTGAAAGGTTTAGTTAGAACAAGAAATATAACTATTCCTGAGACATGAAATCTATAAACTACAAGCTCCAGCGGTCTACTTGGTATTAGTGTGAGAAGTTATATGGGCACAGGTGAGCATATGGTAGTGGAGTATCAGTTGTTAGTACACCGCTGGATCAGTTTTCTGGTAGCAGAGGATGGTTATTATTGACTAGTTTGGTGATAAGTATAGATTATTGATTATTGATTTATGTTTAACAAAAAGAGTTAGCGTCCTGTTTTATGTCGTCTGGAAAATTCCCGGGGAATGAATAGTGGGTGGCAATAGAAATCACACTGCAGTGAGGTTACTCGTCTGTTGGAATAACACTGAAAAGCTGGGTAGGGCTGGCAGTGTTAAAGTAGGGACTATTTTCTGCGTAAAAGTGAGAGTGATTGATAGCAAAGAGTTCGCTAGTGAAACTTTAGGCGTTATATCACCTAGAAAGGGTAACCCTGAAGGAGTAGCAGGTTCTTCCAAGCTAGATTGACAGCAAAAGGAGTTCGCTGGTGAAACTTTGGTCTCAAATTTCCCAAAACGGGTGACACCGGAGGAGTAGCAGGTTCTCTGGAGCTTATATGAAGGGTAAGCGGAAGGGTTTTTACTCGCAGTGGAAAGAAATAAACTATCTTTTGATTTAGTGGAACAGACGGAGTAGCGAATGTTTTTATGTCGTTAATAACAAAGAATTTTAAAGAAAATATTGAGAAATAAGTTTTTGTATTACCTTGTAACGGGAGGCTCCTTTGCTGGAGTTACACTGACGTCACAGTGAGCCGTGCTGGGATTGGTAGAAACAGCGGGCGTGTGACAGGAGCAGCCTTGTAAAGGAGGGGTCAGTAGAAAGGAGCAGAACTGACGTCAGAAAAAGGCCGCGCTGGCATTGGTCTGATCACGAGCGTAAGCCTGATTTAATTGGATAGCTAGTTAGAAGCCGCACTAGGATTGGTGGAGAGAAAGATTGTATGCAGGATTTTGATTTGACTGTTAGTGCAAGGCGTACAGGCAGAAAATTTCAAGGGTTTGCAGAATACAATTTTATACATCGTTCTTCAAGGATGTATGGAGAGAAAAGAAAGATGTCATTTATAAAGAAAATTAAGAATTTTTTTGTAAAAGATAAGCCTGTGTTGACCAGAGAGGGAATTCCTATTCCGCCACTGAAAACACCAGCATCTTTTATGATGATGGAAAGAGGATATCATACTTGTGTGTGGTTGGAAAACTGGATAGAATATACTAAGGATGATGGAGTGCTAGCATTTCCTAAAGATGGTACGTTTAATGGAAGGATTCTTCTGAATTTGAGATTGAAAATGAATGATTTAGAACCTAGACCTGGGTTAACTCAATATGAGGCTTTGGAAGAATGGGAGACTGAGTCATATGAACGAGAGAGATGCAGAGGTGGGAGATATAGAGGATTCTTTCCAAGACACTTGCATGAGTCACGCGAAGGGCAGATGAAACAATGGAGGAGAGCTATGTTATCAGAAGGTTTATATCCAGTGTTAATGGCTGAGGAACAGTCTGGAGGAAAGTGTAAGGAGAAAACGAAACATATGAATACAGCAGGATATGGTGAATCAGATGACGAGTTGTTAGAGGATATTTTAATTAAAAATCCACCGCTGTATCAAGAAACAACTAGTAAAGTTACCCCAAGTGCACCAGTAATGGGAATGCCATTGACCCCACAGATTTTACATGATGCGTCATACAACAGAGTGTTACAGGATAATGAAAGAGATGTTTTAAACAAAACTAGAGAAGAACTAGTTCAAAAGATAAGTCAATTAAATTTGAATACAGAAGCTTTGACAGTACCAGTGACCATTTGTCCAGTAATCCCGTTGTATGGAGATAAAAAGGTTTGCCAGAAACCACAACCTGTGACGATGCCATTAAATAGTCCTAGGAAAGAGATAATAGTTACAGATGATCAGGTTAGCGAAAGTGAGTCAATTATTTCATTAATGGATCTCCCTAATGTGGAACCTTTGACGGAAACTCCAAAGAGAGGTACGCCCATGAATTTGAGAGAAAGAAGACCTTTGGTTCATACTGGAACTGGAGGCGCAACAGTAGTTACCTCTGAAGAAATAGAAAGATGGGCACAGGAAAGAGATAATCAGAACCCAACACCAAGGATTTTAGACATCAGCAGATTGAAAGTGGAGTTGGAAGAGATGATGACAGGATGTGTGGGCACAGAAAGATTGAATTCTTACAATGAAGAAGAATTATTATTTTTATGTAAGAGCATAACCAGGAGAGCAAGGGTATTTCATGAGAAATTGACTGAAGTTGCTTCAGAGATTGGAATAGACATAGGGAAATCAAAGTTGTTACAGAAACCATATCGAGTGGACTTTACTGATAAGGATTTAGAAAGTGTAAATGCTTCTGGAAAGAGACTACAGATAAAGGAATTAATGAACATTTTGCGAAAATGGGGAGACATTGATAAATGGAGAATTAGATGGATAAGAAAGAAGAAGTACAAGCGAGAGAAGCAGCAGCTGCATTTCCAGTAAGAGAACCAAGCAAAATGGAAAAATTGTGTCCAATGAGAGAGGTTCCCTGAGGAGGATATGTTCATTTTCCTTGGAGTAGACAAGATATTTTGTCATTTACAAATGATTTTTCCAAAGCTGAGAGAAAAACCAGTTCAATGGTATAAACAGGTAGAGAGATTTGTGAAGGTTTCAAAGGTTTTATTGAAGGATTTGGATGGTCTATTTGATATAGTGGTATCTGCTGATTTATGGATGGAATGTAAGATCACAATTGATTGGCCTAATGAGGAATATGCTAGAGATGCAAAGACAGGAGCACCCTCGGAGGAGGTAATAAAAAAGTATCACCAAGTGATTACGTATTTGAAAGGGAAAATTCCTCCAAAAGAAACAGACTGGGTAAAAATAGATAGAACAACTCAGGAACCAAATGTATCTGTACATGCATATTATGAAAGGTTATTACAGGTGTTTAAGCAGTATAGTGGTTTTGAAAATATCGGTGACAAGGATATGGGACTTTTTGTGTATCGGTTTGTATATGGTTTGAAACCAGAGATTAGTCAGATGATACAGCAGCACATGCTGTGTTGGCAAAGCAAGATAGTGGATGAGATTTTAAAGTACGCGAAATATTGCGGAGATGATATTGAGGCCAGGCGTAGGAAGCTAAAAGAGAAAATGATGTGGGCACAAGTAAAACTGGCAGAACAGCAAGAAGAGAAACCAAATGCCCAAAACAATAATCAAGTGAAAGAAAAGAGTCAGAATGATCAAGGAGCGAATGGTAATAAATATAGGGGACGAATGGACAGAGAAGAAGCGAAAAAGAAGTTTCCTTGTCATGCGTGCGGTAAGCTTGGACATTGGAAGAACGAGTGTAAGAGTACTCAGAATAATAAGAGTAATAATGGGCCAAATCAAAATTTAATCCCACAGACGCAGAATGAAGTACATGTGAATCAGCAGCAGCAGTTAGTTACTCCACAATATCAGGTGCCACCCGCTCCTATGCCAAATTTTGTGAATCATCAAGGTTTCAGTGCAAACAGCGGATTTCAAGGAGAAAGTGGTAAGAATAATAGAACAATTACACAATATTTGTTGCAGAATGATGAGGAGAGTTCGAGTTTCACACAATGACGGTGCCTGAGGGGGGAGGAAGAGGAGTGCGTGCTTGGCGCATCCTTGCCGGTAGATCAGTCAGGTCCATTTGATTATGGAAAAGTAGAAGGTAAAGACATTACTTTCCTATTGCATACTGGTGCTATCAGGTCTACTGTGAGAACAGCCGACATCCCAAACCTACCCCTCTCGGGAGAATCAATCCAAGTTGTAGGCGTGTCTAACCAACAGATTAGAACCCCAATCACAAAACCAATGGAGGTACACATTGGAAACTTCAAAGAAATGCATCGGTTTGTAGTTTGCAATTCCAGTCCTGTAAATCTGTTGGGAAGAGATCTATTGTGCAAGATGAACTGCACAATCTATTGTACACCAGATGGTGTCGCTTTCCAAACACCTGATGAAGACGTTGTATACAAGATGATGTTAACCAAACAGGGAACGGAAGTAGATGAAATGTTTTCACTGGTGACTGAAAATGAATTACCAGAAGAGTTGAGAGCCACAGTTAATCCAGAAGTGTGGGATTTTACAGGAGAAGATATTGGGTTAATGACAAATATAGACCCAGTTAAAGTGACAGTGAAAGAAGGTGCAGTGTATCCAAACACCCGACAGTACAAGATGAGTCCAGAAGTAAAAACAGGAGTTATTCCAGAAATTGAACGAATGGTTAAACAAGGTATTCTAAAAGAAGTGATGGGTAGTCCCTGTAATTCACCAATAATGGGACTGAAAAAGCCTAGCGGAAAGTACAGAATAGTGCAGGATTTACGAAAAATAAATAAAATTGTAGTGCCATGTTGTCCAATAGTGCCAAATCCAGCAGTGATCCTTTATCAGATACCCTGGAATGCAGGTTGGTTTACAGTAATTGATTTATGCCAAGGGTTCTTTTCTATTCCTTTGCACCCAGACAGCCAGTATCTTTTTACGTTTAAGTTTGAGGATCGTATTTATGCATGGTGTAGAGTTCCTCAAGGGTACACAGAGAGTCCCTCAATTTTTAATCAGATTTTGAAAAAGTGTCTAGAATAATTGATTATGCCTGGAAAATCTGTTCTGGTCCAGTATATTGATGACCTACTGGTGGCATCAAAAACACGAGAAGACTGTGTCACAGACACAATTGCATTACTGAACCATTTGGCTGAAGGAGGACACAAGGTGTCTCCAGAAAAATTACTGTTCTGTCGACAAGAAGTTAGATACTTAGGGCATAAAATAGAAAGAGGAGTTAGAAAAGTGACACCGGAAAGAATAAAAATAATCAAAGAAATGCAATTGCCACAGACCCAGAGAGAAATTAGAATGTTTTTGGGAGCGGTTGGGTACTGTAGGCAATGGATTAATGGTTTTTCTATGTTAGCGAAACCATTAATACAAATGACCCGGAAAAGAGCAAAAGATCCGATGGATTGGAATGATGAATGCATAGAGGCATTTGTGAAAATGCAAAATTGTTTATGTGAGGCACCTGCTTTGGGCATGCCTGATTATTCAAAAGATTTTGCATTATTTTGTTGTGAGAGAGAAAATTGTGCACTTTCAGTCTTAACACAGAGACATGCATTGAGTAGACGTCCAGTGGCATATTTTTCAGCTACATTGGATCCAGTGGCTTCAGCATTACCTGGCTGCTTAAAAGCAGTAGCTGCTACTTGTATGAGTCTGGAGCAGAGTGAGTCGATAGTGATGGGACATCCGGTAAAGGTTTATGTTCCACACTCAGTTGAGATTCTATTGACAAGAACAAGAACACAACATCTCACCCCTAGTCGATTGACTAAGTATGAAAGAGTGATTTTGGGAGCTGAGAACTTGACAGTGATAAAGTGTACAATTATGAACCCAGCTACCCTACTGCCAGACCCATGCAATGAAGAAGTGAGAGATGAGAGTGATCATGATTGTTTGGATGTAACTGAGTTTTGTACGGAGCCCCGGCCTGATATAAAGGAGACCCCTTTGAAAGAGGCTGACCATGAGTTATTTGTAGATGGATCCTGCCTCAGGACACAAGAAGGAGGATTAAGTGCTGCATATGCTGTTTGTAAGATATCTGGGGTAATTGAAGCATCCTGTTTACCTGGAGTCAAATCTGCACAAGTAGCCGAATTGGTAGCCCTAACCATGGCATGAAAATTGGGGTAAAATTGGCGAGTAACCATATTTACGGACAGCCAATATGGGTTTGGGGTTGTGCATGACTTTGGCCAGCTCTGGATGCAGAGGGGATTTCTGACTTCTTCAGGATCTCCTATTAGAAACAGCAAAAATGTAAAGATTTATTGGAAGCATTGCAATTGCCAAAAGAGATAGCAGTTGTAAAATGCGCTGCACATCAGTCAGGAAATGACTATGTGACTGCTGGCAATAAATATGCTGACCAAGTGGCTAAATACTGTGCCAAAAATACAGTGGCCATTAACAGAAAAATTTAAACGGGTGAAACCAGATGGCAACTTATGTTTTTCTCAGTACCAGAAACATGGGATGAGATTAGACAATTGCAGGAAGAAGTTGAGGAAAAGGAAAAGGAAATTTGGATAAAGGCAGCTTGTACAAAAAGACCACATGATGAGGTATGGGTGTATTTAGATGGAAGACCAGTCATGCCAGATTGTTTACTTTCAAAAATGGCAAGAGTGTATCATGGAGCAACACACATAGGGAGAGACTCAATGATCAGACTATTCAGACAGAGTTGGTACAATCCGAAGTTCAGGGTAGTCACAGAAAGCCTTTGTCAAAGATGCCTAACCTGTCAGCAGGAAAATCCAGGTAGGAAGACAATAGTTAGTTGGGGAAAGATTGGAAAGGCAGAAGGACCCTTCACCAGATTACAGTTGGATTTTATCGAATTGCCCCCTAGCAATGGACTGAAATATATACTTGTCATAGTATGCCTCTTTTCAAGATGGGTGGAAGCTTATCCCACTCGAAGAAATGACAGTCTTACAGTTGCTAAATTGTTGTTGAGGGAGCTAATTCCACGCTTTGGTTTTCCAGTCACTTTGGAATCAGATAGAGGCCCTCATTTTAATAATGAAATAATTCGATTAATCTGTGCTGCATTTAACATTGAACAAAAACTACACTGTGCTTATCATCCAGAGGCTTCTGGAATAGTTGAACAGTTAAATGGCACAATCAAGTCAAGACTAGGGAAGGTGTGTGCATCCACAATGCTGAAATGGCCAGATGCATTACCTCCTGTATTGATGGGTCTCAGAAGTATTCCAGACAGAAAAACAGGAATGAGCCCACATGAAGTTCTCATGGGAAGAGCCATGAGACAAGCATTCATTCCTGGGAATAAATTAATGAATATAACTGATGATCTGGTATTGGACTATTGCAAAGGATTGGCTGAAATGGTGCGTTTTATCTCTCACCAGGTTGGAGAAGACGCAGTTGAAAGACAGCCAGACCAAGCGCATGATTTGAATCCTGGAGATTGGGTGCTAGTGAAGAAACACACAAGAAAGTCGTGCCTAGCACCAAGGTGGGACAAACCGCGGCAAGTCATACTAGTCACTACCACAGCAGTAAAGTGTGCAGGTTTGCCCAATTGGATTCATGCCAGCCATACCAGAAGAGTTCCGAGCCCATCAGAACAACAAGAGCAACCACTGACTCAACAGGCTGAAGCGTCAGGAGTTGTAAGCTGTGGAATTGAAGAATCTAGAGTGATAGATTCTGAAAGACAACCATATGACGAACAGCCAGGTACAAGTCAGGAAGAGTGGATACCAGTGATTGAAGTAATTGATGATGCTATTGAAACAAGAAGAAGAACAGAATTGAAAAGACAGGAAAGTAGTCAGGAAGAGACAGGGAAAGAAGTACACATTCAGGTGGAAATAGAAAAAGACTTTCAGGAACCTGAGAGAGGGAATATTAGAAGAACACGTTCAGGCAGAAGAAGAAAAGTTTGAATATAAGACCTGAACAGGATCAGATAGAGTTAGAAGAACAAGTTCAGGCAGAAAAAGAACAATATGAAGTAAGACCTGAACAGGGTCAGATAGAATTAGAAGAACAACCTCAGGAAGAAGAAGAACAAAGTACGATAAGACCTGAGCAGGTGGAAGCAAAAGAAGGTTCAAGCACAGAAAACAGAGAAAGAGAACAGATTGTGCCTAAATTAAATGAAATTAAAAGAACCTTGAGAGGAGATAAAGAAGGTGAAAGTGCAGTACAAATCAAAAGAATCAGAAAGGAGACAATTGGCCTACCGGAGTAAAGAAATTAAGATATCATTTGAGAAAATCAGAAAAGAAACCAGAACAAGTAAATGAAATCACAAGCCAAACACGATCTAAACAAACCTTAGCAAAAATAACTCGAAGAAGTCCAAGATTGAGAAATTTGAACAGAAGATATAAGGCTCCTGAATGGACCTATGTCATACTTGAAGAATTTGAATCTCTAGATCTGAGTGATGAAACAGAAGAGGTTCATATTGCACAGATTGATGAAAGCAAATTGAGGCCTCCTTAAGAACGAAAAGGAAAGTCAAATTGACAAAGAAAGGATAAGAGAAAAGAAATTTTCTCGGAAGTAAAATGGCAGAAGTTGAAGTTACCGAAAGACCAAAGTGTGGATTGAAAAGAAAATGTTTTAGATTTTGTTTTTGTAGTATTTTATTAGTAGCATTGGTATGGTTATTCCTAACAGTAGGAGTACCTTTGTTAATAAAAACAAGTGACAAGAATAATACAGATCCTAAAATAGAAATAGGGGTAGAAGATGAAGCAAATTATCATAATGAATCAGATTATAATACGTCCTCAAATGTGTTTATTAAATTGTTATTTCAATATGTTAGTACTATGGAGATTAATAATTGCTATGTGTGTATGAAGTTACCCTCATCAGTATCAGAAGGGGTGACGTATCACCATATACCTTTAACATATGGTGTGTCATGTAGTATTTTATCAAGTCTATTTTATGCTACAGGGAGACTTCAGTATTTTTATTCAAAACTAGATGTAGTATTTTCTGATTTACCTATTAGAAAGAAAATGAATCCAGTAGTTAGTAGTAAAAATGCACAGTTTATGGGCGAAGTTTTCTTAACAATGACTTCAATAGATTTAGTTCAAGCACATGAAGATAATCTAACATGTACATTGAGAAAAGAAGAAAAAGATTTTTTAGATTTAGTAGAAGAAAGGAGACAGGATTTAATAAAGAAAGCGACTGAACAGGAACCCCATGTACCTCCATGGGCTGGGAAAGAGGGAATCTATGCAAATGGCAAGGCTCATGCTGTGATGCCCCTGGACTTTGTGAAAAGGGGAAAATTCTGCCTCCATAGATTAAGGACAGATTACAATAATAATTACATTGGTTCCAGTGAATGTGAACACAACTTCCTAATTTTAGGAGGGTGGGGACTAAAAGGGGGAACTGATCCTGTATTTCCAGAAGTTTATTATGTTTGCGGGAACAATGCATATTATAGGTTACCTGCAAGATGGTACTGGAGCTGTTACTTTGGAATAGTTTTTCCAAAAATATATCATGTGGACAGAATCAGTGGAACCAATGGAAATTCTAATGGACTAACACGTAGAAAAAGGGCTAGTTTTTCTGAAATTGTAGGAGATATTTTTAGTGCATTGATACCCTCAGTTGGAGTCATTCTTAATTCACAGAAAATTTGTAAGTTATCAACCATAGTTGATCGTCTTTCTACAGATACTGCAGGA
The DNA here is from genome assembly GCA_963921515.1 of Calotriton arnoldi. NCBI lineage: Eukaryota > Metazoa > Chordata > Amphibia > Caudata > Salamandridae > Calotriton > Calotriton arnoldi. Next base: position 956,528 of record CAWUFW010006292.1, read on the forward strand.
GGATTCTTAATGATTAACACAGAAATGGTTGCAATTAGGTCTATGGTTTTACAGAACCGTCTTGCTCTTGACATATTATTAGCAAAGGAAGGTGGAGTTTGTGGCATGTTGAAAATTCAACATTGCTGCACTTATATTCCGGACAAGAGCAGAGAAATTAAAGGATATATTGAAAACATTACAAGAATGCATAAAGACTTGACCCAACCTGAGGTTGACGGTGTGTGGGGAAGACTAACAAAAAGTATAACATCAATTGGGAAATGGTTTGCTGATTTTGGAAAAAGTTTCCTAGGTCAAATAATAATACCATTAGTCATGATAATAACCGTAGTGATGATAATAATGATTACATATAAGTGTTGTAGAAAAGGAAGGAGAGGAAAAATACATTTTGAAAGAGAAGGGAAGGGAAAGAAACGAAAAAGAAAATATGATGAAATACAGTTGGAAGAAATGAAAGGCAAACTATACAAGAAAATGAAGGATTTAGCAGGAAACGAGTTGGTTGATGTAAAATTGGGAGGAGAAATAGAGAACTGAGATGTGCTAAAGTTGGTATCTGGGATGGGTAATTTTGTGTTGGCTTAAAATGCCATCAGAGAGGGGTATGATGGAGCAAGGACTCGTAAATGAGACTTGCTCGAAAGCAATCCTCTCGTTTTAACTCGTTAACGAATTACTAACTGTGTGTTTGTAATTAATAATTCGCATTTTTGAAAAGGCACGCAGGACAGTGAAGCTTGCATACGTGTTTACTAACCATAACAACATGAACGAAGGACTAAAACGCACTCTAACAAGGGATCTTTACTGCGCATGCGTCTACTGCATCTACGTAGTATGACGTACTAATGCTTGGAGGGAAAATCTTGCGCCTGCGCAAAAGATATTAAAATGGCCTCTTGAAAGTTCACATGCATGGCACCTGCTTCGCAGAATAGAAAATAAGTTTTATACTAATGCAAATGCAGAAAAGGGTAATAATAATTAAAGTGGGTTAGAGTAGAGGTTGGTGGTATACAGTGAAACCATTTATTTTAGAGAATAACATTTCTTCTTTAGACTTTATTATTAGTGCTCATTTGGGCCTTCCAAACTTGTCTGAATTGAGCTGACTGACATGACCCCACGCATGCGCACCAGAGAGAGAATACGAAAGGATGACTAAGGACTTGCCACGCGTCCAACGCCAGAGAAGATGTGCCCTGGGAACATGAGGGTGAAGAGTTCATATGAAGAAGAGTTATTCATGAAGTTGAAACATTTTGTATTAATAAAGTTTGGAGATGTATGGGAAAGGAAATGATTTAATAAAGTTTGAGTGGATGGGTTTAAAAGACAATGGTTCAAAGAAAATAAATGAAATGTAAGCATGGTGTGACGATCATCCCCCTCGCCTGACCAATCAGAAGTTAGTATTTTATGAAATTGAAACATTAATGGGTGGTACATGGTTATGGAAAAGTATAACTGAGGTAGCTTTAGTTAGTTAGTTTAGCTTAGCGCAAAGCTGAACGGGAGCACAGAAGCAGAGCTCGGGATGCTGTCGGTGCTGGGGGTGGTGCTGATGCTATGAGACGCTGATGAAGAAACTGAATGCAGAGAACCATCTATTTTAATTTAATTGGGTTAGAAAGAAGATCGCGGAAGAGCCACGAGGAGGAAGAGAGTGTCAGAGAGGGGTGCGACGCAGTCGTCGGTATTTAGAGAGGTGAAGTATCCTGTCCTGATTCCTGTCCTGAAGTCTTTGTCTCCTGATCTATCCCGGGGACCCTTACCAGCCCTTTGGCCAGGGGGTTGGTCTTCACACCATTCTTGGTAAATATAAATTCATCGTATTGATAGATGTTCTTCTCTCTCTGACCTCTTCTTTCTGAGCATAGTTATTGTGTGGATCTGAATTGCCATTGCTTATTGAAATTGATTGAATTGACACTCTTGCAAATAAGGGTGTTTGTACTGAAACTTTGAGATGGTTCACATGCAATTAATTTAGATAAAGACTTTGAAACTTCCCGAGTCTGTGATTATTTCAATTTTAATCAAGTAATGTTTAATAAGTTACGTTAATTATCACCATCAACTAGTTCCAACTAATGGTCCATCGACCAGAGGAAAGAACTTTTTGATCAGTGAAAGGTTTAGTTAGAACAAGAAATATAACTATTCCTGAGACATGAAATCTATAAACTACAAGCTCCATCGGTCTACTTGGTATTAGTGTGAGAAGTTATATGGGCCCAGGTGAGTATATGGTAGTGGAGTATCAGTTGTTAGTACACTGCTGGATCAATACCGCACTCCACTTTAACAACTAACTTGGAGCCATGAAGCCATAAAATCTAACAAGAGCAAGGAGCACTCATATCTCTTAAATCCAGTGCGCACACAGCAACTGATACCGAACAGTGGGCGCCATTCACATCAGGCATGTGAGTAAGTACCAACAAGTTGCCACAAGTGTTGCGCCTACACCAATGAGGGCAGAACGTACGCTTATAGTCTCAATATATGCAGACCAAACAGTTTCAGTAAGATGCTAAGAGCCATAATAAGCATCACCATTATGGGGCTTATTGTTTTGAAAAGGAAGTATACAATTGCACTTTTCTTTCATTTCAGTTACAGGTACGATTGACCTGACTCTGCACAAGAGGAGTGGTAAGGTAACCACCCATAGTAGTCGCCACAACGTGCGACCACACACCCACCGGTCCTGAAGAAAGCCTATAGATGAACAACGAGGCTGAAACATGTCGACCACCAACAGTGCGGTAGATCGGTAACTCAATCTACGCACGCACCACTTTGCTTTTACTTTTCCACACCACCAAATCCATTAAAGTACCTTCCGACAAGGTGGCGTAGGGAATTTTAATCCACTTCACAAGGGCACTTCACTTTTTCACTTTTCATTTCTGGACCCTACTGTAATGCCAGTTGGTCTTCCTCCAGGTGGAGGTCAGCAAATTCTCAGAATAAACCCAATGATGATGCTGTCACGTTAAGTAAAGGCGGAGAACCAAGATATACCGCCCGGATCTTGTGTAAGTGAATGAGGGTTTTTTTAAGACAGAACAATAACGAACTTGACCCTGGTACACAGGACAAGAGGTCCATTCTCCCCCCCTTTTTTGATTTTTTAATTTAACATGAACAAAAGATTACTAACAAGGATATTGCACATATACATTTTCAGGTTAATATAACTTCTTTGAGCCTACATATAATAGATTTCTTTACCATAACCATCCCATGTTGTAGTAGACAATACCATACATTGCACTATACCTATCAAGAAGAAAGAAGGCAAAGCTAAGTGCACATGACTGGAGAAGGGTGAGTGAATGATTGACCAGTTACCTCCTCAAAAAGACAGCTCTTTTTACATATTCTACAAACAAATAGAGCCTACATGCCTGTTTCACGTTTCTCCCACTGAACTCCCTCCAACACTGTGCATAACACTCGAGAAGCCATTGCTATAGTGAGTCCCTTACTGAAGAAAATCAAAGAAACTCAGAATTTAATACTATTCAGCCAATGTTGGGTGTTTGTATTGTATCATTATTCCACTTTATCACTACTCCAACCCCTACTAGATATGATGTTCCTACACCAGCAGAGATGCCCTAGGTTGTGTCAAAGACATCTACAACCTGCCATTTTCTCCACATACCTACTAGGCACAACAAAGATGCCAGTCATTGCATCTACCAACAAAGTGCTACAAACAGCCCACAGGAGTTGCCCATGCTTACATAGCACTGTGCCAGTCAAGTGGAAAGAGATAGCATCAGCCCCTTGGCACTTCCAGCAGTGAGAAGAGACCACCTGTCCCATTGCTGCCGCTTGCTTGAAGGTATGACCTCCTAAAAATGAACATAAATGAGAAAAATGCTTCATGTGAACTCAGTTTCAATACCTTTGATCTTCTCCTTTCCTAGTCAATGACAAACAGTCCCACGCCTTCTCTTTTTCAGGCTTCTGGCAGAGGAAAGGGTCACCTACCATCAAGCACCTATGCAGTTTAGAGATCATTTCTCAACTTCACTCATGATTTAGGACACAGTTAAAAGTAGATGGCCTTGTCAAGCGCACACTCATTGTGCTTGAGATGGTCGCAGCTTGCAGGACTGTGCCGGGACATTCTACAGTAAAAATCTATATTTAAGGACAGCACATTTTCCAATTTGTTAGTTCTGATGTTACCTTGAAGGCTTTATTAAGAATATCTGTGTTTGATCCAATGCATTTTCCACTACTTTCTGTTTCTAAACAGTTTTCCATGGTTAACACTCTCACCATCAACAAATGTGTTTATTCTTCAGGCTTCGGAGGCTACCTGCACCACAGAGGATCTCCCAGCCCCAGTCCAGGAAGTACAGGTTACACGGGATGTAGCAAAGATGTGGTGGAAACGTGACAGGAAGGTGACAAATCAACCATTACAGGTGTGGAGGTGCTAACGACCATTCACCTATTGATGAATCCATCAAAAAGGCAAAATAGCTCCATGTCCCAATGCATTCACCTGGGCATTTTATAGGGGTTTTGTGACATTTTTGGTGCCATTACTTACTGCATTATTTATTTACTATGTAAAATCGAATATGGTTGCTGCATTATGTATGAAGCCGACCTGTTTCTCCTAAAGCAGGGAAAGGATCAGAAGCTATGCACTTCTTAGAGACAATTGCCCTTATCAATGCTGATGCAAAGATTTATTCCAAGATACTGGACAATCGTGTTGACACCTTATTGCCATAGCTGGGTCACTCTGATCAATTTGAGATTGTGCTAACCAGGTTAATAAGTGGCAATATAAGGAAGGTTTTTCTGTCTGTCCTGGTGTTCGTGGCACCAAAAATGCCTTTAACAGAGCATACTGAGCCATTTCGACTCAGGGGCTTTACTCGTTTGTGTTCAAACCTATGTTTGTTAATTGCCTTTTATTAAATTATACCTAAACCTTGGGCAAAACAAACCTTAATGGCCATGCCTCTAAGCATTTGTTCTCAGCAGCAGCATGAGATAGGATTGTTAGAACTCTCCTCTTTTATTTGCACTGGGCATAGACCCTTTTGGTTATAAAATAGGGGAAGAGATCATGATTCAGAGGATTTCCGTTGTAGGCTGATGTTCAAACTGGAGGGTGTGGGGAGGTGGGGGGGTCAAGATTAACAAGAGCTAACTTGAAGTCTAAAGTCTAAAATTTCCATCTCAAGAGGGAGAGCATTGCTCAGATTCGACATAACTCTCCTTTCAATGGGCCATGAGCTCTAACTCTTCTCTAGGTAGAAAAGCAACCAAGGTAGTTTTTAATTTATGTAGAGCTCATGTTCTACCTTTACCTTTCGTGTTGAGGAATAATTTGCTCAAGCCGCCCCCACACCCCTCCCGGTTCCCTCTGGATTAGCCAGGACTGATGCAATCAATATGAATATGCTTCCCCAGCACTTAGGAAATGCCATAGTACAGCCATAGGCCTGACATATTTATTGTGAAAAGCATATGTTGAACTCAAAAGGCATTTAGGTGTGGATTGTTATTACTCTAAAATTAAATCCTACATTTAGAATTTTTTTTACATGGAATCTCCCAGATTACCGAAGTAGACAAGGGTTTTGATGGTGGCCACCCACTGTGACACACCTTGGGATGGGGGTTCACTGTGATGATTCTTGTTAGACCCGTTGAGTGGGATTGTATATGATTTCGCAAGCTGTATTTTTAACATATTTGTAATTATATAACTGCATGATAGTTGCCAGTTTATGTGCCCTTGAGTAGGCTGGTGTTTCTATAAAGTGTATAGTCAAAGCTAAATGGTAGAAACTTCATCAATTCATTGGGAAAAGCATGCCAGATTTCATAGGTTTGAAACATTATGACAAAGCCAGTAGGACTGACCTACTTATTGTGAAAAGCATGTGTCAAAGGGCTTTTAAGGATGGAGTGTTATCACACGATGCCGAAGCCTGTGGGCAGGTACTTTGTTACATGGAATTTCACAGATAGAAGTGGGCAAGGGTTTTGGTGTTGAAGACCTACCCAAACGAACAGTGGGGATAGGAGATATGCACTGTTAGGAGAGGTGGTATTTTGCTCTGTCACCTGTAATTTTGAATACATTTGTACTTTTATGACTGTATGCCGGACAAGTGCCTTGCATAAGGCTTACACTATATACAACAGTTGGCTATGGGAACAAGCCAACGATAAAGGCTATATGCCGGATTGTTTAGTATGAAAGGTTATGAGAACGACAGTAGGCCTGACATTTTGATTGTGAAAAGCGTTTGTTAAAGTCAGTAGGCATTTACGGGTGGGAAAGCTTATGCTCAGTAAATAGGCCTGAGTTGGTTATGGTGACAAACCAATAATAACAGCTTTAGGATTTATTGGTGTGCAGGGAAATGTTATGCCCGATGCCATAGGTCTGGCCTGTTAGGCCCTATTGAGAGGGGCTGTGTATTATTTTGCCAACAGTAATTTTGAAAATATTCCTAATTTTATAAATGTATGCCTGAGGGTTGCCAGCTTCTGCAATCTTCCTAAGGCCTGGGTTGTATATAGTGTCAGCCATTGATAAAGGGTAGAGGCCTAAACAGTTCACTGGGAAAGGTTATGTCCAATTCCTTAGATGTGATCTATTTACAAAGAAAAGTTATGACAAAGCAAGTAGGATTTATGTACTTATCGTGAAAAGTATGTGTTAAAGGCAAACTACTTTTAAGGATGTAATGTTATGACATTGTGCTAAATCCTGCAGCCAGGCATTTTGATACATGGAATCTCACAGACTGCTGTAGTAGGCAAGGGTTTTTGTGCTGGTGACTCACCTAAACAAACCATGATAAGAATTGCACTTCGGTAATCCTTATTAAGCTCAATTAGTGGAGAATTTGTATTGTTTTGGCAAATGTATTTTGTGCATATTTGTAATTTTATTACGGTATTCCTGATGGTTGTCCTGCAGGAATTCTTATAAACCAACACAGTAGTTCTGAGTTGCCTATGGTGACAAGCCAATGATAAAGGATATTGGCTTGATTGGCTTGTAATGAAAAGTATGATAAAGACAGTAGGCCTGACATATTGACTGTGAAAAGTACATGTTAAAGTCAATAGGCATTTAAGGGTAAATTGTAATTACTCTGTATGAACGCTTGCAGATAGGTATTTTAATACATGGAATCTTACAGATTACCATGTAAGCAAGCTTTTTGGTGCCAATTACCCCTCTGACAAACTGTAAGTATAGAAGGTTTGTACCGTCAGAATGCTTGTTAGTCCCTCTTAGAAGAAAAAGTAGTTGTTTTGCCAACTGTAATTTTGTATACTACATAATTTTATGACTGCATGCCTGATGGTTGTCATTGTGGGAAAGCTAATGCTCAGTACAGGAGGCCTCAGTTGGTTATGGTGATACGCTGTTGATAATAGCAACAGACCTGATTGATTCACTAGGAAAAATATTTCTGTTGCCGTAGGTCTGATTTCTTCCTTTGAAAAGCTATGATAAACACGTTGGGCCTGACTTATTGATTGTCAAAAGCATATGTTAAAACCAACAGGCATTTAAGGGTGGATTGTTATTTCTCTGTATTAAGGCATACTGATAGGTATTTTGTTACACGCAATATCAAATTATCGGAATGATTTTCGTATTGGTTACTGCCTCTGACAAAACCTAAGGGCCAAGATTTGCATTGTAATTCATTCTTGCTAGAATCTCTTCTTAGATGTCTGTCAGGGTCTTGTAGTAAAAAATATAATTAAATAATACATACATCCATATATACAAATATATAACTATTTAGATTCATAGAGGGCCTTTGGTTCCACACTGTCCTTTCACTGGCCTGTCTGAGTGTCATATACACTCTGCTTCCATCCATGTCAGCAAACTTCATGGTGTAGTGGTGCAGTCTGCATAAGTCATCAACTTTTTTGCCCTACGAATGATGCCATTTCATCATGAAAATGAGCGCTATTGAACCTGGCCCTTTTTGCAGGGTTTCCCCAAATTTTTTGTCTTCTGTTGCTGAACCCATTTTTGTTGGCATAAGGAAACTTTTTCCCTGCTAACCAATGCTAAAGTGCTTGTGCACTCTCCTTCAAGCATGGTAGAATTCTGTATAGGCAGATAAACAACAAATACAACAGCCTTGGCAACGTTGTCACCTTGGACCATGCAATGCCTCCCATCCCCGATAGCAGCAATAAGGATCAAAATTCAATGTTGCCTTTGATGGATCGCTGTGCCGCTCCCAGGTTTCCATCCATCAAATCTGCATCTGTGTGAAATACCTTTTCTACTATGTATCTAAATGTGTGGGAATTCCACTCAGTGTTCCACTGTGTGAGTACCTCTGGGCCTATTCAGAAAACACACACATTTTACCCCAATTAGTGTGCAGTCAAAGGAGTTGCTCAAGCTCATTAAATAATGAAACTGCTATTGGGATATCCATGGCACCATCTCTAAGATACATCAACATTTAATGATATGAAGTGCACTCCATCTGTCGTTGGGATCCCTTAGTCTCAAACTCCTCATGAAGCACTATTGCAAATGGCTCCACCACCAATGCAAAGAGCATGGTGGACAGAGGGCACCCCTGCCTTGTCCCCTTACATATCTTATATGATGAAGAAATTAACTTGCCAGTCCAAGCCCATGCTGTATGTCTGTTGAAACCTCAGTCCAACTTATCCAGTCTTCTCCATTGCACATTCGAGCAAGCGTTAACTGAAGGAATTTCCAACTCAGGGTATTAAATGCCTTCTCGAGTTTAATCGACAATAGTAGGACCTGGACCCTGTCCCCTCTATTGGTCTCCTCAAGGAGACAAAATAAGTGTCTAATATTGATTAATGTACTTCTCCCTACAATACATCCATAGTGATCTGGGTGGATCAAATTTGTCAGTAGAGTCAGCAATCTATTGGCCAGCACCTTACCCAAAATCTTATAATCAGAGTTTCAGTAAGGGTCTGTAGGATTGTATGTTCAGAGGGTCTCCATCAGGTATGGGCAACAACAGTATTAGGGCCTAGAGCAGTGTCAAAGGTAACATGTTCAATTCAATTGCAGGGGTATAACATTTTGCCAAGTGTGGTGTTAATAAATCACTGTTGTAAGTAGGGTAAAACGATATGGGAAGTCCATCAATTCCTGGTGTTTTCCCCAGTGCTACCTCCATGAAGGCCACCTTAATTTCTTGTTCCATAATGGGGCCTTCCAACTGCTCCGGAGTGTCTTCTGAAACTTACCTCAGTGGACATTGATGGGGATTCTCCTCTATAATGGGCTTAGGTGCATATATTTGTTGGCCTTATAACGTGCTACAATATTTTAAGAATGCATCAGTAATATCAGCCTGTGAGTAATGAATATTGCTGTTTGTACCTCAAATTGCATGATAGGAGTATCACAGTGAGTAGGTTTTGTAAGCCATGCCAAGAGCTTTGCCGCTTTGTCTCCATCCCCATGTGGTCTAGTGAGATATTCTGCGTAGTTTGTGCTCTTCAACCCCTCAACGAGTGTTGCATATGCTCCCTTTGTGCCAATTATAATGGCTGCTGTGATGGGTCCGTTCTTATTACGTTATCTACCTCTCTCAGTGATATGGCCAGCTCCTCTAATTCTTTCTCTATTATCTTGCAGCTCCCTTTGGTTTCCCCTATTGAGTGACCCCGTATCAACTTTTTTAATGCCTCCCATTCAAGTAATAGCAAAGATGCTGTGCCCTGCTTATCTTTAAAATAATTGGAAATGACCTCCCTCTGTCCATCATGAAATATTACATCATCCAAAATCATTCCCTGTCGCCTCTAGTTCGGTATCGATCGTGGTGGTGCCCCCAATTTGAGATGCATTAGTAACGGATTATGGTCAGACCTAGTTAACCCCAGGTACTGAGTGCATTATCATGTGGGAAACATCCATTGACAACATAAACCTAGCAAGTCATACATGGAGATCGTGTCGTTTGGAATAAAAAGAGTGCTCCCTTTCCCTAGGATGACACCTTTACCACTCATCTACAAATCACCAATTCTGTAGCCGTTTTACAAATGCCTGTGTCATTTTTGCAGTGCATGCATTCAGCAGTGGTGGTTCCGAATGGTCCAATACAACATCCAACATACAATTTGTATCCCCTCCTAAAATCACTGGCGTATTTATCTTGACCACCAATTTTGTCGAGAGTGATTGGAAAAATCCTATTTGCTCTACATTGGGTGCATATGCACTCCTAAGTGTGAAATCCTTCCCATCCAATTTAGCAATAACCAAAACATATCTCCCTTCTTTGCTGATATCCACCAAGCTGTGTACAAAGGGTACACCCGGTCTTATCCACAATAACAACATCCCGCAGAGGCAGAGTATCCCATGTCATATAGCTGACCTCTCCATTTCCTCTGCAGTTTGCCTTACTTATTACATGTGGTTTTTGTAATATTGCCTTATGAACATCCCTCTGGTTGAGACATGCATGTGCCTGTGCATGTTTCTCAGCAAAACTCATACCCTTGATGTTCCAATTGATAAGAGTTTATTTTGCTATAGGGGGAAGGTTGCATATGTGGTTACCTCATCGCTGCACTTCTACCACCTATCAGCATTCTTTTCCATGTTCCACATTTTACCTGATAAGGTGAATATGAGTTGTGATACTAAATAGGTAGACAATTAACACTGACATCCCGCTCTTCTGCTTTTGTAGAATGAAGTAACGACCATGGGCACAAATGAAAATGATGATGGCCATGCAAGGAGATCCAGCATTCGTCGTGTGCTCAGCAGGATTCTCAAACCATTCAGGAAGCAACATCAAGGATGTTCTTATGGCAATGCACCAGCAGAGGGCAAAGTCATGCGTCCGGGGTGCCTGACCTCTATAAGAGTCCGCCCTCTACAAGAAAAAAAAGAGAGAAAAAAAATCACCCCTATCCCAGGATCCAACCAATTTTAACTTTATTTTTTATTTTGTTATTAAATTAAAATTGTTTCTATTATGATACTTTCAAAATAGTTATTGTGACATGAACTAGAGTATACAAACATAAATAACCCCAATCTCACCATATATGGGACCAAACATAGCCAAAAACCAATTTGCAAAACATATACATAGACAAATATGTATTTGGAGACCATCAATAAACCAAAATGCAATGCCAAGCCACCATATCAAGATGGCCAAGACATAAGTCCGCATTTCTCATGGGTGCTGCAGAGGAAAAGGTCAGGATGAGGCCAGTTTTGGCTGAACACATCTGCATTCCAGTCAGTACATAGGGATTTTCATCAGAAACAGTTCTTTTCACTGATCAGGAACCTGACAGAGAATTGTGAGCGAAACCTGTACCAGTACCAGCACTTTACAATATGTACATTTTGGATTTTATATGTTGGACCAAGAGGCTTCTCGGCTACTGTATACTTCCGGACCCTTCAGTCTGGTTTTCTTTGAAAATTAGAAACTCTTTATGAGCTAAGGCAGGCTAGGCAGTTGATGGGGCCCATGCTTATAGTATTAACGACATTTGGGCCAATGTTCTGCAACCTTACTCTGAGTATTTCTGAACTGTTTGCTCAAGTTTAATTGGTCATTTTGATCAATGAATTCTGTAAATACAAATGTGCATGCCTGGAACCCATTTTTGATCACAACATTCATGCGATAATAGGATCAAGAACGGGGAGCATGCATTGAATTGTTTCAGAAGATATGTCCATTCACTTTTTGATAAACCTGTAAATATTGAAACATGGCTATGGGAGGGAGAACAGCCTAAAAGCAAGTGCAGTCACTCAAAAAGGGGGTCTGTTCGAGTTCATGATTTCAACTTGTTCCCCTTGCTGACAGGTTGAAGTTTCTTTGTAAATAATATTGGGTTGATTCTGAGACCCATCAAGATCCGAGTGCAGATAGTCTTTGAACCTGGTCCTAGTATTCAAAGCTGTTCAATATTACTGAGATTGCACAACTATTGAAGGTGGGGCTAAGAAATTCCCAGACGTCAGTTGCCATTTCCTCCTTTCATATATCAATATAAGTATATAATTAGTGCAACAAAACCCCTAAACATACAGAGGCTTAGCTGCCCAAACGGTTTCAACAGCTGAACCCCAGATCATCAGGTCAAAAAGAAGTTCAGTTGTAAATGATTTGTTTGAGGATGTATTCCTCCTGATATCTAAATGAACACCAATTATTTAACATCGTAAAGTACAATCACAAAATGCATTGATCAGCCAACATGTTTCAGGCCTTTATTAGTGGGACTTCTTAAGCGGTAAGTTGCAATAAGTTAAAAATTGTTTGAAGGAAATATCCAACAGGTAAACAGAATCAGTTTCATATGATATTTTATATCATTGCATAATATACAAAACATATACAGTACACGTAAAGACTTCCATGAAACAGTTCAGTATACATTGTATCAGTCGCTGTGCACCATATGTCCAACATCAAAGCAAAAATGTGACACGCATATCGTGAAAGTGAGAACAGAACTCAACCTAACAGAATCCCCCTCTCTCATCAAACTCAGTGGTCCATATCCACATTGTCACAGCTGATAGACTGAACAGCAGAATCAAAGCAACCCTGCTGAAAATGATCAAGAAACGAAAGGGTGCGTTTAGGGTCTGGCAGCATCGCCATTCGCACATGTTGGAACAGCAGAGTCTCCTCGGGCGTATCGGCAAGTGGAGGGCATGGGCCATGGGTGGGGGTGAATGTTGATCACAACATGGTCTGCACTGTCCATCAATATGGGAAAAATAACTTTGCAAAGTTGCTCCTCCCCAGTTCCTCTGGTAGGCAGTATTTTCTGCCGCTGCTGGATGGCCTAGGGCCATATTCATGGATCGGTAGCCAGTGACTCCATGAGATGTAGGAACGGGTTCCAGAAATCCTCAAACAGCGTGAATTGATCTTGCAATTTGTAAAAGTGTCTCTCATATGTGGCTAACCTGAAAAGTTCGATAGTCTATTCCTTGTGAGTGGGTGTAACATGTGTTCGTCAATGTCTAAGGATAGAAATATCCACCTAAGAGCTGTTGCCATCCATCAGTGCCAAGGCGTGGATGCGTCTTCTGTGTCGGACATATCGTGTAAAAGAGCCAATTTAGATGAATCCACAAAATGACAGTAGCTGGTATCATGCAATCTGCGCCAAACGTCCTTCCGGTATATGCGTAGTTGAGAAAAGGACTAGGGGATGTGTAGGAAGTCATATCCCGGGTTAGTACAGAGCCAGCAAAAATCATCTGGCGACAACCGAGCCTTTTTTAATTCAGCGCCAGCAAAGAAAATCTGGCGACAGCCGAGCCTAGTACCAGTTATGCAGTGTTTTGAAATACATAACTTTAAATCTGGCATCCCTTATAGTGCAATCGTGATATTCCATAATGTTAGCCCAGTTCTCACCTGTGTATTCAAGATCTAGTGCCGTCATCTAGTATGCTTTAGTCTCCAAACATGTGATGGATGAGTAATGTGTGTTAAAGAGATTCTCCTGGATTGGTGAGCTAGGAGGCAGCGTATAGCCAGATCCAAAAGCACTTGCCAGGCAGTGACATAATTGGCAATTTTGTCAGTGTTAAGAGTGTGGGAGATTGTGATCAATGCACAGTGCAGGGGCGGTGCGTCCATTGGGGCGTTGGGGCGTAGCCCCCCCGCCCGCAGCTCCCCCTCAGCGTCTTTGAACCTAAGTAAACTGAATCAGTTTACTTAAGTTCAAAGAGCCGAGGGAGAACTGACAATCATGTCAGTCAGCATGACGTCTGACCGCCCACCCCTTCAGAGTCTGAAGGGGGTGGGCGGTCCTGCGTCATGTTGACTGACATGATTGTTAGAGGGGGCAGCAGGCAGCACTGCAGCACAAGTGCGCATGAGTGGGCAAGGGCACCGAATTTTCGCGCCGTGCCCAGTCATGCGTACTTGTGTGTGCACTGGCTATGCGATGCCCATTAGGAGAGCGAGGGTTGAGCAAAGGCTCAAACCTCGGTCTCCTAATGGGCAGGCGGGCGAGAGGTAACCGTAGCCTTAAGCCAATCCTGGCGCTGCCAGCAGCACCAGGATTGGCTGAGAGGGGCTGTAGGCAGGGCCAAACGGAGTCGGACCCGAGGCGGCGCGGACGGCGGACTTCCAGAGTCAGGTAGGATTTTTTTTTTATTTAAAAAATCCCCCGGGCCCCCGAAACAACACCCCCAACCCCCCCCCCGCGAGCCGCGTCTGCAAATGTATCGGAGTCCCGCCCATTGACAGACATCTGCAATACGGTATAAATAACAAGAAAAGCCAGTAAAGACTTATTTGGAAAAAGGACAGTGTGTACTTCATTCCGCAAAATGTGCACAGGGGTCTACTTATTGAGCATACAACGTGGTTCCACTTATGTGTCTGAAAAAAGGCTACGTGTAACGTGAGTTGTTCGAGCTGCAGCCGGAATCAAGAATTTTCTTGTGATGCTCTTAATGCCTTCGCAGAGCACGCCAAGTCATGTTATACCTGCGCATTTTTTATTTTATTTTTAATACGGCCGAGATCCTGACCGGGATGCAAGGAAAGCTGTCATCTGTGACTGTGAGTTTTCCACGGCTCGGTTCACGCAGGGGTTGGCGCACTAGTGTATGCAATGCCCGATATACACCTGGCCGGCGAGGGGCGGGGCATCAGCGGATTGCAGAAGGGGAGAAGTGCGGACAGGTGTGTGGGTGGAATGAGGAGACTGATGTCGGCGCAGGGAGGTCAGTCAGTAAGTGGCTCATATCTTGTTGATATCGTGGTTCCCAGTTGAGCAGAATCTCCCAAAGGGAAGGATTGCTATCTGCCGACTCCTGTGTGTCTGACGGTACCAAGAGCGAAAAGTAATTAGCTTTTTATCAACTAATTTGCAATTCAGAGCATCTTTCTTGTTAGAGTGAGTTGTTGTCAACCTGTCAAATCTAACGGTGTACTTACATTTCACTTGGGTCAAGCGAGCACATGGGATTACTAGTCATCACCAGATTAATTGTGCTAAAATCAAATGGCCTTGCCGTATGTCTTGCCCGTGTGAAAGTTTACGATGCATGTGAAATTTTTTAGCTGCATGGTAACACTAAAATTTCAATGGTCTTCACAGTAATTTATTACTAAAACTGGTTGACTCATATCGCTTGGCCTGGTGCAGCAGTGTACGTGGTGTGTCTCGTACAGTGTAAGGGTGACACAAAACGGGAATGTTTTCACACTGGTCTAAAAGGATGGGCAGTGCTAAAGGATCCCTTTAAAACCGACTTAAAGCGCTTCAGCGCCTCGTCAGGAGTAGTAGGCGCTGTGGAAACACAATTCAATACGTCGTTATAAAACTAGTAGTTTAATTTAATCACAAGCATATGGGTGCAGTATATGCGTCTCTAATGATGACACAGGAAGTTTATGCCATAGGAGCAAACAAGCAAGGGTTCTAGGCGCCAAGTTAATCCACCGCCCTCTGGCATTTAAACATCAGGTGCGATCTGGCAATATTTCTCACCTGGTATATGTGTTTCCTTTGCGGAGAAGTCCAGTAGTGCCGCAGAAGGGGCATTCTTTTGGAAAACCAAGTGTAGAAATGTTCCAAGATTGTGAATATTCATTCACTCGTTGGTGCATTCCATAGATGCCATCTGTATTGCTACAGCTCTCCTTTTTACTTGTCGAATCCGAGTGCTTCAAAGCACTTGCTGTATACATTTTGTTTGCAATGGATGATTGTGAAGGGGTATGCACATTAGATTGATGCAGGTGTATCAAGAGATCAACACGCTGTGCAGTATCCAGCTTGATCGCACCTATGAAACTTGCCATATTGGCGCAGGGTCTTGACTTTGTTTTCTGTGACAAATCTTTTCCCAGCAATTATGGGATGTGTTTCAGAGTGGAGGTTCTACCTTCTTGTAACAAACCATTCTACCAATAATATAAAACACTGTGGTATAGATTGATGTGACTCGTGCTGCACTAGTTGTTGGAAGAGACGGGCACTAAGGAAACGACAGGGATAAGAAAACAGCCGGAGCAGATGCGGGAGAGAGACAAGCAGCAAAGAGAGCGAGAGATAATAGAGGAGGAGGGAGTTGGAAGAGACCTAAGAGACACAGAAAAGACCGGGAGTGAGGCAGTGACCGGGGAAACAGAGGGAGTGACCGAGAAGCTGCAAGACCGAGCGAGAGAGAAATGAGAGAGGAAATTGGACAGAGAAAGAGACAGCGGAATAGAGATAAGAGCTGAAAGAGCAGGGAAGAGACAGTCAGTCAAGGAATTAACTTGAGTGCAGAGAGAGTAAGACAGAGAAAGAGACAGGCACAGACAGACTGGTGGCCGTGACAGGGAGAGCAGAGGAATGAGCATGAGGCTTTGAATAGAGGGAGGAGACAGTTGGAATCATACTACATTCACAGATCCGAGGCAAGGAGGGAGACATGGGCAGGAGAGAGACTGCCAGGGAGAGAGAGACAGTGCACAGACAAGCTGAAGGGAAGGGTAGTGAAACATGGAAGGAGAAGGGGGCATTTCTATTTACTTTTCGAGTTTATGAGCGGTTTCAGGGCGCGCACACTGAATATGGTCCCCAGAGTATCAATAGGGCACATTATCAAGGATAAAACATCAAAAAAAATATAGACAGGTGTGAGTCTAGATTTTCTACACCTAACACCACATATTGTATTAATTGTATTTATATAGTGACTCTACAATAGTCTACAGTGATGAGTACATATCACAAGAATTACCACTTGCTATTGTTTAATATGCTAAACTGAGGGATACATTAAATGTACTGTGTTCTGCTATAGGTGATGAACTTGCCACATAGAGAATTTTATGGCGTTCCGGAGCATGAGTTGTGTTTGAGTGTTGCTTCCTTCTTTATTCCTTTTTGTTTCCTTTGGCTCTCATTCATAGTATATGTACAATTGCTAAGTGCTTGTATTCATAAACCTTCTACTCTATTTAAAGGTATTTTCTGTATTCCTGGTATGAATGGCTCCAAACTAAATGGCCAAGAATGAGTTCTGGTGTTGGAATATGCAGAAGGGTTCAGGTTTGTGCAGTAGAATGTGATGAGTTTTCAACTTCCAGAGAAAATATAGAGAGGACATGAGATGAGAGAACTCTCTTAAGGGCATACTTTTGAGGAGGCCCTCTGCTTTTGATTGCAGTGGCTCAGTTTATTTGGTGATTCACAATTCCAATCATGGGTAAAACATGGCTTGTTGAACATAGATGAGATGTACTTGCAAATTGTTTGATTGCATATTGCATTTCAGGTTTTCAATTTGACCAATCCTTTGACTTCTTACCAACGAAATATGAGTGTCTTCCTGGTCGAGGACCACACTGCTTTTTCTCTTATCTGTCTTGTATCAAGACCCTGCTGGACTATGGGGTGAAAGAAAGCTTGAATAAGCAGCTACCTATGTTATATGACATCTCTTTATTAATGTAATAACTGCACTTTCACAATTGCTTTATTAACCATCCTGCTTTCTCAAATTTGCTTGAAAATGCACCATTTGTCCACTCTTTTTTCAAAATTTTCTCGGGGGGAGAACCCCCCCGAACCCCCTCTTAGGTTGTTCGGGCTCGCTCGCTATGCTCGCTCGCAACGGTGCAGTATGCCAATAATTTTACGCCCCACCACTTTCAAATGTCACCAGCCACCACTGGCACAGTGACTCAAAGGGCTTACGGCAGCCATTGGAACTGCATAGGTCTTCAATCATCCGGATACCCACACCGTCTCACAGTGGCCAGTGGATCAGCTGTCATCCAATATGCATAGTAGAGTTGAACCACAGCGGTGCTTCTCTGTGTATCCACAAAAACAGTATATGATTCCCCCTTTCCTCCTTATTTTAAGTGTATATGGACTTCCAATAGTAAAGACACACAAAAATTAAGAATTCAAAAGAGTTTTTTGAAAATCATTTAAAAATATCAAATGGACATGACCCTATCTATACATGTTATACAAACAATGATTTTATTACTGAGTCCTTCAATAAATATAATAAAAATAAAGAAATATACAATTCATATTAAAAATAAAGAATTACAACAATGTTGATGCAGCGTTTCGGTGAACAATGAAATATTATTTTCTTCCACCTTCTTCAGGACAAACATGTAAAAAGTTGATTTCTGTATCGGAATAATCCTCCAAAAGAGTACCAGCGGTGCAATATAAATACATCCTTTGAATATGAATTGTATATTTCTTTATTGTTAATTGCTAATAAGAATATAGATTGTAATTTGATATTCAGGTATCAGATAGGATGGTGGTCTTATAGGAAGGATATTCATTTAAGGTGCACCAAAATAATCACAATAATAGTGTTTTTAACTGTTTATTCTTAACTTTTTATTAAAAAAAATGTCAGCACTTTATTTCGCCAATGAGGAAGACAACGGCATAAAAAGTATACTACATAAATACAAGATTAAAAATACCCAACATAAGGTTAC
Source organism: Calotriton arnoldi (assembly GCA_963921515.1). NCBI lineage: Eukaryota > Metazoa > Chordata > Amphibia > Caudata > Salamandridae > Calotriton > Calotriton arnoldi. Next base: position 975,061 of record CAWUFW010006292.1, read on the forward strand.
ATAGAATATAATTTGAATATAAAAGATGTTGTTTACAAAATGTGATAAAATACACAAATGACTAAAAACAAATAAAATTCTTTAAAACCTACACAAGTTGACTCATCATAACAAAGTCTGTTTAGTCCTATTTAGAGCACACTGAATAAAGGAAGCCAGACAGAAACAAGTAAAAGGATCTGATAAACATTTTTAAAAATATAGGACTGGGCGGCATTGTCTAAAATTCATTCTTCACAAGAGTGGCAATATGTATCTCTTCCTTTCCTCCCTATACAATTTACAAAAGAATTAAAAATGTAAATCACATTGGTAAGAGCGAGAGTCGCAAGGACAAACTGTAAGTGCCTCCAAGGAGAATGTATTAGGAGGATATGCCAATATAAGGGGAATAAAATTTAAGCGAAACCTGACTAATAGGTATCTATGTTTAAGGTTCGTCACAAAGTTCAGGTACGTTTAATCCTGTGTGCTCAAGCTAGGTGCTAAGAGATATAAATTAGCCCTAGACTTTGTAAGGTTAAGCTCACTTCTTGATCTCATTTCCTTTGTCAGCAAGAGGCCTTTCAGCTTGGTTCTTGAGATAGCTCTACATGCAAGGGGTTCGTCAAATAAGTTAGCATGACCAATGGAGTAAAAACTATTCTTTATGTATTGTAGCCATTTAACCTTAGCTACACCATCAAGGTTTAAGGAGTCTCTTAATATGTTGTGTGTCCATACCGAGTGCCACAGAAGGGGTGGAGCAATACGGATCAAATCCGATATGAAGGGAACGTCCAGTTCCAGGTGACAGATATAAGAAGAACAGGCTTTAGGGAGGCCTAACAGACAGTTCCAAAAGCAATCCTCAACTAGTTGTAAAACTTAAAAACTGGCAGTTCCCCAAATAGCAGCCCCATAAGTTGTAATGGATGTCATTTATGCTTTATAGATCTTTTTAATGGCATCAACTGGCTTTGTTCCCAACATTTTTATAAATCTGGATAGAGCCCCCATGCTTCTTTCCATCATTAATCTCCTGTTATCCACCATGGCTTGCCAAGGGTTTTTACAGTCAAAAAGAACCCCTAGGTAACAAAATGAATCCACCACTTCCAATTTTCTTCCTTCAATGTTCCATCTTGGGATTTTCCTTGGACTCTCTCCTGCAACTAGAACAAATGATTTTGCTTCATTTACTCTAAGTTCTAAGTTGTTCATAAACCTAGTGTACGTCTCTATCAGATGTTGAAGTGCATTGCCGGTCCGAGCCAACAAGACCACATCATCTGCATAGAAAAGTTCTGGCACTGGGGTGGAGTTAATTAGTGGAACGTCAATTACAGACGTTGCCAGGGCAGCTTCCACACCATTGGTGTAGAGGGAGAATAGGAAATGGGCGAGTACGCACCCTTACCTGACCCCGCGAGCTATCCCAAAGGGACTAGTAGTTTCACCTGCTCTACCGTACCGAACACAGGCCGTAGCACCGGCGTACATTCCTCAAATAAGATCAATGATCGGTTTCTCAATGCCCAAGTCTTCCATTATCGACCAGCATTTTGCGTGGACTACCAGATCAAAAGCAGCAGACAGGTCCTTAAAGGACATATATCATTGACCTCCCTTCACTGCAGTATATTTAACAATGAGTAGATTTAAGTTGAGGCACTGATCAATCGTCCCTTTTCCCTTTCTAAATCCATACTGGGAACGTGATAAGATATTTTTTTCATGGGCCCAAGATGCTTGCCTGTTTAGAAGCAGACGGCCCATTACTTTTGCAGTGCTGTCCAATAATGATATTGGTCTTTAATTTGTTGCCAGTGATTTATTCCCCTTTTTGAAAAATCTTTCCAAGAGGGGGGAGGGCCTACTTGAGCTATAGCATTATAAGCGTTAGTAATAAGTGTGGCCAATAGCTCTTGGTTAGTTAAAAAGAAGTCAATTGCTACCCCATCAGGGCCCGATGCTCTAGAGGGGATACATTGATTCAGAGTAGATGTCACCTACTGTAGTCCAAAATGTAAATGTGCATCAGATATGATCATATGTGAGACCGATTGCTCTGGGATAGCATTACCGGGCTGACCAAACACTTCTCCAAAGTGTGTCACCCAGGCCTCCTCTGTAACTTGTGTGCCAGTGGTAGTCTCTGTGTCACCAGTGAGAAAAGGGGCATTGATAATTTTCCAAAAATCACTGCTATTCTTTAAGACTGCTGCCTTAGAGAGTTTATCCCAGGCCTCTTCTTTCAGGGCCCTGAGCCTATTGGTTCTTGCGTCTTTATAGGCAAGCCGCAATGCTTTTATCAATACTATATCCTGTGGTTTTACTTTTAGGGTGCAATGGAGTGTCTTGAGTGCCTTAGAACAAACATCATCAAACCAGCGAACTGCTAGCTGTGGCTTAGGGGCACATGGGCGAAAAAGGCCATTGTTAATTTCAGCTAAGATTTGGTCGAAGGCTGGGATAATCTCAGCAGTCGACAAAGAGAAGTCTAGGCAAATAAAGATTTCCTTGTACATCTTTACAACAAAGCTAGAAATAAATTTGGCCATATCAATCTTCCCCCATTTCAACACTACACCATTTTTCCTTGCGATCATAGGTTTTGGAATATGATTCCCATGAATTATATTACCCAGACTCCAAGGAAAATGGCAATCTGCAGCATGATCGCTAAATGCATAGAAATTGGCCTCAGGCTGGGATATCCAATTACTAATATATTCTGGCACCAATAGGTAGTCTATGGTCGAACTAGATGACCGGGACGAGAATGTGTGTTCATATTGCCCTGAGTTGGCGTCTAATGGGTTTGCTTTCACAAGATTATGGACCATTAGTTGTCTATTTAATGAGTTGCCATAAATGGTATGTCCAAAATTATATATTGAATCCCCTGCAGTATCGACCAGGCCATAAACCCCTAAACTAGCTCTATCTCAGCTATGGGTATTAAAATCGCCCAGCCAAATAATATCGATAGGTCTGTGGTGAGCTTCCGTTAGTTGGACTATATCCTTCTCAATTGGTTCAATTACAGAGGCCATACTTCCAGTGAAGTTATTGTTATAGAAGTTAATTAGAAGCCAATCCCTCCCCTTTTAGCCTTCATTTAGGAGAATTTGGTAATACGGTGAGGTATCAATGAAGGAAATTACCTTGACTCTCGCTGTACTTGCAATTTAAGTAACTAAACCTCTGCTATTGCGACTGGCTCCTGATGGAGTTGCGTTAGTCTGATAGATACAATACCCATTAATATGAATTGGTGTAATCTACCAGGTTTCCTGGAAACAGAGAATATTATATTTAGAGACAAGCGATATCCAATCATTGTTACGCTTCTTCTGATTGTAATCGGCTATATTCCAGGAAGCTATTCTTAGGGTAGTCTTGTCCATGGTCACTATTTCTCTCTATATAGGAGGTGGCCTAGAAAAACCCTGGGATTTAAATGGAGTTGTTATATTAGTGGGAGCAAAAAGTCAATCACATTCTTCTAACCCACTCAATGGTGCGTATCTGTTAATAGTTAGAGTGGCTATACCGCCCCAAGGGTTAGAGAGATTAGAAGATGGAGTGGGTCCTACAATCACATGTGGACTATGTTTAAACCTTCTGGCCTATAAAAAAAAACAGAGGGAGGGCAAAAATCTGCGTATCAAACCTTGTAGAGTCAGGTAAAATACTTAATAAATGTTCAACCAAATGTTTATTATTGAAATTAATGACTATAGAGTCCCCTTTGATGGATTTTGGTCCACAGACCACCCAAGACACATGTCTCGCCATAATGATATGGTTGTACAGTTTAGGGTAACCCTTGTGAAATCTTGAGAGTCAGTGTAATACCTTGTCCATCAACTGCTCTGTGGTTTCCTGCTTAGCCTGCAGCAGATCAGGTGTATTAACACGCACTATAACATAAGGGCAGGCTGCAGGTGGAAGATCTAGTCTACCACCAGGTGCAGGTGTTAGGCTATTCAAACTCTTTTTGCCCATGGTGGCCACTTTTCCGCTAGAATCCTTTACAGGTGCGATAGATCTGTTGCGGGCCGGCCGGTCCACACCCAATTGATGTTTCGGTTCAGGTGGTACAGAAATGGATAAAGTAGGGATGTTATCTCCCATAGCCCCCATATGTCCATAGCCATTGCGTGAGTTTTCATGGAGTCGGTAGAAGATTGAACAAAAGGAAAAGTGGGATGACGAACACTTGACTCTGAGGCAGGACGTTGGGTCAAAGACACTGTTGCTGGTTGTTGGCCACATGGATAGCCCTGTGATACTGTTCTATGATACAAGTGCACATTCCCCAGTTTGGTATTTATAATAAGGTTTATATTCTCCTCTATTTTTGATAATCTAAGCAAGATAGGTTGAAAGAGGGTATTAAGCATCAGTTCCAGCTTAACGCACAAGGAATCTTTGTACGACAAAGGATGTAAGGCGGGGCAGGAGTATGTACTTCAAGGGACCCCCGAGGTGAAGCCTCTGGTATATTTTTAGAGTCATTGAAGGCATTACGGCCTTTAGAGGTTTTGGCCAAGCTAACAGTTTTGGCCCTCACCCTCTTCCGTTTTCCCAGTGGCTCTAATGGGGGACTGCCGTCTGTCCTAGGAGGGTTAGGATTCCTGTGTTGGGCCAATAACCGAGGCGGTAAACTTTGGGTGGACTGCATGTTAGTCATTTCCACATCCACGTCACCTGAAGTGGTAATAAGAGGTCTTACCTCTTCCAAAGAGAGGCGACGCTCAGTTATTTCAATCTCCTTGGTAAGGACATCCGCTGCTCTGATCAAGAAAGAGTCCAGTGTGTTAATGATCTCACCTCCTGCTTCAGAAGCCTTTAGCTTCCTTTTGACCATCGTCTGTTGAAAAAGATCGATCACAGTTCAATACAGGCTTTAGGGGGGTGGCCCAGCCCAGCCTCCTCCAGGCAATGATGGGCGTGGACGGGACCGCCCTTGGCCCAGGTTTTGCCCGGGGCGCGTCCCGAACGCGTCCCCGCACGCATCTCAAGCTGCAGGAAGGCGATGCGCTTTTTAAGCGCCTTGTAGGAACAGGGGAGGGTGGATAATGTAGTTCCCAGCGGGGCCGGTTCACTGGCACAGCTTTCTCCCCTCGATGGCATTGGCAGCTACTCCGCACTGCGGGAAGGTGACGCGCTTTTCAAGCGCCTTGCAGGAACAGGGAAGGGTGGGTAATGCAGTCCCCAGTGGGGCCGGTTCACTGGCACAGCTTTCTCCCCTCGATGGCATTGGCAGCTACTAATTTAAGTTATTTGTGGATTCTTCCTAATTCCCAGAGAAAATAATTCATAATAAAAGCGAAAAAGTATTTATATACACAAGGTTTGTGGTTTATGATATTTATTGAAGGACTCTGTAATACAATCATTGTTTGTATAACATGTATAGGACCGTGTCCATTAGATTTTTTAAATGATTTTCAAAAAAAAAATTTTTAATTCTTAATTTTTGAGTGTCTAATATTGGAAGTCTGTATACACTTAAATAAAGAGTGTATTCTTATACTGTTTTTGTTCTAGACTACCCTGTTCCTTTCTCTACGTAAGGGTGATTCTCTTGTGCTTTAGAGTCTCCGTGTATCTGACCATCCATGCCTACCAATCTGCACTCATCCTCACACCTTAGGCAGACAATCAGTAATGCACCAAAGTATCTTGGAATACAATATGCCCAGACGCAGGGGTGCTTGCACTATGACCCAATCTATGGAGGCCCAAGGGCCACTAAATAGGCATACCAACTGAACAAGGTGGTGCATGAGATAGTAGAAATTCAAGTCCAGTAGTCGCAGATTTCCCAAACTAGTATCAGTGTGCAGCCGTGCTGCTTTAAATCTTGGTCTTCTGCCCACCCAAATGAATGATGTGTTCATTAGTTCAGAAAGTGTCTCCTTCGGTATATGCAGAGATATGATGCCAAAGACATAGTTAAACCTCAGGGCCATCACCATTTTTATCATCCGTATTCTGCCCTAGAAGAATATTTGTAGGCAGGACCATGACAAAAAGTCATTGGCAGTTTTAGCTACTAGGCGTTGCAGATTGTCCAATACCATATTTTCTAGTTCCCAGTTGACCAGGATGGTCAAAACCATCACCTGGATGCTTTCCAGGTGAAACCATCCTTGCCAATGGTGTGACGTTGCGGACAAACAGTAATTGGTAGGGTTTCACACTTCTCTTAATTTATGCGGTAGCCAGAGATCACTGAGAAGGAATCAATCATAGAGATCAAAAACAGAACTATGTCTGGATCACTTAGGGTCAGCAGGCTATTATTTGTGTGCAGCTGAATCTGAACCTTAGTGTCAATTTCCTTTATAAGCCTGTTTTGTCGTATGGCCATTGCCAATGGCGTCAGGGCTTTTAAGAACAGAAGTGACAACACTGGGCACCACTGCCCTCCCATAGTCTATCTGGGCGGTGGGATCTGAATACAGTAAAATAAAATCTCCCCTTGGAAAGCCAATTCACCACACTCCAAGATCTCAACTACACGTATCAGCTCAAACACTCAGCCAGCATATATCACGCCTGAAATTATACAATCAAAATCACTACCACGTAAGTGTAAGAAATGCACTGAGCTTTAATGCTGATTTCACAGACACAGTGACAATTCACCCATCATTCATAAAAACTGCATACAAACAATTGTCTAATAATATATATATGCAAAAAAGTTTAAAAGCACTTGATGTTACAGGGATTCCTGTAATAATGCATGAACTCACTCCCACAATATGGCGCAAAGTAAAAATTAGCTAAAGTAAAAATTAGCTCAAGTAAAAAGAAGTGAGAGTAAAAAGGGAGAAGAAAGTAAGACAACAAACATAGCTCTATTTAAATAACGCTAGTTCGCTGTAATCATTGAAGAAGATACATGATACATGAAGCCCCGTCCCCTTGGCTTGTGGGGCCCCTCTCGCTTGTTTTGTTGGGGATTTAAATACAGCCATTGTCCTTTAGCCAAAATATCAGGGCCTATACTTGCCCCTTTCATAGTGTAAAAGAGGTACCCCAATTCTAAGCGATCAAACGCTTTTTTAGCATATAGAGAGAGCAAGACCATGTCATCCTTATCGGCTCTCACCTGCAACAGGGTCCTCATATGGTTTCTTGATGTACGGGCAATTATGAATCCTACTTGAGAATCATTAGGCTCGGTATGCCTTTTCTGAGCTGCATCACCAGCACCTAAGCCAATATTTTCACATCTGTGTTTATTAAAGAGATTGGTCGGTAGCTGGCACAGAGGGTGGGGCCCTTGTCCACCTCCAGGATAAGGCTGATAATGGCCTTATTGTATTCAGGTCAAAATCCCCCCTTGGCTTCAGCCTCTTTGAAGAGCTTATGCAGTAATGGACCATCAACTGCTAATTGACCTTGCAGTATTGTGCTAGGAATCTGCTGTCTCCCGGTGCCTTACTGTAAATCAGAGCCGATATGGCATAGGATATCTCCTCTGTTATTGCCTGCCCTCTTCTGATAGGGTGGGGAGGTGGATGCCCTCCAGGAACGACAATTCCCCCGGGGGTTGTCTTGCGCTTCAGCACCATACAAGCTATCAAGGAATTGTACAAAGGTATAGGCTATTTCCACCGGATGGGTAACGAGGCCATCATCTGTAGTCCTGATAGCAGGAACAGCTAAGTGAGCTTCACGCTGGCATTCGTAATGTCTTCATTTCAAGTGCAGTAGGGCATATTCCAATTCCTTGTGTAGTGAAATGTGCATTGAGAGCTAACTTTGAGTGCTCTACCTACCTTGGCAGTAGGGGGGACTGGTGGACGGTGTATGCCATCATCAAGTTACAGACCTCTGACTCCTGCCGTGTTTGACTTTCTCGAGCTAATCATTTCCAGAGGGCAGAGTCTCTCATTAACTCGCCTCTCACAGTCGCCTTCCCGGCTGCCTATTAGACCTGAGGGGACAACACTGCCGTACAAGTACTGGTGCAAGTGGTCTGCTCAGCACTGGCAATATGGGGTGATTCAGGAGAAAATAGTCAATCGTAGAACACATTCAATGGACAGCCGAGCTAAAGGTGTACTCCTTGTCGCGCCGATGCATCAAGCGCCAAAGATCCTTCAGTCAGTTGTTCTCTGTGACGTCCAACAGACAGTACTACATGGTCTATGTATGGCATTGTTCCAATTGCATGGTCCTGTTCTATCAACATAGGGGTCTAAGGCTAAGTTCCAGTCACCTCCAACCATGAGCCTCACTCTCTCGAATTCCATAAGCAGCCTAGAAATGGATGAGAAGAAACCGTCCCTGTCGCAATTAGGCACATACACTGTGCCCACCACTAGAGTTGTGTTCATAGTCTTCACCTCGGCAAAAGCATACCTGCCCAGTATCTGCTGAGCGGGTCAACCCATTTGTTCTGCACTGTGCATTGCAGTGTTTGGTGGAAAAGGATAGCCACCCCAAATTTCTTGGAAGAGTGGAATGGGTCTTGAATCCAGGAGCAGTTCACTACCTGCATGGTATGCCTGGCACTAACCACTACCCTACCCACCCAGTCCCTTTACAGTTTCGCTGTGTCTTGCAGTAAGGTTACGTCAGGAGATTTCATGGCCAGTTGTACTAGGGTCTCTTTCTGTTTAATTCATATTAGGTGTTCATATAGATATCAGGATGAATGTACTCCCAAACTAGTTGTTACATTTTGCAGTATTATTGCTGTCATGTTTCAAATATACCAGTCCAGAGTTCTCTGACACATACAATTATTAAATCTCCATCTGAGTGGAGCTGGCTGCCAATAAAGAGGGTGTCTAATTCCGACCAAATTAACAATGATAAACCTCATTCATATCAAATACATTTCCCAATTCAGACACTATTTCTCAGAAGGGTTCTTGACTGTGGCTGGAGGAGAAAAGAAAACACCTGCTGGCTTGCTTGTAAATACTTATACTGCTAGATACAATAAGGTTATTTTATGTAATTTATTTAAAGTTATGCACAATGATAGCACTTGTAAAATAGCATTTATCTATTTGTTTACTGTTTAGTTAATGCCAAATAAACCATATAAAAGAATGCGAAAGCATAGTATCCATGGATCTTTGTCTGCCATGCATCTGTGTCTCTGTGTCTACTGGGAGTCCAATGTGATCTTGCTCTCTTCCCAGGCTCGGTTACTACCATTATTCTCCATATTGTTTACTGTTCTCAGCAAAACACATATTAGCGTACCTTTTTCCATGGCCTTGCACAGGTAGAGAAATGTGCCATCTTGATGCAAACAGTATCACTTCCTCCAAGAGAGGCTGCTCTTAACATTCTGTGCACTGTCATGTCAGCTCCTCTGTGGTTCATCACACTTTCGTTCAGCTCCCTTTCGATACCACCCCTTTCTGCACAATTTACATAACTGATGGAAAATACTAGGGTGAATTATGGGATAGAAAGGGTATATATCTGGATAGATTGATAGAGGAAAGGATGGACAGACAGACAAATAGAAAGACAGATAGATAGATAGAAAGATAGATAGATAGAAAGGTAGGTAGAGAGTGGTAGGTGGAGAGTACCTCTCCCCAATAAAAAAATTGTTTTGTTTACAGACCCTATCCTATACTGACTATGGACCCAAAGGCTGGACTGGCCAGCTGGGCAAGTGGGCAAACCCTCGGGATGCTGGAGTAACTGGAGGCCGGTTTCAGCCCCTAGGAGGCTGGTTTTCAGTTTCGGTCCCCGGAAGTGGTGCTGCGAGTTACATGGTCCCGCAGCAACTTGCAAGCTGCCGTTTGATTTATTTTTTTAGAGCTGATTTTAGGGTGAATGTGCCTGTCATGCGCAGGTCTGCTCTTGCGCACCTGGAACAGATATCTTGACGTCTGCCCACCTTAACAGAGTGAACGAGCACAGAAAACATCAGAAGAGAGGTCGGAAAAGTGAACGCAAGGCAGTTAAAACAGCTGTGCCTCCAGCAGCATGATATTAATGTAATTATGCTTGGCTATGAGAAATGGCACTTGAGGCAATCTGCATGTGCACCTATACCTCGTCCTCATGCTGCTTCCAATGGCAGCACCTGAGGCACTTTGAGCAGGGCCCAATATGTGAGTATTTTTCTTGACAACAGGAGAAGGTATTTGCTCCAGTCCCCGAGCATTTATAAACGCCATAAGTTATTCGTTAATGACTGCTGAGAAGAGGAGTTCGTCAGAAGTCAACGAGAAAAAGGAAAATGCTGTGCATGGAGAGGGAGAGATAGGGAGACAGTGCTTTAGGTGGGAGTTGTAGGAGGCTGATTAACAGTGTTGGCTGTTGATGGAAATATATTGGCTTGAAGTGCAGCTTCCTTCGTTCTTTGAGAGGAGCCTTTCTCCTCTCTAGTCTTTTAATGTGGGGAATAGGTGGAGCAGTACAGACCACTGACACCTAATTTGTGTGAAAAAAGCTGCTTTTATTGAAACAGGTGCTCATCACAAAATATAAAACCCTGGGCCATTTGCCTTACAAAATATACAAATATGTTACGTATTTTAAACTACCCCCACCCCTAAAACTCCCTCCCCCCACAAAACTTAACTTGCAAGTCTCTACCTCCTCCTGTGCTGATCTTCAGTATTTGAGACCTTAACACCCTATACATTTTTCCTGCTACTATAAACCTCTAAGTCAACTTCCTAATGAGCTTTAAACTTCCTGCATTGCCCAGGCCTGAGCTTGTCTACCCATTCCCGTTCAGCCTGGATTGACGCTATCAACAACAATCAACTTGGCGAACCCATTCCAACCGCTACGGATCCGCCAAGTATATTAGGAGTTTCTTCACTGTTGTTACACATTTCATGGCGGTGCGACAGGCGTGAAAAGTGTGGCGATGAGGAAACAAAGGGGCCCTACAGGACCCCTTTGTGCCTCTGCGCCATGGGGTGCATGCAGGGGAGCACCTGTTGTGCCCCCGTCTGCAGGCAACCCCAGTTCCTGCAGAGCATGGACTTCACAGTCCATGCCCTGCAGGAACTGCCTTTGACATCCCATGTGTAGCTTTTTTCAAAGGCACAGCCGAGGGACCACCAAAGAACTGCCTGCCAGAGTAAAAATAAGTAATTCTCTGGCGAGTGGTTGTTTATGGCTTTGGCGGTCTCGTAGCAGGGCGACAGAGTGGCGGCCGTGTTCCGAGACCGCCAAGGTCATAATAAGGCACTTAGCCAGCACATCCTGCACCTGCAATAAATACAGTTCCATCCCATAGTATGAAAGATGGACCTCGTCCCCATGGGAAAATTGTGGTTTATCACTCTTCAATTTGACATGCTCAATTCTGCCTATACCACTTTCCCTACATAATACTCTAATTTCTCTGTTTATCTTCTTCCTCACCTTCTCTATGGCTACCGGCTTGTTAGCCCTTTGCCACACCCTCCTAGGTATGAACTCCGTCCACACAACGTGGCATCCTGACCACTGCCTTAGTATTTTGTCTAGGTCATCCTTCATCCCTCTCATCACTAGATCATTCTCCCCTAAATGCAACAAAAAAACATTAGGGCACCTCCCTCCTACGATCAACTTATTCAAACAATGTAACAATTCTTGTGGTCGCATGCCCCCTCTGCCATGCCACCACACTTGGAAATCGTTGGGGTCCAGCCTCAAATTGGCAACTTGGCTGCTCTTCCTCCCCTGCCTTTCAGCCCATGTAACAAATGAGTGCCCCACTATCCACAACGATAATCACGCAACCTCCAGGCCTGGAACTGAACCTGGAAAACAACAATAACAAGTGTAGCATAGAAATGTCCTAAAAGTCCCCTTACCCCTCCCTTACATAACGCTGAAAACAATCAAATGCCCATCGAACTAGACCCATAATATCTGTCCTGCTCCAGCCCCTCCTACCCGCATCTGTCACCATGCCTATGTGGAATGAATGTGTCCCAAAACTTTTCGCATCCACTCCTATCTGAGTCAGACCCTTACACATGCAAAAAGAACAATTGATGGACAGAAGGCTGATCAATGTCAAACATTCACCCTAGTACAGAGATCTGGGACTAAATCCATAGTTTTTTTGCTCCCCATGCCATTTCAGTTTAAACCCAGCCATATGCAAATCTTTTGCATGTGTCGCCCTAAGTGGGAAGGGTATGCCCAGACGTGGGTCCCGTGCTCACTGCGCCACTGGATTCAAGCTAGCCTGGCTGATGAGGGGTGATGCCCCGAAACCAGTCCCAGGATGCTTGTTTCCGGTCCAGGGAGCACCTGGCTTGGCAGTTTGGGCTGGACTGTTCCCATAAGGACACAGGGTCATGACTGATTTGCATATGGCTGGGTCCAAACTGGGGTGGTGTGGTGAACAAAAGAATGATGGATTAAACCCAGATCCTTGGGACTGGGGTGCATGTTTGCATTGTTCAGCATTCCGTCCATCAATTGTTTCTTTTGCATTTAAACCCTTACGCAGCACAACCAGCAGCTGAAATGCCATCACAGGTGTGCCATTAATATGTCTCAAAACCTGACCTGCAGCTCCTGGGATTTTTTCCTGCCAAGAGGCGGAGCACTGCACTGGGCAAAAACAGATCACAGGGTACCTGCGCAGTAATACGGATCTTCCCTTACCCCTCTGGTCCATTTTCGATTTATGCAGGAAAACTTGTAATCCCACCTCGCACGGTCAGACTTCCCTCCAGATAACCCCTCAAGTCCCTCTTCCCCCCCCCCCCCCAAGAGCTCAGACACCCAGAAAACCCAAAAGGGCATCCACGACATCAGTGTTGAGAACCAAACCTGTTCTCCCTCGGTTGTCCATATCCCTAACAAGCTCCTGAGCAACTCACAAAATAAGGCCCCACATGAAAGGCCTCCTACTTATCCCCATATACCCTGCCCCTCTAGATCATCCCTCTAACATCCTGTGTCCCAGCTCCCTTGCTGATGAGGTGTAGCCTCAAAGAAGCTGCCCCATTAAACAAATTCCTGCCAGTATTTCCATGATTGTAACTGGACTTGTCCTTTTCGATCAGCTTCAAAATGTACTGGACCCAGTCTCCTCCATGCCCCAGTATTTACAAACTCGCCCCAAGCATGACTATAAGTTCTCTTTGCTGACAGGGCCTGTGACCCGAACACCAGCTGGAGCATCCTCTGTCGCCTACTGAGCATAGCTCCTGAGACATCCTGGCCCTCACTGTTGCCAGCCTGCGCATTTGGTGGCAATGGAAGCACGATTACCGGTGGAGAAAAAAATGACAATGCAATTCGAGTTGGATGCCACGTTAGCTAAACTGAAAGTTATGATTAAGGAGGTGAAATTGCTGTTGGGCCATCTGAATTTTGCCTATAGGGTGGTGAGAGCTGGGAGGACATTTTATAGGAGGTTAGGGCTCTCACTATCAGGTTTATTATCACCACATCACCATGTCTGGGTGTCGGCAGGGATCGGCAGGGACAAGAGAGGATTTGAGAATGCAGCGTTTCTTTTTAGAGTCTTTCAACTGAGTGTCACTAATGACTAAACTGCTGACTACCTCTAGTTCCTTGCTGCTACTGCCACTGCCCTGCTGAATTACCTGACTGTCCTCCTGTGCCATTGCAATTGACAAGGGGATGTTTTCCGGCACATTTTGAACATTCATGTCAAAATTTGCAATATTCCCTGGTACAAGTTCCCTTTTTAAAATCCCAGCATGCCTCTGTGTGCCCTGCCTGTCCCTTTCCTGCTGTCCCTACCCCTCCTCAGGTGGGGCACCCTTGAAAGGGGCAACATAGAATAGGTAACTCACTAGCTGTAAAAATTGTCTTACCAAACTTTGCTGGGCCCATGGTATGGTGCCATAAATTCGAGTCTACTTCAACCCACTGTGCTCCTGGGTCTACTGCCATGTGTACCTCAAACACGTCCTCATATTGGGCCCAGGCATATCCCCTGTAATTAATCTGCGGCTTTCTGATGGTGTCCATGTATTTAATTATGGCGACACACCTCTCGGGATATTTTTCGCAGTAAACGCTTGCATAAATTAGAAAAGCCGCTGTCCAATTCTCTATTGTCAAAGGGACCTTGGGATGCTTGTCTAACTCGTACTCCTCCTTCTTGGAGCCCTGCATATCCCTCAGCTCCCTATGCAGCAATTTCACACATTTCCACTTATTCCAAATTTTTACTTTGTTGCTAACATGAGGTGGGCCCCTAATGGTTTAGAAACTCCCACGTAGAGCAATTTTTTAATCTTCAGAATTTACTCTCTTTCCAATCTACCTTTTTCCCTGTTTTCTCGTCCCCCACCACCCCTCTCCTCTCATCTCCACTATTTTGGCCTGTGACTCCTGCGGTACTCTGGCTGTCCCCTCCCTGCCACTTGGTTTCCTGTCCCCGAACCAACTCTTTGGGTTATCGGCCTCTAAGGAGCCCTGTTCTTCCGTACCTACGCCAATGTCTGCCACATAGAAACCTTAGCGTAAACGTCTAGTCGCCCCTTTCTGCGATTCCATCACATCCACACCAACTGATACCATTGCTGTAGCTGTATGCTCACTGCAGTCCTTACCTGGCACCAGGGTCAGTGCCTATTCTGGAACCCGCCGTTTCGCCACCTGTCCCCTCCGCTCATGCAATCCACAGCTTCCATGCTGTTGCTGCCCAACACTTACACTCAGAATGATGAGCATCCCTCCTCTCCACTACCCCTCATCCCGCATTGCCACCATCATGCCTCTTCATCCTGCACCCATTCCCCTTCTTCCAAGCTCTCCTCATCGTAGTTCAGCACCGTATCCCTCCATGTTAGTGCCAACCACCACCTCTGTATCAGTGTTTGCCACCTGCCACAACGGCCTAACCCTTTGTGTGAAACCTGAGCCATACTCTGACCGTAACCAGCCCTCCCAACTGCTCCTCTGCTGTGGGACACTGTGTTCTGTGTTGTAGTCTGCCAGGGGTAGAACCGTCCCACCAGCTGGTTGCACTGCTGAAGTCGTTCAGGACCTTTGTAGGGCACTGATCTTGAGGTCTGTCACTGCCGTCCAGCTGGCCGTGCTAGGCCCAGTCTTTTCTTCCCCTCGGGGTGTCGGAGCCGCACAAAGATCCCCAAGTTCGCCATGCCGCCATACTGCTCACCCTGTATAAAAGACGTGAGGCCCAGTGTGCTGGTCACTACTTCCTGCCCGCTCAACTGCCAGCCACTCACACCTCTCCAAGACCCCATTCTCCTCTCCTGCCGTCGTTACCATTGTACCCTGTGCCACACACCATCTGAGCATCAGTCCACCCTGGCATACAGCCTCCTAGGTCTCCTTCTAGGAGCAGCTGGTCCCAGACCACACACACAGAGCTGGACACATGCTGGAACCCGTCTTCACGTCCAGCAACAGAATCAGTTGTAGCCACACCACGGAACTCACCTGGTCCAACCATTTCCTCATGCACTTTACCATCGCCAGATCCCCGACCACCCCCAACTGCTACATTGCCCCTTTCCGCATCTGTTCCAAGGTCACTCAGCACCAATGGACCGACGCTGTCAGCCTCTCCCAACCCAACGCCTCCACCAAACTTATCCAGGCAGTAGAGAACTTCAATACCTGGATCACTTGCGCTGGCGACCGAGTCGCAGCCACCAAAGAAGCCAGAATGCACGGACCCACCAAGCGAGCCAGCTGGTACTTCCCAGATTTCAGCATGTCGAAACGCAGATGCAAACAACTGGAAAGAGATGGCGCTCCAGCAGAAACAACAGGGATCAAACCATTTTCAAGTCTGCCCTCAACAGCTACCACCACCTACTCAAAGCTGAATAAAAAGAGGGCCCTGACACACCGTCTCGAGGCCAGCACCAACCAGACCAAGGAACTCTTCACCATCGTCAGAGAGTTCACCTGCCCATCAGCCACAGAAAACTTGATTCCCTCATCACAGGAACTAACACTCTTGCAGACTACTTCCACAACAAGAAAGCCACCATATACAGAAACTTCGATCCCCAAGCCACCAACCTCCTAAGCATCCCCACTCCTGCGGAGACTGCAGCAGATGACCTGCTCACCACATGGGAAAAACGCAGCACTGCGGACACCAGGGCCCTAAAGAATTCCATCCTCTCGGGAGCACCCACCGACCTATGCCCCCATTGACGAGATCAGCCACCAGCTCACCACCATCCTCAATGCCTCTATCACCCCAGTCACCTTTCCCGACACCTGGAAACATGCAGCACTCCAACCGCTCCTCAAGAAACCCTCTGCAGACCCCAATGACCTCCAGAACTATCACCCCATCTCACTGCTCCCGTTTCCCACCAAAGACCTGGAGAAAGTCATAAACCTCAAACTTACCAAAAACCTGGAGAGAAACAACCTTCTAGACCCCTTCCAATCAGGATTTAGAGCCAACCATAGCACCGAGACGGCCCTGATCACTGCGACAGATGACATCCACACCCTACTCGACAGGGGAATCAGCCACCCTGATCCTTCTCGACCTCTCCGCTGCTTTAGACACCCTCTCCCACCACACATTCATCAATAGACTGCACCAGATCGATGCACTTAGATGGATGGCATCCTTCCTCACGGGACGCACACAGAGGATCCATCTCCCTCCCTTCACATCACAGCCCCAGCACACCATCTGCGGAATCCAGCAAGGCTCATCCATCAGTCCTACCCTCTTTAACATCTACATGAAGCCACAAGCAGGCATCATTAGAACCCCAAACCTCAACTTCATCTCCTACGCCGACGACACCCAGCTCGACTTCTCACTCTCAGCAGACCCGACTACGACGAAAAACAACTTTCACAACTGCATGAAGAACATCTCAGCCTGGATGAAAGACAACAGCCTGAAGCTTAACACAGACAAAACCGCAGTGCTGATTTTCGACATCCACACCTCCCTCTGGAACGACTCCTGGTGGCCATTGGAACTCGGACCCAACCCCACTCCAAAAGACCACGCCCACAACCTCAGCATCATCATACACAGCGAACTCGCCATGAAACAACAGGTCAACGCCATCTCCTCAGCCTGTTTCCACATGCTCCGCATGCTGCTCAGAATTTTCAAATGGCTACCCACCAGGAAAACAGTGACGCAGGCCTCCCTCACCAGCCGCCTGGACTACAGCAACGCATTCTATACAGGCACCACCAGCAACATTTTGAGAAGACTCCAGATGATCCAGAATGCTGCAGTCAGATTGGTCCTCAACCTGCCCAAAAGGTCCCACATCACCCAGCACCTGAGAGACCTCCACTGGCTCCTAATCCAGAAGAGATGCCACTTCAAGCTTCTGACCCACAACTACAAAGTCCTCCACAACCAAGGACTGGCATACATGAACTACCACTTGAACTTCCACCAACCACAGAGAAACCTCTGCTCCGCCCTCCTCAACCTTGCACAGACACCACGAATCCGCCGCTGCCGCACCAGAGGTTGATTCTTCTCCCACCTCACTGCCAAATCCTGGAACTCCTTTGCTCTCCACCTTAAAACAGCTCCCTCATTCACAGACTTCAGGAAGGGACTCAAGACCTGGCTCTTTGACTGAGACCAACAGCCCAGCGCCTGGATACCTTCACGGGTGATAAGCCACGCTATATACGTACAGCTTGATTGATTGATTGATTTCTCTTCCCTGTAGGTGATGCACTCCTGCTCCAAATCTGCTCCCTCCCGAAAACCTCATCCCACCCCTGCTCTTCCCCATCCTTCCATTCCGAGCCAGCCACCCAAATTGTTGCCGCCTTCTCACTTGGCACCCCCTGCCTTTAATTTCTCAACATCCCCTTGTCTTCCCCACCCTGTGATTAGGCCCCCTGCTGCCCTGCCGCTGAATACCCACTAGCCCCTAACTCCACCTGTGCCAGGTGCTCCCGTCCTCCTGCTGGGGCATGCTGCAAAAGCCCCCCGTCCAAGGACATGGAGGCCCATGACCTCCCCTCTTCCCAACTCCCATACCTCTCCATCCCACTGTGCCCCGCCTCTCCTCTGCAGCAGCTACCCCCTGTGCTGTTTACATTCTCCATGGCTGCCTCCACCGCTGCCCTGAACTGTTCCCTCTCCACCCTTCTCTTACCTTCCAAGCTCTTGATTGCCTCCGAGTAGTGCTCCTCCTTGCCACAGCAGCTCTCTCCTGCCACATTTGCTCCCCTGAGGACTTAGGGGCCTCTAAGGTTCCTCCCCCAGTAAGATTCCCCCTCCTCGATGCTGCATGTGCATTCAGTTTGGCACCGTCCACCGCCCGCTGTCCAGCGGCCTCATTCGGGCCCCCAGGAACTGCCAGAGAGGAAGTATCGTCCCTCTGCTCTCGGCTTCTGGCTACTGTACCACCCACATGGGCCTTGGCCTGGCCATGCTCCCTGGGGCCTCCTCGAGTACTCACATGCACGGTATCTTCATTGAGGATGGGCCGCCCTTGCTCAGGGTCCGCCCCATGCTTTCGGGCCGCTCTCCAAAGACGGGAGCGGCCCGCTCTCTCACCTCAAACTCCTGAACTGTGGGGGTCCAGCCTGGACTGTTGCCACGACCCCAACAGAGGCCGACCACCTACAACCATGTCCCGCGACACCAGATCGAGCCACTATGCCTCCTCCAGGAGCCTCAGTGCCTAAACCACTTTCCTCTCCGCTTACATGTCAGTATCCCCTCAATCAGGTAACCGCAGATAAAACGTCAGTAAGCTTTCACAAGCAACCACAAACACTAGCCAAATAACGCAAAAAAAAACACTTTACCAACTGCTACCAGCCACCATGTCACCACTATGAAAGGGTGGCTGGTAGCAGGAAAATGGCCACATATATACCACTGGGCTACTGTATAGCCCAAAAATAGCCCAAATCCAGCAGCAGTCTCTGGACTGTTCCATTCCCCAAACTATCCTGGGGGCTCCCCCCCAAGACTCCATAGTACCTTATTCCAAGACAAACTGGAAAACGCACAGCATCTTTGTTTACTTCACCAGCGTGCGTGACTTTTGAGAGCAACAGTAGATAAGAAATAGTATCCTTGGATTGGGAAGGGCAGGCTTTACAGGAGAAATGCTCTGCTTGTATCCTTTCGTAATGTCACCCGCTTATATTGGTGGCTTATGGCGCACCACTAAAATGTGGTGTGTTTATTTGCTATTCAAGCCTTGGGTAGGGATTTCAAATACATGAGGATGTTTTTAGTGTAAAAAATAAATATGATAGTTTCAGTCAAGATACTTATGTTGGTAACATTTGCACCGTGTTACAAATCTTGAAGTGGTTTCTGCTGCCTGTCCTTTCAGGTGTGTTTATATCAGAGGTGGAAGCGGACGGAATCGGAGAGAAACGATGTGCCCATACTTTTTTGATTCATGAAAAACCGTCCCCCTACTTTTTGTAAAAAGACAACTGTCCCGGAATGCTTAATTCCGATAGTTTAAATGCTTCAGCTGAAGTGTCATTCAGTGAGTCATCTGTGCTGTGAAACCGAAGCCGGGCAGACAGCAAGCCTTTGCCAGGGTGCCTGATGCCTTAAAGAAATGCAAATGTGCACCACGAGCTAATCTGCAAATGTAAAGGCTAATGTGCAAATGTAAAGGATGCTTAGGAGCTGGTACTGGCTTTAATTGATTGAATCACTCAATGCTTTGTGATGTCAAATAATTTTTCTTTTAATTCTTATTACACAGAGCTTACTACTCCTGATGAGGTGTTGAAAGCACAGTTAGGTAAAAAAGAATTGCATTTTGTACAGTCTAGGTACTGCTAAAATCTATATTTTGGAAGCACCATTTTATCTTAAACCTTTTTGCGCATTTTGTAGCCATCTAACTTATACTGTGTGCACTGCATGTGTAAAAAAATGGCTTACATATTCACATTGCCTTATGTCACAAGCTGCGACCTCGTAGCTATAAAAAAAATACACATCCCTATTGTCCACTGAACCAAACAAGATTTAATTCTATAACTCTCTGGTTACACACAGACCTCTGCAATGCAATAACTAATGGAGGTTTCATAATGTGCTATAGTGCATTTCCCACTGAGGAACAACTTTTTTTATTTATTTTTGATTTAAGCTCCCCGTTATTTTATATGTAGCTACCTGACTATGAAAGACCAAAACACTTAACAGAATATTTAGTTTTTTTAGCCACACCTTTGATCCCGCCCCATACTCACTGACCTCGCCCCATTGCACGCAGCATCAGAGTTCCCATACTTTTTTTTAATGCACTTCAATCCCTGGTTTATATGCCTTGTTTTTCCAAGTAAATTCATCGGACTCGAATCAAGGCTGGTGTAGGCCCTGAGGTTTGTTGAACTGGCAAAGTGACCTTTTTGTGGGGACCCCCTAAAAGAGGTGCAGCGTTTGATGCTTGCAGATAACGCCCATGTTGCATGCACGCATGCCCTTTGTATTACTTTGGCCTGAAATGAGCCATTTTTGTTGGTCTTTGAATTTACGCAATCAGTAATGACCTGAAATAATGTAAAAAGTGTTGTAAAATGCACAATTTCTCCCTTCCCCTCCCCCGCTGGTTTAAGCTCACACCCTATGCACTGTATGGGCACTGGTCTGTCTTATTTTTTTGTGTTCTCCGCTGATCTACTCTCCGGTCAATCTTCCTTTTTGGTGTTCTCTGTAAGAATTTCTATGGCTATGACTGAGTTTCCTGGTGCACTGTAAAGGTCATAATATACTATGCTTTAAAAGTTAATACTTTTAAATATATAATGAAGAATGTGTTTGCCTTTTTCCCCAAATTTTCTTGGGGGGAGACGCCCCCATCCACTCTTGCAAGGGTCATGCTTGCAAGCTGCGCTCGCTCTCTGTGCACAGTATGGGGGCTGGTCTGATCAAATTTGCCAGGGCTGCTTTGGGTTCCCAGTCTGGCCCTGATGGACCCTCACCTTATTGAAGATTAACGTCCCAGTTAGGAATGAGCCTAAATTGCCCAATGCATTAATAAACATTCATGGCTAAAAATGAACAACCATTAACAGTGCCTCATCGTGAGTATCAATGGGCCCAATACGTACAGTCTTGTAATGCCTCCAGGCATTCATTAAGCAATATATCCAGGGAAAAGTGCTCCTCTGGGAAGTCAGTAGGCCGAGGCAAAGATGTGGGCCCTATTCCATCCCTCTGAATACCTCACTAGGTAGTGCCCTCCTCTTTAATCATTTAGATTTTGCTAAATAATATCATTAAAATTTGTGAGGACACTCCCAAATGTGTGGTTAGATGGTGTATTTTTCATGGGACTGCTTAGGTGGAAAGTTACAAGAAGCATACCTGTTGTTTTTTTATTTGATGATAAAGCATCTCCATTTTCAAAGGCTCTGTGGGAAAGGGCATAGTTGACGGAGCAGTGGTGCTGTTAAGAAATGAAAACTATCTTACAATGGAGTCCAAGCATAGACGCTGTAACCCTTTTCAAAAACTGCATCTCATATCTCATATACTGTTGACAGCAGAGTATATTCTTTTCACTGGAGAGAGAGTTGTATGTATAGTAAAGGTAATAGAGTAAAGGCTTTACATTCGTCTTTTTTACTACGCTTAGGGGCCGATTCCAATCTCGGCCGGTAGGGCTCCGAATCGGATTTGGCTTTACCGGATCCGATTCGGAGCCCTGTTTCCCGACCGATTCGTACGTGCGTCCGGGCGAGCGAGTACGATGCGAAATCTCCGACCGACTCGTTCGCGAGACCCAACCGCACCGACCGACTCGTTCGCGAAAGCCGACCGCTCCGACTGACTCGCACGGACACGACTCGCACCGCGCAATGGAGACGTTCCACGGCCGGGTAAGTATGATGCGCGCCTCGAGCAGTCCGACCGACTCGCGCCGTCCGGCTCAAAAGAGCAGTCGGAGCCGCACTTTGGGGGTCCGTGTCGGACCCCCCTGTACGCGTAGCCGCGCGAGTCGCTACCTGTGCATGTACGGCGCGACCCGCTTCGACGCATACCCGCTGTAGGGGGCGCCCTTGTTCGCCTCGCACCCATTGAGTCAATGGGAGCCCGCGTACGTGTTGTACGACCGGCTCCCATTGACTTCAATGGGAGTCCAACCGAATCGAGTCCGATAGCATGCGTGCGCATCGTACACGTTCGGTCGGACTGCTAGGGTCCGATTCGGTCGGAAATCTCTCCGGGTCCGGCTCGGTCGGAGAGATTTCCGGCCCGAATCGGAATCGGCCCCTTAGTAGAAAGACTCTCGTCTGATATAAAAACCATATAGCAGGCAGTATTCCTTTAAACATATACACCTCCCTGTGGGCATTCTAAAATGACTGCCAACTGCTACATGCATCGTATGGAAATAATGCTCGCTCTTAAGTTGTAGAGTAAAACGTTTAAAACATATTAATAAATAAATAAAAGTCCAGGGCTCTTTTTGGGCCTCTCTTCACCAGCAGAACATTACAATTATTACAAAAATGTCTCATAGCCATGTGTGTAACATCCTTCCCCCCTGAACTGAATCAGTAATAATAAATACTGCAGTGTCCTGCACGACACGAAAAACAGGAATGGGAGGCACTGAAAACTTGAATCACCCTCCAAATTCAAGAGGTTTGGCGTTTGAGCCAAGATGTTCCTGCATCAACTAAAGTCACTATATATAGTTGGTGATTTGACACTGCAAATGAAAGGATTCAAATGACAATAACAGCAAGAAATTATAATTGATTTATGTTTATATTGAGGTTATAAATATTTAATGTTATTTCAATAAAATAAATAAGACTTTAATACAATAAAAGATCAATAAATATAAAATAATAATGAAGGGCCCGATTACAATGGCGGGCGGACCCTATCGGGGATTGGGACCGCCTGACAGGCTGACGGCAGTCCCGCAGTGGGCATTTTGATGTGACCGCCACCACGGTGGTCGCTATGCCTATATTTTGCATTGCGGCGGGTGCTGCTGGCTGCATCACCAGCCGCAATTCAAAAAAGGACACTGCACATATCCCTGCACTACATGGCAGGCACCATGCGGTGACTGCCACATGGTGCAGGGATATGTAGGGGGGCACCATAGGTGCCCCCCAGGACCCGTGTCTGGGGGCCAGGGTGTAAGGGGGGCTCTCTAGGGGTCCCCAATGTCCCTTTCCGCCAGCCTTTTCATGGCAGGTTCACCGCCATGAAAGGGCCGGCGGAAAGGAACATTGTAATGCCTACAGCAGGTGTCTGGTAGGCACCGCCACTATTGTAGGCATTACTCCGCCTCCGATGGTGTATCTGTGGCGGTCGGTCTTTCCGACCGCCACAGAGCCACCCGCCATCCAAATGTGGCAGGTGATAAACTTGGTTTGGATGGCGGGGAGACCGCCACCGACAGCCTGTCGATGGCAGTCTTCCAGCCATCGTAATCATGCCCGAAGTGTATACAATAAACTTTATTAATAATGACATTACTTGAGAAAAAAAATAATAATGATGCAAGATAAATATTTATAATACATATTGAATACAAAATAAAAGTTTTACACACTTATACTAAACTAGTAACCCCGTTGCAAAACACACTACTCTTAGGAATTCTTTGTTCTACACACGCCAATATAAAATACTACCTATGTAATATGCTGCACAAGGATCACTGACACAGTATCAAAACGAAAATTATCGTGATACAGAAATATGTCACAAATATCGATTAAAAAAAACGTAGTTTTTCTATACTTATATTGGTAAGGACAAAAATAGCGAAAATAAATATCGTTTTACACTAATATTGAAAAAATATATAAAATAATTGTGTGTTTTAATATATGTATATAGATATATATATATAGATATATATATATAGATATATATATATCTAGTTAGAAACTGTAAATATTAAATATTTTAACATAAAATGTATATAATATAAATTAAATATGTTTAAGTAATATTTAAACAAATATAAATACAAAGTTATTTAAACAAACACGCACATATATATTTGGGTGAATTTTTATATACACATATATAATATAAAACTACATTTAAAAAATACTTTAATCTATATTTTAATTTTCTAATGTTTTTTAAATATACTGATATAACAAATATATATGTATATATATATATATACATATGTATATAAGTTTACATACTCATAAAAATAATTAATAAATGTAACAAAAACTGCAAAAAATGTAAAATATGTATAATTATACAGAAAACAGTAAACAATATATGAAATATTTTTATTAAAACTATGTTAACATTTACATACCTGTATATATATAAAAATATCAAATTAAATACATAAACACATAATAATACATATGTAAACAATGCTAAAAAAACTATTAAACTCCAAGAATAATAAATATACTGTTTCCAACAGTAGGGAAGGCGTAGGACATCGAAGGGGTAAGGTTTACTATTGCCACTCCAGTATGTACAAAAGTAGTGAAAGCATTGGACACCAAAGGGGTAAAACATACTATTCCCACTCCACTGTGTGCAAAAGTAGAGAAACCATTGGACTCAGGAGGGGTTAAATTTACTATTCCCACTCCAGTAGGTGCAACAGTAAGGAAAGCGTTGGACTCAGGATGGGTAAAATTTACTATTCCCACTCCAGTGTGTGCAACAGTAGGGAAAGCGTTGGACTCAGGAGGGGTTACGTTTACTATCCCTACTCCATTAGGTGCAATTTGGAGGTCGGAATACGACCCAGCTGAGAAAACGAAGTATAAAGATCTGATGATGGAGTATAAATCCCTAATAACCGCAGAAAAGACCGGATACTTTACAGACAAGAACAGGGCCACACTTAATTCATCTAGAGAGTTGTTCCAAACTGTTCATTAATGATCTCCTCCCCAAACCCCACTATCGATCCCTCCAACCCAGGAGATGTGTGAATGCCTTGCCAACATTTTCAGGAACAAGGTAGTCACTCTACCAGGACACCCCTCACATGAGACACAATTGCCCTTTGGCACCACAACAAGTTCCTTGTGATGTGGATCACCCTGTGGTTGATAAATTCCCAAAGATAGCTTGGTTAGTCTCCTGAGTCGCACCAAATCAGATGCCTCTGCCCTGCTAGAATTTTCCACGAAATAGGAGATTACATTAAACCTTATCTCATACTACTGCTTAATACTGTTCTAGCATCGGAAATGTTTACCACAGAATGGAAGAAAGCTTCCATTCTGCCCTCCTGAAAAAACACACACTTGATCCACTGGAGGAAAAGAATTATCGTTGTATTGCCAGACTCCCTTTTTTAGCAAAAATTTTAGAAAGACATCTTAATATTGCTCTCACCAACTACCTGGATCAGAATCACTTACTAGACCCATGTCAATTTGGCTTCAGGAAAGGACACAGTAGTGAGACCGTACTGGTCGCGGTCTCAGAAGAAGTCAGGGATGTCCCGGACCGTGGAGGAAAGGCAGCCATGATCCAATCGGACCTATCCGCTGCCTTTGATACGATTTGCCATGATAACCTGAAATAAAGATTATTTGACATAGCGAGGTGTCCGCAGCTCAGCACTTAGCCTGTTATCCTCCTTTTTAGACAACACGGAGCAAACCATCAGCCTGGAGATGCATATTTCAAAACTTTTTATATTATCGTGCGTTGTCCCACAGGGATCATCTTTGAGTTTGACACTTTTTAAAATATATATGACTGCCTGATGAAATCGATTAAATCCTTTGGCTTTTCTACGGTGTCCTATGCAGATGACACCCAAATTGTGATCTCCACTGAGGATAACACAAATTAAGTCTCTGCTAGATTTAATGCATGTATGGTTGCTACATTAGACTGGATGAGCTCTCGAGCTCTGAAAGTTAATTCCCACAAAACAGAGGTCCTTCTGTTCTGGCGAGACTCCTCTTTCTGGAATTCGTCCAGGTGGCCGCATTCCTTAGGACTCCTGCCATGCCCGGTCCCAAAAGTTAGGAACTTTGGTGTCTACTTTGACACCACCCTTAATTTTAGGGACCAGACTAACCAGCTTACATCATCCTGCTTTCTGGTCCTGAAAATTCTTAAGAACGTTCTCCCTCAAAATATCTGTGGTCGTTGCACTGGTCTTTTCAAGGTTAGACTATTGCAACACCCTGTATGAGGGAGCTCAGGAAGGTGTCCTAATGAGACAGCAGAATGCCGCAGTCCATGCTCTTACTAAGACTGAAAAGTCTGATCTCGTGTCTAAAGCCAGGCAAAATCTGCACTGGCTCGCTGTTAAAAATGGTTGGCTTTTAAAGCCCTCAATCTTACACACAGAGCCCTCTATCATTAGGGCCTGGAGTTTCTCAAAATGGAAATGTCTTGGTACACACAAAATAGAGCATTGCGGTCATCTTTGGCTAATAAGGTAGGGGTCCCACCTACCAGGAAAGTGTCCTGGGGGGTGCTGAAAACTGGTTTATAACACCTCTAAGTTATGGAACCACATGCCTTGGAATCTGAGGAACCAAGCCAATCATCTCACTTTCAGGAAATCACTAAAGACCTGGCTCGTCACTCTTCCTCTGTAGTTACTCATTGTCTCCCCGGGAAAGGCAGGGCTAAGTTGCTCCAGGGCAGAAGTTGCGCTCTACAAAACTCAAATCAAATCAAATAAACAGTAGGGAAAGTTTTGGACTCAAGAAAGGTTAAATTAACTATTCCCACACCAGTCGGTGCAACAGTAGGGAAAGTGTTGGACTCAGGATGGGTAAAATTTACTATTCCCACTCCAGTTGGTGCAACAGTAAGGAAAGCATTAGAAGGGGTAAAATGTACTATTACCACTCCATTCACTGGCACAGTACAGAAAAAGTACTTCACTTCAAACAAATAACATATTTTAAAAACTCTATTAGATATCCAAAACTATACAATTCTTAATATAAAAATGAATATCTTAATTTTGGCAAATTTAAAAAAAAATAACATAAATATAAAAATATTTAAAAATTATAAGCAATTAACACAAATATTAGTAAAATAATTAAAAACACTATATTCCCATAAACATAACAGCCAACAATTAAAATGTAATAGAAATAAACAAGTATAACAAAATTAACATATTAAATAATAACAAATGTATTTTAAATAAATGAATGCTTTATATTTTAATTTACCATTACTTAAATAACTTCCCCCATTCCTCTACAAACTAAACAACACACACCTAAAATATAACTTAACAAATATGATTAGTTCACAATTAAAATAATTATCAATTAAATAATGAATAACAAAGTAATCATTCATTATCAATAAGTTAAATCTAAAATTAACATCCCACCCTGTAACCCTAAAAACAAAACAACTCACACCTCACATATAACTTAAATAATATCTTAATTATACAATTTACATAATTAATTAACAATTAAATAATTAATAATATTTTAAATTCATTATTAATTAATTATAATTAATTTACTTCCCACCTTGTACCTCTATAAATCACACAACCCGCACTTATAACATAACTTAAAAAAATTAATTAATTACATAATTAATTATCAAGTAAAAAATTAAAAATTTAAAATGATTAATTAATTATAATTAAATTAACTTCCCACCATATATCCCAACAAAACCCACAACCCACTACAACGCAAAAAATGACAATAAACAATTAAATTAAATTTAAAAAAACAACAAAACATTTACAAACTATATAAAAATGTTAACCATATTTATGCAAACAATTTATTACATATGCAAGTAAAGCATATACTAAAATACATAAAATACATAAAAATATATAAAAAATGACATTATTAACAACAATATTTTTGTAAACAATATTAACAACATAGATAGATTTGTAAATGATATTAACAACATAGATATTTTTGACATCGACATTACTTACCTTAGAAAATCGATATTCTTGTCAACGATATTCCTGCATCATAATATTTGTGGACCACAATATCAAAAACTCAATATTTCTGCATCTTGATATTTTTACTTGATATTTTGTCCGAATACCGCTGCACAATTGGTACTTATGTGTGCTAAACTAAGAGAGTGTTGCAGAACTATAAGTAGACATCAGTCTCAGCCGGGCAAGCTGAAAAACTGACTACCAGTCATTAGGCTGAAATACGGCTATCACATTTTTAGGTTTGACTTGACAGCACAGCTTTTGCCAGACCTTATGTGATCAACCTAAAAAAGAGCTACAGCTACAGCAAGAGCCTTTGGATCTGCCCACATGTTGGTGGGCAAGAGTGCATGCTTAGACTGGGCAGAAACGTGGCTCCACTTCAAAGTAGCAGTGATTATTTTGTTTGTTTAGCCACCTGCCTGAACCAGCAGTGGTATGACAACTTAGAGAAGGCTAATTAACAAGCATAAAGTATCAAATTTGGTTGGATGATAGAAACAAGAATGGTTTTACCACGCGTGCCTCTACCATGCAGCCCAAGCACGAATGCGTCTTAACCACGGATTTCTTTACCACGGATGCCTTTACCACAAACTTTCTTGGTATAGGCATGAATGGTAAGGGGTATGTGTGGCTAAGGTTGCCACTACCCTGCCTCCCCCAACCACCCCCCCACCCCTGCCCCGTGATGTCCCTTTAACTATCCCAACCCCTTCCACTGCCCTAAAACCTATCCCGACCCCCCCAACACTAAAAACTACCCCAACTACCAATTCCCCTCCCACTGCCCTAAGGCCTAAAACCCTACACTACCCCGACCCCCATACCCCCTCCTGCCATCCCTTAAACTACCCCAACCCCTTCCACTGCCCTAAAACCTACCCCGCCCTAAAAACTAACCCAATTACCCATTCCCCTCCCACTGCCCTAAGGCCTAAAACCCTGCACCCTAACTTTCACTACCCTGACCCCCCGCACCCCCCTGCGCTGTCCCTTAAACTACCCCAACCCCTTCCACTTCCCTAAAACCTACTCTGACCCCCCATCCTAAAAACGAATCCAACTACCCATTCCCCTCCCACTGCCCTAAGGCCTAAAACCCAACACTACCCCACACTGTGCCATCCTTTAAACTACCCCAACCCCTTCCACTGCCCTAAAACCTACCCTGACCCCCGCCCTAAAAACTAACCCAACTATCTATTCCCCTCCTACTGCCTTAAGGCTTAAAACCCTGCACCCTAACTTACACTACCCCAACCCCCGCCCCTCTCTGCCCCTTAAATTGCCCCAACCCCTTCTACTGCCCTAAAACCCACCGACCCCCTCCCAGCCCTAAAAACTACCCCAACTACCCATTCCCCTCCCACTGCCCTAAGGCCTAAAACCCTACACTACCCTGCCCCCCTGCCCTGCACTGTCCCTTAAACTACCCTAACCCCTTCCACTGCCTGAAAACCTACCCCGACCCCCCGCTCTAAAAACTAACCCAACTACCCATTCCCCTACCACTGCCCTAAAGCCTAAAACCCTGCACCCTAACTTTCACTACCCTGACCCGCCACACCCCCCTGCGCTGTCCCTTAAACTACCCCAACCCCTTCCACTTCCCTAAAACCTACTCCGACCCCCCCATCCTAAAAACGAACCCAACTACCCATTCCCCTCCCACTGCCCTAAGGCCTAAAACCCGACACTACCCCACACTGTGCCATCCTTTAAACTACCCCAACCCCTTCCACTGCCCTAAAATCTACCCTGACCCCCACCCTAAAAACTAACCCAACTACCTATTCCCCTCCTACTGCCTTAAGGCTTGAAACCCTGCACCCTAACTCACACTACCCCAACCCCCGCCCCTCTCTGCCCCTTAAATTGCCCCAACCCCTTCCACTGCCCTAAAACCCACCTGACCCTCTCCCAGCCCTAAAAACTACCCCAACTACCCATTCCCCTCCCACTGCCCTAAGGCCTAAAACCCTACACTACCCTGCCCCCCTGCCCTGCACTGTCCCTTAAACTACCCTAACCCCTTCCACTGCCTGAAAACCTACCCCGACCCCCGCTCTAAAAACTAACCCAACTACCCATTCCTCTCCCTCTGCCCTAAGGCCTAAAACCCTGCACCCTAATTTACATTACCCCGCCCCCCTGCGCTGTCCCTTAAACTACCCAAAACCCTTCCACTGCCCTAAAACCTACCCAACCCCCTTCCAGCCCTTAAAAAAACCCAGCACCACTCACCTCACCACGCCATCTTCCTGCTTCCATCTTCCTGCAGCTAGACCGTACACTGCCTTAACCACGCATATGGTGGTTAAGGCATATGCGTGGTTAAGGCATGCGTGGTAGAACTTGCGTAGTCGGAACATGCGTGGTTCAGACCGCGGTGCTCCGACTGTTTCCCATCAAATTTACAATGGGATGGAGCTCGAACTTTCAGGGGTATGCATGTGACACACTTAAAGTGTCTTCGCTAAATAGTTAATTTGCAGTGTCTTTTTTCTCTGGTAGCAGATCCTCTTTCCATTTTATCTTTAACTTTAGACTTCGGAGTGCAGTTGTGGGTTTCAGAGCAGTATGATCGGCCCTGGGCTACAGTAATCCATAGGCATTTTTAGGTCTGCCTTGACAGTTCAGCTGTCACCAGATTTTATGTGATCAACAAAATAGAACTGTTAGAGTCTGTGAGAGGCTTAGACTCCACACAGATATTGGTTTCCCTGAGTAAAGGATTTGATTGAGCCGAAGTTGTGTGCTTCCACCTAAAAGAATGCAAGTATTCCATATATTGCACTTCTTGGCTTGTGGCAAAACTTATAGTCAGTACAGAGGGACTGAGTTCATTATGGTGAAGGCACAGCCCATCCTTAAGGACGGAGAAGCCCTGCCCCACCACCTTTTTGGAAAGAGTGTCTGTCAGGCTGAGCAAATGTTCAGGTCAGGCAGCTAGGCAGTATACATATGCTAAATGTGCAGGAGCCTGGCTGTCTGAACTGGACTTTGCCAGACTGAGGTTTTTACGGCCCTCTTGGCGTGACCTCCTCAGTCTGGCAAACCACTTTCAGAGTGAGGGGGCACGTCACAGATAGACTCAGAACTGGGAGCTTCTGTTTTAAACCCTGAAGTGTCCTAGGCTGACTGTCCATCATTGACGTTCAACACAGAATGGGGTGGGGTCAGCAAGTCACACTGACCACATTCCACACTGTGACAAGTAAAGGACTGCCACCTCCTCTCACTGGATGATCCAGGGTCAGCCAATGAGAGGAGGTGTCGTGTAGTTCCTATAGTACCCATGCAGGACCTGCTCGTTTGTATAACATAAGCTGTGGGCTTGGTGATAGACTGGCTCTGTGCACCCCCACCGCATATGTTATATTGTTTTGCATTAGCTAGCTCACAGTGCCACTAAAATCTCCTCTTATCGGGGAGAGATTAGTTTCTGGCAACCTTAAATCATGACAACCCAAATTCCTCAGAATCGTGGAAACAATATACTACTTTTCGCTCAGTCACTCGTGCTTACTTATTCAGTTTGTCTCAGAGAGATACACAGAATAAACAGTCTGGGCGTTTCAATAGGTATTTATTGAATAGTTGTTATTCTAGTGTAAAATATATGTGCTGCAGCAACCAGCAGACAATAGCAGAGATATATGGTCAGCAGTACGATAAAAGCAAAGGGATAGAACAGTTCTACCATGTTGCAATAATCATGGATACATACATGAATATAAAAAGCATTATGAAAAGTGCGCGTACTCCCACGATGCCTAACTAGATGTACTTGAGTGTACCTAGCATGTGTGTGTAGGTCTAAAAGCCTAAGAGCCAAGAATCCTTCTAGGATTTAGTCGATCCCCCATACCTGAATAGAGAGAGTGTGGGACCCCGTCCTGGTCTCGAGTTGGACACCCCACAAGGGCTGTGTCAGACCGCTGTCAGCTGGAGCGACTGCATGCAGGGGCCTCAGCGTCTCTGGTCAGTGTGTCAGCATGGAAGTCTCAGTTCCCTCTTTCTTACCGGGGCAAGATGTGGTGTATTTATACCCTAAAGAGTCTCGGTCCTCAGTATGGTTTGTATTGGTCTGTCGTTAGACATGAGGAAGACGTCAGGGGTGAACTTTGTACATACATATTATGCAGGTGGTGTATTCCTAGAGAGCCATACATAATTGATGAGTACAGTGTGGGCCTGTGTTTGGGAAAAACCCTGCTGTATTCAAAACCACAGGATAGATAACGTTCAGCCCTCAGAGCACGTTGTGTACTAGCAAGGACCAATGTAGGTGAAAGATCATGCCTATATAAGACTGAACCCCAAGAGGTGCAGTCCTCTACTTGTGGTGTGATCCCCATGGGCAAGCAGATTGTTAGAATTCTGTGTTTATCACAGGTGGTAGTATTCGGGAATACTGCCTCAAGCTGAGTTATTTTCTGAGCTATCCAGATTGGTATTTGTTCGCGTTTTGCTGGCATTTTGCCCATTACCGCGTGTAATGTTTGTGGAGTAATTTTATTAACTGTACTCTGGACTGGAGTATCTTGTGCTGCAACTGGTGCAGGCTGAACTGTTAAAGTCCTCATCACAAATTGTGTGAGGTTTCTGTAGATTTTAATTAAATCTTTGTGTTGTACGAGTAATTCTGGCTGTGGCATTGTGTTAATGTCAGGATGCGGTGTGTATGCCGCTAATATGGGCCATGTGGCTCCTGCTCCTCCGAGCGGGCCTAATCTTGCTCTTCCTCGTACGTGGGGTAGGGCGCCTTTAAACCAGTAATTATGCTCCTAGTAAGTGAGCGGAATCTCTAACTCCTCAAAAGGAGTATAGTCCGCTGGTGTTTCATCTTTTAGGTAGTAGTGAAATACATCTGTAACTGGATTCGCTGCTGGGAATGTAACCCATGAACAGAACACCTCTGTTTTATTGGATTTGTGTGCCTCGATCATGAAAATTACTTTACCACCCCTGGCTCTTAAGCCATGTTCTAGAAGTTTTATGGTGACTGCCCTTCTGAAATTTGGTGCAATTTGTATTGCATCTTCAGGGTCTCTCCTAAACCGAAGAGGTCTGTTTCAACTCTCCTTGTTTCTACTGCTTGTTCAACCATTTTTAAGTGGAAGAAGGGTGTTTAAGGAAATTTTAAGATAAGGTGTAAATGCACAATTTGTAGGAACTATATGTCCTTCAAGCTTGATTAACCAACAGCCAATAAATAGTATTTTCGTACTACTCAGCTGTGGCGGAGTTTGTGCCCACCCACTCCAGACGTCTCTGGGGTTTAGTGAGTAGGTTCTCTGAGAATAGCACGACTGAACTACTCAGATTCTACTGTTAAATAAGTACTAAACCAACGTTGGTGGCGCCATGTCGTTTAGTTCCTATAGTACCCATGCAGGACCTGCGCGTTTGTATAACATAAGCTGTGGGCTTGGTGATAGACTGGCTCTGTGCACCCCCACCGCGTATGTTAGATTGATTTGCATTAGCTAGCTCACAGTGCCACTAGAATCTCCTCTTATCGGGGAGAGATTAGTTTCTGGCAACCTTAGATCATGACAACCCAAATTCCTCAGAATCGTTGAAACAATATACTACTTTTCGCTCAGTCACTCGTGCTTACTTATTCGGTTTGTCTCAGAGAGTTACACAGAATAAACAGTCTAGGTGTTTCAATAAGTATTTATTGAACAGTTGTTATTCTAGTGTAAAATATATGTGCTGCGGCAACTAGCAGACAATAGCAGAGATATATGGTCAGCAGTACGATAAAAGCAAAGGGATAGAACAGTTCTACCATAATGCAATAATCATGGATACATACATGAATATAAAAAGCATTATGAAAAGTGCGCGTACTCCTACGATGCCTAACTAGATGTACTTGAGTGTACCTAGAATATGTGTGTAGGTCTAAAAGCCTAAGAGCCAAGAATCCTTCTAGGATTTAGTTGAACCCCCATACCTGAATAGAGAGAGTGTGGGACCCCGTCCTGGTCTCGAGTTGGACACCCCGCAAGGGCTGTGTCAGACCGCTGTCAGCTGGAGCGACTGCATGCAGGAGCCTCAGCGTCTCTGGTCAGTGTGTCAGCATGGAAGTCTTGGTTCCCTCTTTCTTACCGGGGCAAGATGTGGTGTATTTATACCCTAAAGAGTCTCGGTCCTCAGTATGGTTTGTATTGGTCTGTCGTTAGACATGAGGAAGACGTCAGGGGTGAACTTTGTACATACATATTATGCAGGTGGTGTATTCCTAGAGAGCCATGCATAATTGATGAGTACAGTGTGGGCCTGTGTTTGGGAAAAACCCTGCTGTATTCAAAACCACAGGATAGATAACGTTCAGCCCTCAGAGCACGTTGTGTACTAGCAAGGACCAATGTAGGTGAAAGATCAAGCCTATATAAGGAATCATGACTATAATAGGACATGTACAGTTATGACCATAATTGGGCATATGCGGCTATGACCATAATAGGGCAAGTACGAATATGACCATATTAGGGCAAATATGAATACGTTCATTTTAGGGCATGTATGAACGGGTCTACATTAGGGCCTCTATACAGGACATAACAGAGGCAGCAGTCCCAACCCTCCAAGAAGCTCATAGACTTCCTTCTCACCACCCGAGGTCACAGCTGCAGCCTGGGAAGTGTTTTTATTTTATATTTGGTGCAAGCGTGTATGTATGTATGAAGTGCTGTGAATGGGCGTGTGTGCGTGTTTATATGCTACTGAATAGTGGGTGTATATGTGCGTGCTTGTGAATATATGGGTGAGTGAGTGTGCATGTAGATGGCTGAGTAGGAGTATGTATGTGTGTACATGTGTCGCCCGCCTGTCCCCCACCTACATAAATTACCAGCCATCACTGCTATGGGGCAAACCAGAGATCAAGGCTATCGGCCTGATCTGTTTAGTATGAAAAGTTCTGAAAGGGTGGATCGTTATTACTCTATATAAAAGACTACAGATGTGTATATTGTTACATGGAATGTTACAGATTACCATAGCAGACAAGGATTTTGGTGTTGGTTACCCCTTCTAACAAACCATGGGTATAGAAGATTTGCACTGTGATAATCGTTGTTGAGCCCTCTTAGGAGAAATAGTATTTTGGTTTGCCAACTGTAACTTTGTATACATTTGTAATTTTAGAGCTGTTTGCACGATGGTTGCCTTCTAGGAAAACTTCTGTTCAGTAAGACTTG
Source organism: Calotriton arnoldi (assembly GCA_963921515.1). Classification (NCBI taxonomy): domain Eukaryota; kingdom Metazoa; phylum Chordata; class Amphibia; order Caudata; family Salamandridae; genus Calotriton; species Calotriton arnoldi. Next base: position 1,010,114 of record CAWUFW010006292.1, read on the forward strand.
AGTTGATATTTTACTGTAGCAAGGCTAACTCTTCCATAGACTAACACTGGGTTACTTTAGTATACATAATAAGTGATAACTTCAGTTTGAGAGCAGATAGAGAAATACTTCTTCCACTCATTTGAATTGTAATTTAAAATCTTTAATGGTGCCTACTAAGTTACAATTCTGAAAATAACACTATTAGAAAGTTGCCATTTTTGTGCCTAAACCAAATGTGCCTTTGTACTAATATCCAGAGTCACATGCTTGTGAATGGCTCTCCTGTGGTGTGATGTGCATTCCTTACAGACATGGGGACAAGGGCCTTGAGTGTTCGCCTGGGTGTTCCTCTCCTTAGCAGGATGACCTGGGGGTTTGTACTCAGCCCTTCTTGGGCTTCAAGGGTAGCCTGAAGGCTGTGCCTGCCCCCTTCCTGACTTCCCAGGATGCCTGTCCTGTCGCTGCCAAATACAGCTCATGCCAGGGCATGCCTGCCTTTGTCCCCTCTAGACAGATTAAGGCCAAAACCAGGAAAGGGGGAAGGTTACCCAAAGGGGGTATCCCCACCCATCGGCTTGCACTGGGTCAGAACACTTGTGGACTTGTGGAGAAGATTCAGAAGAAACCAACATCTAAGGCGCTGCCCTGAAGGATGCAGGAATGTAAGTTTCCTATCCAATGACTATTTTACCCATAACCAAGGTCACTGGAATTATGGAAGATGACGGCCATGGCGATTTCCACATAATTATGCATTTGATGCTTTGCCACATAATCCATCATCTGCTGCATTGTCTGCAGATTGTAAGAAAAAGATTGTTTCTAGTTCAAAACTATCAAAAGTTACTAAAAATTGAGGTGGCAAATGTTGGTGCGCAGTGGAAGGCCATATGCAAAGATTAACTGGTCACTTTTCATTTGTTTATTGCTGAATGTGTGTGTTAAAGTGGTACTAATGAGGTGAAACCTTTGCCCAGACAGTGTTAACATGTGGAAAAATGACAAAATTATGAATTAATACTATCACAAAAGGTCTTGCACTACGTCGCATAATTTGCTTTTTCTTTCCACATAATTTAGTTAACTCTGCTGCATAATTTGGTCCTTCCCTGCTGCATGCTTCCAGTGGCTCCTCCCATTACTAATCAAACGGAGCTTTATAATTGAGTTCAGTTGAAAAAACTCCCCAGCACCAATTTTGGAAAAGTTAAAAACGTTCCACATAAAATCTGATCAGGATTCACAAAGGTGGGGTCTGCACATTTTTACTGTGTAAATAACATACAAATGTGGAAAAACCTGAAAAGTGAGCAGATTTTACTACAGTTGTATTTGAAACTACAGCCCCAGACAATAGTTCCCAGCCCCTTCGGGATTATGAAGTCCATGGTGATTGCTTAGCTCTGGAGTGTTTCATTCTGAAACTACCTGCTGCATGCAAAGACACTCTCCGTGCTTTTAAAAGATGTAATCAAACGTGAATCTCAGTGCAGAAAAAACGATTCCTGCATGTTATTCCTCAAAAACTTGGAATGGAGCATCCCCTCACCTGCCCCAGAATTACCAATGCCCCTTTATCGATCACTGGGATAGGAGTGCAACAAGGCCATTTCGTGTTAAAAGAGATCACCCAGAGAGCTCTAACTTTATGAGCAGCCCCAAAATTTGCACTCCCATTCCTACATTGTTCTGGGCTTATATTTCAGTGTGGTACCCTATAATCTAGCTAGAAAAACATGGACACACCTTGAATTGCAGCATACTCCTGAAGCTTGCGTCTTTCATTTCTGAGTGGCATAAAATAGCTGTTTTCACAAGTGTGAACTTGAGGAAATAGGTGGAGGTGATAGAGGTAATATGGACAGTAATAGTTCTATGGTGTAGTAAATTTGATAAGTCCATAACATATTTGAGATTAGGTCCCTCCTGCTATGCATTATAAAGATAATGCAAGTCACTAAGGTATTCCAGGAACATATAGAGGAATGAGTTCTTTTATAAGGTCTAGGATCTCAGAGAATATCCTTTTAATGCCTGGACCTACTTAGGCGATCCATGACTGTTTTACAAAATTAAATAATATTAAAATCAATAAATTAAACTTAATAATGTGTATATAAATAAAAAAGCAAAATTGAAAATGTCAAAAGGTTTTCTATATTAAATTGTGAATTAAACAAATATTTCAATATTTGAGAATTTGCATTGTGTATACTTATTTTTCTATTTTTGAGTATCGCTGTGAGGTTCAAATCATAAAATTTGTTTAGGCCAGCATCCCGGCTTCCAATAATGACTTAGTGGGGTCCCAGGATTCCAGGAAAGATTCAGTGGGGGTCCACAGCAAGCATAAGGTTAAGAACTTCTGTTTGTCCTTCCTTTTATCTTGGCTGCTGGATCTGGCAGGAGGCCTTGTTACAACTCAAGTGTAACAACTTATTAGTGGTGCGCAGCTACCTCACACTCAACTCTTAGAGAAGGGCTTTTATACAGGGATTGCAGGCTATAATGTATTATAAGGTTTTAATATTCACTTACGGGATTTTTAGGTATGTAAATTGTATACATCTGATACAAAGTTGCATAATAGGAAATATGTTCTAATTATGGAACATAAGGGAGTGTAACATATCAGGATTATGGTGTGTTGAAACATCCGTGAGTGGGTAGCAGTTATAGAATAGCAAAGGTTGCATGTTGTTAGGATAGAGGAGCATATAGTCACCATACGATTCCAAGTCACGAGGACACAATGCTTCCAGTGCTGGAGTTGCGTTTTAAGAATCTATGCTTTCTACTCTGGTATACACAATTTGTTGATTTGAACAAAACTATGAATACACGTTCCGCAGTGCACTGTTATGGTTCCTCATAGCCTAGGAGTCTAAGAGGAAGTCCTAGTCACATGGAGTAATTTCATAATCCAGGAAGTGCATCTTTAGAGCTGTGTTCCCAGTGCTTAAAAGCAGGAGGATTGTAAGTGGCGAATGATGTAGGCTAGTAGCACTGCAGTATTAGGGCTGTGCATAGGTCTATAGGTCCCAGTAGTCTGATATCAGGTGTGTAGTAACAAGGACAAGGTTTGTTAAATCATGTTTATTCTGCATACAAGGGGAAGAGCAAGTAGCAGGTCATCACAACACGGACTCTCTTCCAATTGTCATCCCCTAGTTCGATAGTGGAGTCAACCTATTTCATAGTGCATGACACAGTTGCTAACACCGTTGCTAAGTAACCCAACACCACACACTTTCCCTCTTTATAATAATAACACAAACAAAATAAAGCAATTAAAAATCATACAACAAGAATTTCAGTGCAAAATAACAATGTGGTTAAAACATAACTTTTCTGTAAATGCAACACAACACTTGTAGATCGCCTTAATTATGTTTATTGGCAGAACATAATACCTGTGTCTGTCTCGCCAGGCAACTGTCAACTCTCTCTCATTCTAACTCCCCACACCTGATGATCTCATCTATAGAACCTACATCCAATCGATGACATGCACAGCGTTCTTTACAAAGTGAGAATGAAATGCCCAAGCCCACAATATGGCACAAGTTCATATTACAACACATCCCCTCCCTTACACTTAACAACAATAAGGGAAAAATAAAGAATGTAATACAAACATAATATCATCAATAATCATAACATGTTAGATATATCAAAGTTTTAAAAGTTAATAAACACACCCTCTCCCTTTCACATACCGAAATAAGAAAGAGAAAAACGAATGTAATGCAATCATAATATCATATGCAAATATAACCTTATATCAATTTAAATGTCTTAAAAATTAATATTCATAACATAAACTTTAGCAAAGACTGAACTACATACATTGCATGTAACTGCTAACACACATGTTGAAGTTGAAAAACAAAACCTTTACAGTTAAATCTTCATACAAAGTGACACAGTAATAAACAATGAAACCTATTCCCATACATAATCTCCCCACCATGCTGCCGGTCTGCTCACACAAGCAGGACGGGAACCAGTGCTCTGACCTGCACCAGCTGCATCATCACAAATCTCATCACCATGATTATACTCTTGAGATTCGTTGAATTCGCCGTCTTTCATCAACAAGCACCCTGTTCATCCTCTACTTATTTCAGGTGGTTTAACCACAACGTTTCCTTTCTTTTGGAATAATACCAATCTTCTAAGATTCCATGTCTAACCATTCCCTAACTTAACCCAACTCCCTCCAACTTTGATGACTTCATAAGGTCCACGAAATTTGGAAAGACCACTACTCACAACACCAGGTCTCACTTTCACCTAATCATCTACTTCAATTAATTGTTTAGTTCTTGAAGTGTCAGTAACGTCCTTCAACAATTTCACCTCACTTTCACGCAACCAAGAAGGAACTAACTTAGTTCCTGGCTGTCTGCCACACATCAATTCAAAAGGTGTTTTCACAGTACTTGAATTCAAAGTAGTTTGATGTGTCCATAACATATCCTTGATTGCTTTCTGCACAGCTAAGCCTGCTTTGTGCGCCAGTTCCATAGTGCCCTTTACAAAATGGTTCAATCGTTGAACCTGGCCATTACTCTGAGGGCTGTAAAGAGAAGTACAAACATGGTTCACTCCCAACTCAGACAAAAATGTCTTCATTTCAAAAGAAGTAAGTTGAATACCATTATACGTATTTAACTTGGAGGATATACCTTCCCTTCTAAATAACTCTCCCAATACAGCTATAGTAGCTTTGGACTGGACTTAACATCAACCAACACTGCTGCATATCTCTCTTGTTCAGGACAACAAAGAAATTGACCTATGAAATCTAAACATAGCTTCTCCCATACTGTTTCCGCATCAGTGATTATTTGATTATGTTCTGTTACCCCTAAACTGTCTCTCAGTCTTTTCTCTGAGTTCTTGCATACTTCACACTTTTCAACCCACTCCTTGATTTGTGCATCCATTTTGGCCACCAGAATTTCTCTTTAAGTATTTTGATGGTGAGGGTTTGCCCTAAATGACCTTCATGGGTTAATTGTATGAGTTTTCTCTGACCATTGCAGGAGGTACAACCTTCTCTCCTCTCATGACCAGGCCATTTCTAACTAACGACAACTCCCCTTGAACATTATAAAATTGTCTAATGGCCTCAGCGAAAGTACTCTCTCTCTCCTAAGCATCTTCTTCACAGCCTCCAAAGTGAGATCTTCATTCATCGCAACCATCCACTCATCCATAGACAAACAGCCTTTCAAAACTTCAGTTTCATCTTCTACATCAGCTAGCACTTCTTCTTAATCAAACATTGAATCATCTGACGCTTTGTCAGGTAGTCTCGATAACAATCTGCTATTTTGTTTTTCCAGCTGGGTAGGTACTCTATCTCACAATCATAATCCCGAATTTTTACAGCCAACCTAGCTAATCAACCTGAACATTTGGTTGTCCTATTTAGGTCCAAAACTTGCAATAGTGTCTTATGATCGGTTCTTAATTTAAACCTTCCACCCCAAATGAAGACACGGAAATAGTTAGTAGCCCAAGCTGCTGCCAATGCCGCTCGCTCAATGACCGAATAGTTCTTTTCTGCACAGACAATGAGTGAGAAAGAAAGGCTAATGTTTTTACCGCTCTTCCATGCATTTGTGTCAATACAGCTCCTATTCCAATAGAACTTGCATCAATTGTGAGAATCGTTTTCAAGCCAAATTTGAAAGGAACCAAAATTTCTGCATGTGCAATATCTGTTTTTAATTTCTCAAAGGCTTCTTTCTGTGACTCTCCCCATTCAAATTTTCTTCCTTTCTTTAGTAGATCTCTGAGTGAAGCTGATTTGTTTGCAAAGTCTCTAACGAATTTAGCATAGTATTCCAAAAGCCCCATGAATTAACTCAGTTTCTCTTTGTCATTCTGAATTTGTGCGTCCACTATGGCACTGGCCAAGTCCATTTTAGGCTTTATTCTTTCTCCTGTGATAAGATGCCCTATATACTCCACTTCCATGACAGAAAATGTGCACTTGTCTTTTCGTAAAGTCATGCCAACCTCAGCCATGTGATTCAAAACATTCCGCAATATCTCATTGGGATCCTCTACATTTTCTCCATAAACTAAAATGTCATTTTGGAAGACGACCACATTATTTATACCTGCCAATATGTTAGTCATTAGTCTTTAAAAAACACTGGCCGCAGAGGGGAGACCAAATGGTAGTCTATTGAACTGATAAACACCCTCTGTGGTAATATACACAACTTAAGTGTTTACAATCTGATTGCAATTTCACTTGATGGAATGCGCTTCTGAGACCTAATTTGGAGAAAAAAACGTACAATTTGACAATTGAAAAATAAGTTCATTGATATTAGGTAGGGGAAAGTAATCCACAATCACAGCTTGGTTTAAACTGCGCAGATCCACACAGAAGTAAAGAGAACTGTCAGCTTTCTTTGTGATCACAGCCAGGGACAACCATTGCTTCACATCCACTGGTTCAATGATCTGATCCTTAATCATTTGATCCAGAATAGGTTTCACTTCCTTACGAGCAGCCAAAGGTACTTTTCCTATGGTGCGTTTCACTGGCATAGCATCTTATTTTAAGATTATTTTATGTTGATAGTTTTTTGCTTCTCCTACTCTATCTTCAAAAACTTTACAAGTTTCTTTGAGCAATCCATCTAATTCTCCATCATCAATTACAGAGACATGATCTGTACCACAAGGGTTTACAATTATGTGTAGTTCATACTGGTGGGACCAACCTAATATTGGAGGACCATCAGCTGCCACATAGACTTTTCCTTTTGTAATGTGTTGTTTAAATCTGATATCTGCAGTGAAATACCCTATCAGACTAATATCAGCTCCCTGATATCCCTTTAAAATTACATCAGAAGCCTTCAGTGTTTCCTTAGGCCAAACTGCATCAAACATTTGTTAAGGAAGTGCAGTGTACAAGGACCCTGAGTCTACCATCAAGATAACTTCTCTATTATTAATTTGGAACTCAGCCTTAGGGCGTACCTTTCTGTTTCCCTGTTTATGTTTTTGTTAATCAATTACCAATACTCTATGATCCACACAATCCTAGGCCTCTTCCAGAACTGAAATTCTTTTGTTAGGTGCTCTGCAGACACATGCAAAATGACCCTTTCTTCCGCAAAGATGACACTGTTTGTCAATAGCAAAACAAAACTTTGAATTACCCATGTGCAAATAACTACCACATCTGTAGCACAAATGAGTTACTAGGACTTTCTTCACATTGGGTAATGAGTTATACTTCTCATTGGCACCTTGATCATTGTATTTATTTTGATTGGTGTTTGAGACATAAAGTTTTTAGGTCGAGCATTCGAGACCTCTTGTATATACTTTAGTATATACTTATATGTGTATGTACTTTGTGGGCTCTGGAGATCAGCCCTAGGACTTGTCTGCTTACGCTTAGGGACTTTTCTTTCTGTTCAACTGCCTCTATTTGACTGTCTTGATAGAAAACGACCAGTAGAGGTCAGTAAAATACCAGAATTGCTTTCTGCTGAGGGACTTTCTTTTTTTTATTTTTCTGGCAACTGCCTCTATTTAACTTTCTTGATAGAAAACGACCAGTAGAGGTCAGTAAAATACCAGAATCACTTTAGCATTCTCTAAATTCGAGCCCATAGAAATTGTCTTCCACGAGCACCCGTAGACAATAATATTTTTTTCAAATCTTGTATTTTCAGCGATATGACCACCGAAGGCCCTGATTTTATATTAAAAACAGAGCTTTGGACTATACCATTTCCCGCTGAAAGGCAATATTTCTCTCCATGTGTTCCCATACCTGGTGTGTCACTCAGTTTGGTGCTTTCTTTCCCTCCATGTTAAAGAACAGTAGATGTTTCAGCACCCAGGCTAATGTGCTGCATAGCTAAATACATATAAGGTCCCAAAGGCGAGACCGATTGCATTGCAAATGCTTGTTTTATTACTGAATTGACCAATTCCAATTCATTATCAACTTTTGCTACAGTCTGAGAAGATTTAACCCCTGACTTTGCATCACTTCCATACATTTCTTAAACTCTTCCACAATTTTGGCAATTTTAATAACATCTTTCAGTGAAGGGTCACTTGCAGCCTAAAGTCTCTCTTGTATCTTCTTACTATTGCATTGAACAATCAATTGATCTCTGATCATTTCCTCAGTCATCCAGCCAAAATGTGCATTTCGCAGCTAGTTCCCTCAATCTAGCCACAAAATTATCAATCGTCTCACGTGGTTTTTGGGGTTGGGTGTAAAACTTGTGACGTCTCATTACAACATTAATGGTTTTGGCAAAACGGTTTTGCAGTCATAGTTTAGCTTCTTTGTAAACATCTTCCAATGGATCACCATTCTCTTCACTTACCTCTGGCAAGTATTTGAATACATGTTGCCATTCAGTGCCTAAACACCCCATTAAAATTGCTTTCTTGCGAATTGGTGGAACATTTGTGCCTCCCAGTGCCAAAATATAATATTCAAATATTTCAGTCCAATCCTCTCATTCAATGGGCGGATCACCTTGTTGCATAAGAAAAGGATGAGGCACAGTAAAGGAGTGGCTTACATTCCTTAGCTTGTGAGTATAGGCACTTATCCATAAACTCACAGGACATAATGGGGATCCAACTTGTTTTTCCAACTGGTTTAGTTTTGACTGTGTTTAATGTCTATGCTAGGTCTGAATCTTCAGGCTGTGATTCGTTGGTACTTTCAATGTTGGATGATTTGGTTGAAGTATACCAAAATAATTCCAAAATAATATTCACAGGGGAATTTAATGCTGCATTCGTACCATCTACTCTATTGAGTTCTTTGCTTGAGGAAGAGGATGAGCTGTGGGGCATTCCTAATTTAGTAATTGGCAAAACGGGCAAACGTCCATCGAATGTTTCTTTGCAAATTGCTTCTCTAGTCTCAGGTAGGAGTATGAGGGCCTGCAACGGAAGAACTGCATCCGACCAAGGGAGAAAGGCTACTTTTAAAAGTGGTACTTATACTAGCACCATTGATTATATATTTGTAGATGTAAGAATTTGGTTTCTGGTAGAGGATATGAATGTTGAACAGCGAGAAGATAGTCACCATAATCCCTTACTTTTAAAAATGAGGGGTGCAGATTTGAATAGGAATCCCTCTAGTCTTACCTCCAGAAATGAAGAGCCATGCGTTACTAACAATCGCCGACGAGTTACATGGCCGAAAGTCCAAGCCAATCCGGACCTGTATACTCGGATTTACAAGCTCTTCGTTACATTTATATCTGGTTTGTGTAATGATGCGGGGAATATAGAATTCCCAGAACAAACGCTTGTTGCTTCAGTACACCAAAAGTTCTTCGATACTCTGCAAACCATCTTCAGCCGAAGTAGCTCTGGTAGGAGATTCCCTAGGGCAGGGACAAATAAGTGGTTCACCAGTGAATGTAAGAGAGCAAAGATGGCCTTGCAGTTAGCAGTTAGAGAGTGCTCCAGAATGGAAATAATTTTGGCTCGCAAAAGTTATAAAGTAGCTCTGAATCAAGCTAAAAGAGATGTGGCTGATAAAAATTGGCAAGATCTGGTCCAAGCTGCCCAATGTAGGGATAGTCGCCTTTTTTGGCACATTGTCTCCATGGGGAGCAAGGCGAATGTTCCCACCCTTAGTTATCATATCGAGCCGGGGACATGGGTGGACCACTTTTCTAAATTATATTCTAGTAATATGGATCAGGGCGGATTTGATACTCGTTGGGTTGACCATACCCAAGTTATCAGTGCCCCTGTGGAGAATACAAATAGCCAAGCTCTGGTTTTTAGTATAGAGGACACCCTGGCAGCGATTAGTAGACTAAAAGCTGGCAAAGCCCCAGGTTCTGATCTCATTCCGGGAGATTTATACAAATCAGAACCAACTATTTGGGCCCCGTATATAAATCTTCTATCGAAAAACATCGTGGCTGGTGGGGCCATTCCAGAAACATGGAGGGGAGCGGAGATAATTACCATCTACAAAAAGGGTGATGCCGCTATCCCCTCCAATTATAGACCCATCAGCCTGATAGACAACTTACAGAAGATTTTTGCAAGGCAGGTTCTGGATAAATTAGAAACCTGGATGGATGATCACAAGGTTTTATCAACTTATCAGGCGGGTTTTCGTTCCAAGGTAAGCACGTGTGACCAAACTTTCAGGTTCACTCTACTACTTTGGAAATATGTTTCGCTTAGGGAACAAAAGCTCTATGTAGCTTTTGTGGATCTGCGAGCTGCGTTCGATCTGGTTCCACGTGACTTGCTTTGGAAGGTTTTACTTGACCTAGGTGCTCCCGCGGATTTTGTAGCAGTAATGGCCCGATTACATTTAGATAATTATGCCCAGGTCAGATGGGGGACGAATGGTGAACTAACGGACAAGATACCGATACAGCGAGGGTGCGACAGGGGTGCGTCCTTGCACCTACATTGTTCTCATTGTTCATAAATGACGTGGTGAGTCGACTAATGAACTGTAGGAATGACGCACCCTCCTTGAATGGCGAAAAAGTCCCCATCTTGCTCTTTGCAGATGACTCCCTATTAATATCAAAATCACCAATGGGTTTACAAATTTTATTAGACGGTTTCCTAGAGTTCTGTAGGGATAGGAGTCTAGAACTTAATACCTCCAAGACTAAGTATATGGTGTTTGGGAAAGTACAGGGTGGCCTGCGGGAGATTAAGGTTCTACAGGAACCCCTGGAACGGGTAACATTTTTTGACTATTTGGGCATAGGTTTAAGTGAGTGTCTCAAATGGGATTATCAGATAAATAAAAGCTACTTAACCCTATGCCAAAGATACAAATCCTTAATAAGATTTCACAAACAATCATATACCCAACCCCTTTCCCCAGCGCTGGAAATCTATCGTGCAAAAGCCCAAAGCGGAGCTTTGTACGGAGTGGAGATTTGGGGCTATACTTCCGTCAATAAGTTAGTGATATGTGAAAATATCTTTGCTAGGTCTCTTGTCTCGGTCCCAATTACGACTCCTCTAATTCCCCTTTTCTGTGATCTTGGGCTGAAGAGAATTGGCGATTTGGCTGCCTTGAAACCTTTAACTTACAGCCTGCGCCTATGGACCACCCCTCAACTTGTTGATTATAGAGATTCTCTTTGGGAGGTCATAAGGATCAATGGCGCAGTAAAATTACCATGGTTTAGGCATGTTGCAGACTGGTGCAGGTTAATGAACATGATGGATCTATGGAAGCATCCTGAGAGGGCTACTGGAGACGACTTACTGAGATTAAAAAGCAGGTATTGGGAGGTGGTGGGTGACCGCTATGTGAATAATTCGACTTGTGGACAGCTGACATCCAAGTTTTTAGCCATAAAATTCTGTCCACAATTCGAACCTTTCTTGGATCAGATTTTTCCCCCCCTTGGTAAAAGCTTGTACATCAGATTTAGATATGGTAATTTGCTCTTAAAATACCCGGGCAAGGAGGTGGTGGGTTTACAATTAGGTTCATGTTCTGCCTGTTCTTCAGCTATTGAATCTGAAGAACATGTTTTATTTTTTTGCCCTGGATATCATGAGTTGCGCAGAAGGTGGATAAGACCCATCTGCCTTAATGCAGGTATTAGGCAGTATCAGATTGCTTATAGAATTTTAAAGGCAGACGTTTCTGAACCAATAGTTTTTGCTGTCAGTCGTTTTTTATTTGCCTTCTGGATAATGCGGCAGAAGTTCATATCACAGACTGTACAATAATATTAATTGTTATGATATTTGTATATTACCTGTGCTGTGTATTTTACAAACTGTCCATTTTGTCCCATTGAGGCTTTGTATGTTGTACGGTTTTAGGGAAAGGCGTATTTCGTAGTTATCAAATGCACTTTTCTTCTTACTCTGGTGGTCTTTTTTAAATCTTTCCTTTTTTAAATACCCAAATGAATTGTTTTAAATATTTTAATTGTAAATAGGAAAAGTTTTTTTTACGGTATACTTTGATGTTTGTACAGAAACCGAATAAAGTAAAGTATTGAAGCTTGAAGATTGGAGTGGCTTACATTCATGTTGCAGAAAAATTACTGAAGAACAGCACAAACAAATTAAATAATAACCACTAGATGGCACTGTTACTCTATAAGACAACCGTAGAGATCCAGAGACTGAACCACTCTTGAAACAGCTCCCTCTTGGCACCAGTCAAATGAGCCCTGGGAGTAGGAATTGCACAGCTAGATGTTTGTAAGAATTATAAGTGGAAACGTGCATCAGTTTAAAGCGGTAAGAATATCTTTTCACAAATTCCAACCTTGGGCACAGTGCCAATAATAAATTAGTATGTTTTTTCCTTTATTTAACTTGAAGATATCCCCGCCGAGTTTGGTTTAGAGCAGAGCCCAGCACTGTAAACGTCCAGAGACTGAGGGGCATATTAGCAAGACCCACGTTAAAATTATCGCCGTTTTAGCGGCAGGAAACTGCCGCTAAAACGGCGATAATGGGCTTGCTAATATGCGTTATAGAATTCCAATAGAAGCCCAGGTTAGATGTCCTGCACATCTAACCTGGGCTTCTATTGGAATTCCATAACGCATATTAGCAAGCCCATTATTGCCGTTTTAGCGGCAGTTTCCTGCCGCTAAAACGGCGATAATTTTAACGTGGGTCTTGCTAATATGCCCCTTAGTTCCTCCTTACACAGCTCTGCGCACGAAAACGAGAACAGCTGAAGTCTTCCAGGGGCATATTATCAAGGATTAGCGATATTTATCGCTAACCGTGCTTAGCGCGACTTTGTTTAACGCCGCCTATCGCTGGAAAATATTGCTGAGATAACACCCTATTAACAAGGTTTATCTCCATAGCGATAAAATTTCCAGCGATAGCGGCAAAATGTGAGAATATCGCTGGAAAAGCAGCGATATTCTCGCATTATCGCTAAGGTGGATTCAGCATTAGAATCCACCTCCTATACTTTAAACAGGCAAGTCATCCTCACTAGCAGGTGATAAAATCTAGCGATAAACGCGCTTAGCGCGAATTATTTTATCGCTTCGCCTGCCTTGCTAATAGGGGGTAGTGGTGTTAGCGACTGTTTTCAGTTGCTTTTAGTAGGGAACGCCTTCCTTGCATGTCATTAGCGATAATTATCGCTGACATGCAAGGCGATGTGAATCCCGGCCGCTAACGCCTAAAAGCTGTCGCTAACGCCTGTTAGCGACAGCTTCCTAATAGGGCGATAAAAATATCGCCGCTTTATCTGCAAAAAGTGCTGCTAAAGTGGCGATACTGCCCTTGATAATATGCCCCCCAGTTCTTCTCAATCTGCTGACAACCGACCGGGTGAACACTCTCTCACCCAGGCTTTTCAAAACTGTAAGTTTCAATGAACAGGTGCTAAATGAATGGAGCACGATCCTCACACGAGAGGTTAATGTGGATTAGGTGGATTGATAGAGAGTAGAATAGAGAAAAGGTGCAGGTGACTATTGAGCTAGGGTGATCAGATGTATGTGGATCGAGGCACTCAATACGCAGTGAGTGCTGTGAGGGATGGTTGAGGTGCATTGATAAAGCTGCTGTCTGTTCCCTTTTGGAATTAAATGTGGCAAATAGGAAAATTAATCTGCAGGCACTATATACAAAATGGGACCATGTGGCGTAACGGCAAGAGCTGCTGACTTTGGAACTGAGGAACCAGGTTTGAGTCTCGGCATCAAATCAACATTCAGGGCAAATCTCTTAGGGCCTGATTCACAAAAGCCTCTGCACTCGTGGCGGAGACCATGCAGTTGTGGGGGAGTCTCCGCACTCTGGCAGAGTCTCCGTAATGAGAATTTTCATTACTGAGATTCCTCATTGCGGAGATTCTACCCCAAGTGCAAGACTTCCCCACGACTGGAAGGCATCCACCACGAGTGCAGAGGCCCTTTGTGAATCCAGCCTGTATCTCCCCGTGCCTACCAAAAATGCTTCCATTTCTAACGATAATGGCATTACTCCTAGTCCTACTCCCTCGCCTTCCTTCATTACAATTGAGGCCCCGCCTCCCACCCAGACCCACCCCCAGCATAAAAACTCTGCCCGCCCCCACCTCCACCTGTACGTAAACAAGCCGAGCGAGCACTAGGATGAACCGCACCGGGAGGGAGGGTCCATGAAGGAAGGCGAGGGAGTAGGACTAGGAGTAATGCCATTATTGTTAGAAATGGAAGCATTACCTCCCGTCCCTCCCTCGCCTTCCTTCATTACAATTGAGGACCTAGCAAGCAGAAGAAAACAGAGACGGACAGCTGAGTGCGAAAGAACACCAAAACAGAAACAGTGCCCCAAACACAGCAGATCAACATCGCATGAACCCAGCGGCCCAGAACAGCAGACAAACGCTCCAGACACGCAAAAGGACGGCGACAGTCAAACGGAGAGGGAGAAGACCAGGTCGCAGTCCAACAGATCTCACAGAGGAGCCCACCCGGCAGGACACCACAACCGGCAGGGACCACAGCAAAGCACGCCGGACATCCAGCAACGCAGCCACCGAAGCCGCCAAACAACGAGAGGAACACCCCCGAACCCCCACAGGAGGAACCACCCCCAAAAGACGGACAGTCAGCAAGACCGGGGACCAAAGCCAACGACCCAACAGAGCAGAGGAAGGCCAAACAACCTCCGCAACCGGATCAAAGCCAAACGAGAACCCACAGCCGATCCAATACCCAGAAGCGCCGCGCAGAGGGGATGGCAACCAAAAAACAAGGCCCAAAAGAGAAGAGCCGCACCCGAGACCCCCAAGAGGACAAAAAGGGAGGACAGCCAACACCAGCAGCCAAGACCCCGAAGGGAAGGACCAGACAGGGTGGGGGGGCAACAGACCCCCGCCAACCCGCAAGAACGCCAGGAGCATCAAGAAGCCGGAGAGCCGCCCACAGCACCCGCAGAGGAGACACAGACAAACCCAGAAGAGCCCCACCCGGAAGGAATCGCCACGCCAAACATAGGCCAGCCACCGTGGGAACAACACTCAGAGCAGAACACCAGGCCGAAAAGGTCCGCCCATGCCAAGCACAGGACAGCAGAGAGGAGGACCGACGGGAAGGCAGCCAAGCAACCGCCAAACGGTCAGGAACCCCCAACCCAGCAAAGCCCAGCCGCACCACCACCAGGCAGCAGGCGAAACCCCCGCACAGAACCCAGGGGAAGGGCCGGAAACATCAAAGGGAACGGAACCACCAGAAGGACCCACTCCCGAACGCAACAGAACTCGGACAGGAGAGGAGACCAAGGCACCCCAGGCCAACGGGGAGCAACCAACAACCCCCGAGCACAGAGCCACCCGACCAGAACCAGAAAGGCCCCGTGCAGCGGAAAAAGGGGGGGGGAGGAAGGCACCTAGAAGATCCCGAGGCACAGGAGAGGGAAGGCCAACGACCCCCCCCGAGCCCCGGGACCCCAGCCCAGAGACCAGAACCGGGCCACCAAGGCCCTCCCCGGATCCGCAACAGGACCACCACAGGGAGGCCCCAACGACCCACCAACAGGCTGGCCACACAGGGAAGAAGAGAGAAATCTTTGGAAGAAGGAAGGACCCAGCACAATAGATCCGCCAGCCCAGAGGCCACTCGCCGGAGGGAGAGAGCTGACAGCCCCAGCACCCAGACCGGAGCCAGAGAAACAGGACGCTGGCAAACAAGGACCAGAACCTGGATCCACCCAGAGGGCGGACATAGGACCACGCCCCAAGAACGCCAGACCGAACCAACACCCCAGGGGCCCTGTAGAAAGCCTCGAAAGAGCACCGGGGCAAGCCACCAACATCCGCCAGCAGGAGGAACTCCGGGAGACCAGCAGGGACCAGCACCCCTGAACCCGAACAGACCCCAGCCAATCCCGCACCCGGACAGGCCGGCGGCCAAAGCCACCACAAGCGGAGCCGGAGGAGGCAGCAAACAGTCAGCCAGAAAGCGACGGAGGGAGAGCCACCAGGATAGCTCCCCCTCCCCCCCGGACACGGACCTAAAAGGGCAGCGGGGACAAAAGACCCCAGAGACCAACCCAACAGGATCCAGACAGTCAGGCGGAGAAGAAGAAAATGAGCCCCGGAAAACACCCCAGAAGCCAGGAGCCCCCGCCCCTGTAGCCACAGGACCACCGGAGGAGCCCCCCCCGGACAACAAGGCCCGAGCCAGCGAAGGAAGAGAGACCAGGTGCAGGCAGGACAAGGGAACATGGCCACGCAAAGGCCGAAAACGAGCCACAACGAACACCAAGCCCCGAGAGGGGACCAGAGAGACACACCCCAGGCCACCAACAAACCCGATCCCCAGAAGAACCACCAAGGTCCCCCCGAACAGACCGAGCAAAAAAGACACTCCGGCCGCACACAGCAAGAGGCCGACCGACAGAGAAGGACGAAGGAAAAACCCCCGCATGAAGGAGAGCCACGAGAGGCACCAGGACCTGCGGGAAGACCCAGGGCGAGGGCCGGAGGCCGAAGGGAAGGACGCAAAACCGAAAGGGCGTCACCCACAGCGAACCGCAGAAAAGAAGCGGCAACTGG
The DNA here is from genome assembly GCA_963921515.1 of Calotriton arnoldi. Lineage (NCBI taxonomy): Eukaryota > Metazoa > Chordata > Amphibia > Caudata > Salamandridae > Calotriton > Calotriton arnoldi. The sequence continues at coordinate 1,026,651 of CAWUFW010006292.1, forward strand.
GAAGCGGAGAGAAGCGTCCCCGAGACCCACGGCACGCCAAAAGATGCCAGGCAGAACCAGAGGAATGACGGCCGAAAGGGCCAACACAAGGAAGGGAAGGGGCCGAACGCAGGAGCAGACCCACAGGAGAGCCAGGACAGGCCGAAGCCGCCGGACACCCCCAACCCCAGAAACAGAACAGAGAGGGTCCCAGGCCCGGGCTCCACGACAGGAACCCAGCAGACCGACCACATGGCAAACAAACAGGACACCCCGTCCAGCAGAGCCACCCCGCGGGGACCGGAGACAGGCAGGGGAGTCAACCGAACCCCCGAATCCGGAGGAACCTGCACCAAGACGACCCCGAACTCAAGAACCAAAGTACACAGGACCCAGCCACCAGAAACAGGCTGCCGCCACCAAGGAAGAAAAGGCCGCAGACGACCACCCACCGCAGGGAACCATCCAACCAGCAGCGACAGGGACCCAGCCGGGCAGGGCCCCCAGGCGAGAAGGCAGGGAGCCAGGGCGAAAAACAGGCAAAAACCGTACCCACCGGAAAGGCGGAGGAGACGCCCACTTCGGGGACAAAGGAGAGGCCCCAGGACAAGGCACCCCAGAAAGGCAGGACGCCCCACACAAGGAAAGGCACGCAGAAGCCCCAAGGCGGCCAGAAGGACAGAGGACTTGCAGCCCACAGTACCGAAAAGTCCCAGGCAGCCACCCATCCAGGCACGAACCAGGCCCGACCCCGCCGAACAGCAGAGAACCGACAAGAGCAGGGGGGGGTACCGGGCGCCACGGCCGGAGGCCCTAACAGCCGCCGCCAAAGCCACGAAACCCCACACCAAGGAGGGCGCAGAAGAAGCCGAGAACAGGCCAGCGCCACAGCACCAGCCAAGCAGAACAGCCGACCCGCCAAGCAGTGCGGTCAGGATAGAGTCCAACAGCCCAAAGGGAGGAAAAGGGGCGAACACCCCCAACAAGCAAAGCCGCCGGAGGAAGCAAGGGACCCGCAGCACCGCAGGAAAAAACCCACTGATGCAAAAGAGGGCGTAAAGGAACCTGAAACCAATCAGGACCAACACAGCACAGAAGGAACGCACAGGGCTGAGGAAAAGAGATCGCACAGAGCAGGCTCCGCAGGCAACAGACAAACAGTCGCCAGCCGGGCGGGCCACAGTGGACAAAGCAGCAAGTACAATCCACACAAAAAGTGAAAATAGCACGAAATACAGCAAGCACGGGCAACGCACGCCACTCCCACAGCACCACTCCCCACACCGGGACCGAAGGGCAAGCCCAACCAGAAGGGCCGGGAACACCAAGGAAGGATCCCACAGACCCCGCCCAGCAGGGAAGAGGAAAGCCCAGCCGATCAGCACAGGAGCCCAAGCGACCCTCCACACCCCCCGGAGCCAAAGGCAACGCCAGAGGCGGGAGAAGGCCCAATACCCCAGGACCCAGACAGAAACCAGCCGCCCACAGGATCCGCCGGACGAGGACGGGATGGACCAGAAGGCAGCGGCCGAGCCCGTAAGCACCGGACAGAGCAGCCTCAATCAAGTCCCGCACCAGCCACAGACAGGAGAGGCACCGTACCCCCCGCGGAGCCCATGCGTCCAGGGCACCCCAGGGGGACCGGAGACCAAGCAGCAGAGGAAGAAGACACCAGAATGCCCCCAACAACCTCAAGAGACCCAGGGCAGCAAGTGGAAAAATAGCCCCCAGCAGCCCCAAGACAAGGCAGACAGACGACCACGCCCGTCAAGAGAAACAGCAAGTCACAGCACATGGCACTCCAAAAGGAAAAGGAACAAACATCGGGTCAAAAACCCGGCCTACCAGGCCTCCGTGATGTGTGCAGTCCGGGAGCAGAGGCATCCAAGCAGGCCCGACCCGGAAACACAGCCCCAGCCACAGGAGGACCGTCGAACAACGTTGCGGCCTCCCGAGCAACCGCTCCGCCCCCATACCACGAGGGAGACGAGGAGAGGAGGCACCGCCAGGAGAACGCTGCAGAGGGCACCGCCGTCGCAGAGAACCAGACCGAAGGCTCCCCGGCACCGCCACAGGGAGGAGCTGAAAGGGTAAGTCTCACTAGGGAGACAGAAAAAAACAGGTGGAGGTGGGGGCGGGCAGAGTTTTTATGCTGGGGGTGGGTCTGGGTGGGAGGCGGGGCCTCAATTGTAATGAAGGAAGGCGATGGAGGGACGGGAGGTAATGAATGTGTTCTTGTGTGATGTAACTGGTGCTCATGTAAAGCGGTCCAATACCTTTGGGTCGAATTTGCGCTATAAAACTGTAAAAAACTACATAATGGAAAAGCAAGGGGCGCTGCTTAGTCGTGTGCAAGTAGATTTGTGGATCTGTCCCTTTATTAGGGTAAAAACGAGTGCTGCAGGACAGGACTGAGCTGTCCTGAGAAGAATAGAAGTGGGGCCAGCTACTGAAATATCGGGGTGTGTTGCAGGGCAGAGCTGTTGTATTTGCATCTTTGCTCCGAAAATGAATGGGATGCTCTTGGCTAAGACAGAAGTGCGTTGGTAGAGCTTGGCATGGTTCCCTCTCCTTGTATGGCCAGGGTGTCTGCTGCTCAGGATAGATGTGCACTGGGAGAGCTCTACATGGCGCCAAACTCTGTCACCAGTAAAAGAATATCGGGAATGCTACAAATTAGATTTTAGGTTTGTTGCTAAAACTACAATAGCACTGGCAGAGCAGTGTGTGATTCTCACTACTGGGATTTTGAGCTGACATAAGGTGCACTGGTATAGCTGTGTATGGATCTCTATACTGCAGTAATTGAGGGTGCGACATGGACAGTTTTAGGAGCATTTCCAGAAGGGTGTATGACTTTTAGCACTTAAGTAGCTGGTGCTGTTGCAGGTAAGAAACTAGGTGCATGGGTGGAGCTTCAGGACCTCGGTGCTTGGTTTGCAGGACGTGTGATGCATCGTAAAGCAGGAATAGGGAGTAGCAAGAGGTGCTGCAGTTTGGATATGAACTGAAGTACAACAGCAAGGGATGTGCGTAGAACAAAAGTTCTGACCAGGCTAGTACACTAGCTGCAGACCAGAGTTAAGATGCATTGAAAGAGCTTTATAAATATCTAGCTTTGAAGTGGCAGAAAGTGGAGCAGGACATCATTGATATACATTTGTGAAGATGTGTGTAGAAGAGAAGCCGTGGGAAATGGATCGAGGTTACAATACAACACACTCATCTAAAAAAGATTATAGAGTAGGTTTCAGAATCCTACACACATTTATGGTAAATGCAATAGACAATGACAAAAAGGGAGGAAGCTAGTGATAAAGATCTCAAGCAATTTTGTAGTGAACCAGAAGTTGAACTGAGGTTGGATGTGATTAAGAGTAGGTTTCAGCTAGACTGACGACTGATTCCTCCCCAAGGGGGGAACATCTTCAGTAAGTTTTTGTACTCAGCAATAAACGCCCTGTTTTGGCTTGTTCTAAAGTACTGTTGTCTAGAAAGTTACAAATGACTGAACATGGCCACAGTGACATAGGACTAGTCTGCGTCTATGGTCACCCGGGTAGTGATAGCTCAAGTTTCCATTAACTAGACCTACTGCTATGTTCCAGTCTGGATTAGGGAGTTGTATCAGGGATGCATTGCAGGATAAATCTATGAGAGAACGCCAAGGAAAAGGAGAGGTGAAATAGGGGAGAGGTCCTGTGGAATACATTAGAGGGAGGTCCAAATCAGAGAAGCACAACTAACAAGTTCATCCTGACATGCGGGACATTTCCAGCTATTCCTGGCTATGGATCCAAAACCAATCTGCTGTGATTTTTAAGCTCAGGTGTGAAAGCAAAACTACAAGTACCAGAATGCAAAGGATGTTGGCTAAAAAGCAAGGACTATCTGATGGTCACCCTTGACACTGGGTGGTTGCAGCTATGAAGAGCGATTTGTATGAGAGATTTGCAAGTTAAAGATAAAAGGAGATCAACAAAAAGAGAAGGTGAGTAGAGGAAAGGGGTGAAGAGCAAGGAAGATGGATAGTGTGCAGAGGAGTATTGGGGGAGCTAAAAGCTGAAGGAGGGAATAATACTGTGAAACAAGAGCCCTTGTTTGGTAAACTGTTCTGAATGTCTTAGGACGTTACCGCCAAATGTCATACGACAGCCTTGATGTGACATACTATTGAAGAGGACCTTACAATATAGAGGGTAGTGATAGTTCTCTTACATGCCAGTATAGAATATATTCATATTAACCAGGACCTCCAAATCAATTTTTTATGTCTGGTCTAGGTATAGGATTAGCGATCTCTCAATTCTGATGTAATAGAAAATAAATACATAATATATACATAAATATATAGAAGGGCTTTGGGTCAACCCTGTTCACCCATGGCTTGCTCATCTGTGATCCATATTTTGCGTCCGTCCAACCCAATATACAGCATGGGGCAGTATGCCAGCCCATTTCATCTATTGGCTACATTACAATGTGAGTGATGCCATTTTCCTAATCCTGTCTGCAGATCTGCCTAAAATAAGGTGCACTTCAGTGCCAGGGCTGGTGGGCCAATACTTTACGTTGCCTGTGTTTTTATTTCCTTTCCATTCTTTACCTTTTTTTAATTTTTATAGTCATACTTTCATGTTTAAAATATATCTTCAGGTTACAGTCATTTAAGCCGATAGTGCCTTTTCATTGTACCTAAAAGACTCAAATTTCCATGTGATCTGCACTGAAACTAAAAGGGGTGTTTACCTGTTCTAAATATACATTTCTGCTAGGAAACACCCATACTCTTCTATTAGAATTATATGTCACAGTTAATTTATTTTTAAATTATTTATTTTATTGCAATCAGATAGTCACCGAATTTAAGCTGTGCGTGGTTTCTTTTATTTCTTCTTTTTAATTTGTGGCATATGCTTGCAATAAAAAATGAAAACAAAATAACCATGGTTGTAGCTTGCCACAGGAGGCTTTTTGGCTTTGCCAATGCATGCTGTATTTTGTGCTGATATCTACATAATTATACCATAAGAAAGACATACCCATCATCTTTCCCTAACCACCTCCCCACCCAACTAGAAACATACTCTTAGAACATTGTAGACTGGCAGAGAAGAACTATGATATAAAACTAGTAAGGACCAACACAGAAGATGGAAAATCAAGACAGAGAATGACTGATGAAAGCAAAGCTTTTCAACACTTAACAAACGTTGCTAGATCAAATATAAAAGAGGAAAGCGAAGATCAAGTGAGATCAGGAAAAAATGAAAGATGAACAAAGGAGTGAGAAGAAAATCTTAGCTAGATAAGCGATGAATAAACGGGAACTACACCAAACATTAGGCTGCATGTGCTAATGGATATTGCGTTTGCAAACCCTGTGATACGCAAACTCACTGGCCTTGTGACTGTACAATTCTTTTTACCCATTTCACGAGTCATAAAAGTTTTTCCAACTCATAAAATGGGCTTTGTGACCCACACCGAATCAAAATTTTGAAGTATCATTTCTTCCAAATTGTAATTTGGTATGCTATGTGTCAATGGTTTGCAACTGCAATTCCTGTCGCGCACCATTGTATAGTTACTTACACCCCATAGGAGGTGATAATGGACTCTCAAAGTAGAAAGGGTCCCTCTGGGACCCCCTTCCGATTTGGGAATTGTGATGTAACCTGAGAAAGAGTTCCCAGTGGTCAAGGGGACCACTGGCACCTTTCCTTGGTGTTTTTTTCTAATTGGACATCTATTTATTTAAAGAAACACTGGCTCCTTTAAGGAACATGGGTTGCTTTAAAAAAAGAAATTTGGAAATGCAACCACAGGGATAGTGGTCTGCTGTCCCTTGCAGATCCCTGTACTTGTAGCCCAATTCAGGAGGTCGCAAATTACTACCTGCCTGATTAATTTTCATAAGGTAAGTCATCCTCTGACCCCCTGTGAATGATGATTTTGCAAATCAAATTAATATTAAATTGGCCAGTTTGCAAAATCAGATATCAGTCACTAAAAGGTTGGTGCACAATTTGTGACCTCTTTTTGTGGCTGCCGTTTTAGTACACCTGGCTCATGGTCTGTTTTTTCTAAGGCAACATCAAAGACATAAAGAAAGGCTGGCAGGGAGACTTTACACTATATTACATAAATATAGAAAATGCCTCTGCAACAATACAGGTTTTGGAGAGGGACTATCAGGTAGAGAGCATTTCTGGATTATAATTTGCCAACTATAACTGAGCCCCAGCATTGGCCAAATATCTGATGTGTTCCAGGCTCATGACATGTCTACAGGCAGCTTAAAAGACACACACAGTGTATGGCTTGAAGGCAAAGTTTTAGGGCAAGGACAATGTCCTCAGGGACGTGGATAGGCCCGGGATTGCCCACAAAGTCCTCATCAAAATTGATCAGCTCGATGTCCTCTTCATAATAGGATTTCCTTAGCTTCCGCAGGCAGCGTACAAAGGCATATTTGGAAGCCGTCGTAGAGGCTTCCCAGTCGTAGACCTTTTCAAAATGCATGTCAAGTCTGCGGTCATCCTAAAAATGAAACAGAGGTGTTACAGACAAGAGATCCTAACCAGTGAAAAATACTGTAATACTTTATGTATAATTATTTACGTCCTTTGATTTTCTGTGGCATTAAAAATGGCATCTATTTTTTTTTTAAAACAAGATGATGATGATTTTCATTATTATTATTGTGCTTTTTCATTTTATGTCTATTAATATGTCGCATTTTTGGTTGCAAAAGCTCCCGATGATCCATCTGCACCAATCTTTAAGTGATGAAACAAATAAATATGCTCCTGCTAAATTCATTGATTTTGTGATAGGGTAGTGATGGGGTAAAGATGGGGTAAAGTTACAACAGGGTGTCCGAAACATGTGCGTATCAGTTCTTCATGCCCCCATAGTAATTTGCGGCAAAGTGCATTAAATACTGGTTGTAAAAACTGGTCAACATTTTCGACCAGTATTTTTGCAAACAATATTGAATTTTACGTTCCGACCTTTGTATTTATGGGACGGTTTGTAAAATTCCAAATTGGAGTGGGTTATAATCCGACCTATCTAATTAATAATTATGAGGCAGGTCGCAAATTGTGATTCACTCCAACTGGTGTCCATCACCGGGATTGTGGACTGCTAGGCTAGGCTCAGCAGACCACCGTGTCCGTGCCTGCCTTTCAATAAAGGAAAAGGGGCTGCATTTAAAAAAGACCTCGTTCTACTCTCATTCAAACTTTTTTTACATTCATGATGGGGAGACGGGGCTTGCGAATGGCTTTCTACTCCAACAGGGGAGTTAGTAATGTTTTAAGGTTTGACAAGGACACATCACATACAGATTCAGTATTTAGAAGCAGCACCTATAAAACGACCTTTCAAAAAACAAATTGGTATCAATGCATAATCACTTTTTAGGAATCGGTAAAACTTTACTGATTCCTAAAACTGCATTTGTGTATTTGAAAATCTACGTTTGCAGTTGCAAACTCCAAATTGGAGGGTTTGATAAAAATAGAATAAGAGCTGAGCACAAATTCACCAAACTCCGCATACTTCTCCAGCCAACTTGGAGAAATAAATGAAAAAACCTTTGCAGTGATCTTGCGCTGTGCTGGATACAGCAACACAGTTAATTGATGAGAAAAAGAGCAAAACACAATATGAACTATGTCAATTCCCTTTAATGATTGCTGTCAAAATTACCTAGTAAAATCATGATACTTATTTTGTTCATCTCTCAAGAACAGCAGGTACCGTCTGACTTAGTGCAATTCATACTTGTGACTTGCATGTTGCACACACATGCCTGCTGCAGTCACTAAACCCACTGAGCTATCCGACTGGCTAGAAGTATCACTGGCAACAATCATCAAAATGCAGAGATCATTGCATGCATAGATTACAATTCAGAAATCCTTTATTAAATGTATTCCCTCTTCCTACTGCATGGTATTTTGTGGGTCACTGTTGTGTCTATCTGGTTTGACATAAACATGGTATAGTCTGACCATACCTCCATTCCAGTCACTGAATTGGATTTACAATGACCACGCAGATGTCAAGGCCATTGCAAGAAAGTGGTAAGCCAGCTCATTAGGCCACTGTATTGTTATCACTGGGTCACATGGCCAAATCCTGGCACGGTTAATTGGGCCATTGGACGTTCTGAGGTTGATAAAATTAATGCTTTTAATTTGTGTAATAGTAATGAATTCTTGCAGTATTAGATATGTCAGCCTTAAAGTATTATGTAATGGTATTGTATTTTCTTTTTTGCCCCTGTTGTTATTATGGTTCACACAGGGCTTAGAGACTGTGCAAGTGCCTCTTTGGTGCCCCTAGGTAGGTTGCAGTTTTTAAAATCTGAGTAATGTGAATTTACTTGGGTGCAGGCATCAACATTTACCAACCATACATCTCAAATGCGGAGTGGCATCTGTTGAAAATATCTTTGTTTATTGTATCTTGCAATAAGCCTTTCACTGATCATTTCTTTTTAACCTGTAATTCTTCAATATAATAAACCATGTGCTTGCTTATGTTCTATGCACTGTATTCTAAACCACAAAACTCTTACTATAAAGATGCACTCCAACACCTAGGAGTGAAGTTGGTGGCATGTGGTGGTTTACAATGACCATCCAGTGAATTGAAACAAGTCCTTCCCGCAGCCTGTTTTATTAGTAACAAGTGAGCCCGTTATGACGTGTTCCTGTTTTTTGTAACTTCAGGGGTGGGGAGAGGGGTGAGAATGAGTGAGTGAAGGGCAGCTGCAATGAAGCGGTCACATGACCTTGCAAGGCATGGAGACAATGGAAGGGATTGCTGATGTACTGTGATTTGCATCCTAAAATACAAAAAGCTTACTATACAGATGCACTCCAGCATCTAGGAGTGCAGTTGGTGGCATGTGGCGCTTTACAATGACCATCCAATGAATTGAAAGAAGCCCTTCCCGCAGCCTGTTTTATTAGTAACCAGAGAACCCATTATGACGTGTTCCTGTTTTTTGCAGCTATCTCAGGGGTAGGGAGGGGGGTGAGAATGAGTGAGTGAAGGGCAGCTAAGTGGTCATGTAACCTTGCAAGGCAATGGAGACCGTGGAGGGTTTTTCTGATGTACTGTGTGCTGTATTGTAAACCACAAAACGCTTACTATATAGATGCACTCCAGTGACTTGAAGTGCAGTTGGTCGCATGTGTCGCTTTACAATGACCATCCAGTGAATTGAAACAATCCCTTCCTGCAGCCTGTTTTATTAGTAACCAGCGAGCCTGTTATGACGTGATCCTGTTTTTTGTAACTATCTTAGTGGTGGGGAGGAGGGTGAGAATGAGTGAGTGAGTGACTGCTGTAACAAAGCGGTAACGCGACCTTGCAAGGCAATGGAGACAATGGAGAGGATTGCTGATGTAGTGGGCGCTGTATTCTAAACCACAAAATGCTTACGATACAGATGCACTCAAGCGCCTAGGAGTGCAGTTGGTGCATGTGGCGCTTTGCAGTGATCATCCAGTGAATTGAAACAAGCCTTTACCACAGTCTGTTTCATTAGTAACCAGCAAGCCTGTAATGACTTGATCCTGTTTTTTGTAACGACATTGGAGGTGGGGAGGGGGGTGAGAATGAGTGAGTGAAGGGCAGCTGACACGAAGCAGTCACCTGACCTTGCAAGGCAATGGTGACTATGGAGGGGATTGCTGCCTTTCTCGCTCTCTCCCCACGAATGCTCTCACGGTAATTGAAAAACATACTGTGGCTTGAAAAACAGTATAAGAACATAATTTACAGGGCTATTCCATTATGGTTGGAGGAGCACAGGGCAAGCAGCAACTGGGGCGCGGAAGTGAGCAAGCGACAGCAAGAGGAGAGTGATTGGGGGATGGGATAAGAAAAAATGCGGAGTGGGGGAGAGAAATTTCACGACCGTCGGAGAAGCACAGGGCAAGCAGACATGGGGGCGCGGGATGGAGAACGCAACAGTCGGAGGAGGGTGATTGGGGGACAAGATAAGAACATGATTTACAGGCCTGTTTACAGAAATGGCGCAGTACTCAGAGTGAGTCAAAACATGACCGCTCCTAAGGTGGGCTCTTAAACAAAGAAAAAGGAAGTTCCTAAAATGGAAGGAGTGGATAGATAGGTCCTGCTCTTGGGTAGGGCTAAACACAGGAAGAGGCATAACTCATGCATGCCATGGACAAATGGGGAGAGAGATTAGGAGAGCGATGATGGAGCCAGCAAATGGGAAGCCTATGGGCGGGCTGAAGCCCACAAATTATATACATACAACATGTCTCTTTTGAGACAGTGTATGTGCTATCTAGAGCCGAGACCTAAAAAGGAAAAAAAAGCCTTTTGATTGACTGACTTTTCGGTTTGCTTAAAAAAGTGGCTCTTAACAAACCTAACCATCTACTTTCCTTTACATTCATTGTTTATTCATTTCAGAGCGAAAGGGAAATGGGCATTGTTTAAAATCAGGTTCAACGTTCGAGGGTAGTAATCAAAGAGATCTATGATGAGGGAAAGACCACATTTGTTTAAATAAAAGACTCCGATATGTTGCAAATATTGCGAGAGAGACAAATGTTAACTTCTACAAGATCTGCAAGTGGTCTTTTATTGAGTGATAGAAAGGTGGGAAGAGCAAGGGCTGTACAGCTTTGCATGTAAACTCTCCAGCTTGTCATGACCATCCAGACACCACAGGAAAAAGTAATCTGCGTGACCCCAACCCCCTTGTTTGTCCAAGGCCAGGTGGGCCTAAATCACAAGGCTCACCGGCTTTGCCCAGGAGCCAGAAAGCCACCCTTCCGGCAAACGGAGACATCTTCCTTCTCCTACCCTCCATGCTATGAGATTGTAGTTGTGGAGGTTCCAAAAAGGGCCACTTTCTTACCTAGCCCTAGCCTGGTCATGACCAGGGGGGTGAGACCCATCTCCCGGCTCCTCTTCCCAGCCAAGGCAATAGAAAAGGCTGCCTACGCCCAACTCTCCATGGCCATCTAAGCCAACCACGTCCTGGACTCCTCTCAATCTGGTTTCCGAAGCAACCACAGCACCAAGACCACCCTCCTCGCGGCCATTGATGATATCAGCTCCCTCTTCAACCTTGGAGAAACAGCACCCTCATCCTCCAGGACCTCTCAGCTGCCTTTGACACCGTCTCCCACCGCACCCTAAGCACGAGACTCCACGACGCCGGCATCCATGACAAAGCCCTGGACTGGATCCATTCCTTCCTCACCAGTAGAACACAGCGAGTCAGACTACCACCGTTCCTCTTAGAACCACAGAGATCAGCTGCGGAGTCCCCCTGGGCTCTTCCCTGAGCCCCAACCTCTTCGACATATACATGGCCCGCTCGCTGTCATAGTCAGGAACCACGGACTCAACATCATCTCCTACGTCGACGACACCCAGCTAATCCTCTCCCTCACCAATGAGCCCACAATCACTAGAAACAACTTCCACGACAGTATGAAGGCCATCGCCACCTGGATGAGAAACAGCTGCCTCAAGCTCAACTTAGTCCTCATCCTGGGGCCCAACACCTCTGCTTCGGAAGACTCCTGGTGGCCTGCCGCTTTAGGAACCCCCCACACCCATGGACCATGCACGAAACCTCAGCATCATACTGGACTCCGGTCTCACTATGAACTGTCAGATCAACGCCATCTCCTCATCATGCTTCCACACTCTTTGCCTGCTTCAAAAGACCTTCAGAAGGATCCCCACTCAGACCAGAAAGACGGTTGCCCACTCACTCATCAGCAGCAGACTCAACTACGGCAACGCACTCTACGCAGGCGTCACCCAGAAACTCCTCAGGAAACTACAGAATGTTCAAAACACCGCAGCCAGACTGGTCCTCAACATCCCCGCTGCAGCCACATCTCCGAACACCTACAAGAACTCCACTGACCCCCAGTCAACAAAAGAGTCACCTCCAAGCTCCTCACACATGCCTACAAAGCCCTCCAGGATACCGGACAAGCATACCTGAACCACCGCCTCTCATTCCACATACCTACCAGACACCTCTTCTCCGCCCAACTGGACCTTGGCACCGTCCCTCGGATCCACAAGACCAGGACTGGAGAAAGATCCTTTTACGACCTTGCCACCAAAACCTGGAACACCCTGCCTCTCCACCTCAGGCTATCTCTGTTGCTAACCCAATTCAGGAAGGATCTCAAGACCTGGCTTTTCGACTGAACGGCAGCACCCAGTTGGACCTGCAGCCCCCCTCCCCCCAGCGCCTTGAGACCCTCACGGGTGAGTAGTCATGCTTAACATATACTGATTGATTTATAAATTGATTAAACAACAAAGCCTGCAATATGTAGCTCAGACACTGGAAAGCCCTCACCTGTAGAGCAGCAGGCTCCCTTCCACCACCATCCCTGGCTCTCCTAGGCCTGTTGAATATACAAATATTTCCCAGTCTGTCTAACACTGAAAATCAATGAAGGATTCCCTTTTTCATCCCACATTTCATCCAGTGTTGCCACCTGTCCAGCTTTGTAATAGAGCTGGTAAGCAACCCTGGCCCTCCGTGTACCATACCCACGACATCTCTTAAACTTAAATTATTCATGGTATAGAGAACAATATCAACCCCAACGTATGCATAATCAGGTACAGACACACGTGAACGAACATAGAGACATGCACACACACTTTTGCATACCCATAGATTTATAGTTGTAACCTCATTCATACGCCAACATGTCCATACACATTACACTTTCACTTATGCTCACATAACTACACTTGATGAGTAAACATAAGGGTGCAAGCATGAGTATTCATGCTTAATCTGAAATCTGTATGTTTTGTCATCTTGGGAGAGAGGAAGCATTAAGTAGTAGAGTGAATGTGGTGATTGTGTGCTTAGGAGTAGGTTGGAGTAGGAGTAAGGATGCACAGGGATGCATAAGTAGAATTAGGTAGTAGTAAGAGTAGAATATTAAGGAGTAAGAGTATAAATAAGTAGGAGCGGAAGTAAGGAGTAGGTATGAATAAACAGGAGTAGGGTAGAGTAACTGGAGGTAAGGAAAAGCATGTGTAGGTGTAAGCAGGAAGAGGTATAACTAAGTAAAACTAGCATAAGGACAAGTAAGAGCAGGTTAAGAAGGTGTAAATGTAGGAGTAACTCAGAAGAAGTAAGAGCAAATAGGAGTAGATATAAGTAATGTAAGGAGTAAACAGGCCTGGAAGTAAGAGTAGGAGTGGGTATGAGTAAGAAAGAGTGGGTAAGAAGCAGAAATAGGTAAAGTAAGAATAGTTATAAGTAAGAGTGGGATGAAGAGGTGAAGTAAGTGTATAAGTAGGGTAAGAGTAAGTGTAGCGTAAGGGTTGAGTAAGCAGCAATAATGGTTGGAGCAAATTTGACTAAGTAGCAGTGAGCTGAAGTAAGAGTAAGAGTAGATATGATTAAGAGTAGGAATATGAATTTACGTAAGGTAGAAATAAGTATAGTTATATATATCACTGAAAAAACCATAGGTTTCAGGGGCGTTATAGTTAGTTGGACATTTCACTCGTACAAAACCATAGAAATTCCCCCGTTATAGTTAGTTCAGCTAACTATAACTCGCGCGCCCGCAATGCACTGCTGATGACATCACATATTACATCACTCATGACATGATCAGTGACATCACTCATGACATCACTGATGACATCTCAAATGACATCACTGATGACATCATCCTTGTGATAGAGTGGCAGACCTCCTCTCACCCTAATATAACCTTTGATACACACACTCAAAAATACAAACTAACATTTTCAAAACAATGGACATACCAATACCAATTACAACACACCTATTCAGTAATTCCAAGATCTACACACACATCCACTCATTCACCAACAGTCCCCATACAGTCACTCATACATGTACTCACTCATCATATGTACTCATACACCTAACATCCTGTTACACACCGCCACTCATCCATAGAGTTACTCACACACATAGTCACACATGCAAACAAAGTATCAAATATCCATTTACTTGCATTTACAGTTATACACACACTACCACAATTACTTCTACAGAAACTTACACATACTTACTCTCTTAAACAATCACTTATAGAAACACCTACTTATTTGTACAGGAACTCTTCCAATCTCTCACTCTCACATATACTCACTTATATACACCAATACTCACATATACTAGTTTAAAACATATGTAGTTACTCATAAAGACACTATTGAGACAGTCATTCACTCACTAACACACCCATACACATACTCATCCACCTATACAGTCCTGCACACATGCTGTCTTCAACACATACAAATAGTGAGTCACTCATTCATGCATCTATGCACTAAGTAATACCCGCCACCGAACCATACAGACACTCAGACACTCATACTGATACTCAAAAAACCAACTAATAACCCATATAGACACTCATGTAGCTACTCACCAACACATGCAGCCACTTATACACAAAGTGAGAGACTGATACAGATATTTTCATATTTAAACTTTACTCACTAACCCATGTATTCACTAAGATACACTTAGTCAGTTATACAATCAATTTTACAAAAAAACATCCATTTAGACACTTATATACCCATTTAATCTTCCATCGACCTTGAGATATACATATATAAAACATATTTAATTTTCAGAAAAACACACATTCACTGGATGATGTCATCAGTGACGTCATCAGTGATGTCATTTGAGATGTCATCAGTGATGTCATGAGTGATGTCACTGACCATGTCATGAGTGATGTAATATGTGACATCATCAGCAGTGCATTGCGGGCGTGCGAGTTATAGTTAGCTGAACTAACTATAACGGGGAATTTCTATGGTTTTGTACGAGTGAAATGTCCAACTAACTATAACGCCCCTGAAACCTATGGTTTTTTCAGTGAATTTCTAAGGTTTTTTAAATGCTAATTTCTAACTATAACGTGCCTGAAACCTATGGTTTTTTCAGTGAATTTCTAAGGTTTTTTAAATGCTAATTTCTAACTATAACGTGCCTGAAACCTATGATTTTTTCAGTGAATATATATATATTTATTATACTATGTATACATGTGAAAATGTCTCGGTCCCCTGTTTGCCTCGGTGGCACGGAAAAAATAGGTGGAACTGACGTCAGTACGCCGACGAGGTCCTCTTATGGCTCCGATGACGTCATACGGTGTCGCGAGCGGAGCCGTGCTCGTTGACGTGGGAGAGCTAGGAAAGAATTTCCGTGGAATGCTGGTGCAGGGGATATTCACCTAAGTGTTCAGGCTAGTCCTTTGGGAGCAACTGTTTATGTTGCCACTCCAGAAACCGAGACCAGTGATCCGAGGGCAGAGGCCCTGCAGATGGCACACGAGGTGGGGTGCCCAGTCGTGTGCACCGGCGGGGCAGCGAAGTGACAAGCACCACAACCCACAAAAAAGGTAACAAGGGCACTGAATAACACAGGATCTTCTCTTTGTATCTGGCAGGAACAACGAAGTTAAAATGCCCTAGTACCAAAATGTAAAAATAGTGCTACAACGGTCTTCAAGAGGACCTGCGATGCCGCTTCTGCCTCACGTACCCTGGAGGCGGCACATGGGTCACGCGGTACGGTCATACTGCGGTGGGACGCACACTCGTTGACCTCTCATGGCACTGCTCCACACTTCAGGGAGGACGCTTTCCATTAGCTATGTTTTCTGATGACATGTCGCGCCGGCCCCGTCCAACAACAGAACTCCTTTAGATCCAAACAGACTCTTCTACTCTCTCACCGGAAGTGAAACCAGGCCACGCGGACACTTTCACAATACAACAGCCGGGAATGCACTTTTCGGTAAAAAAACACATTCCTTCCTCCTAATTAATCAAATAAACGTCTCACTGAAGAACAGGGGCCAGCTTCGATCGGTAAACAGCCGTTACAACGACTTTCTTACTTTGTGATACCATTAAAACGCATGCATTACCACGCATGCGTTGTACATCACGAAGGCATTACTATGCATTTTTAGAACGCATGGTCATTTACCACGCATGCCTTTACAACGAATTTTGTTGTAAAGGTATGTATGGTAAATGACCATGCATTCTAAAAACATGTAGACGATCCATGTCGTTGTAAGGAAACAGAGGCTGTTCCGTTTCCTCACAACGACGTGCACCGCCCCTCAGAGATGACGTGAAGCAGGAACCACGAGGAGAGAGGAACCATGAGGAGTGAGAGGTAAGGGGGATTGGGCATGGGGTGGGGGTTTCTTTCTAGGGTTTAGGGTAGTGCAGTGGTTTTTGGGTGGTGTAGGGGGTCGTGCTGGGGGTAGTGTTTTAGGGTTTAGGGTAGTGCAGTGGTGTTTGGGTAGTGTAGGGGGTCGTGCTGGGGGTAGTGTTTTAGGGTTTAGGGTAGTGCAGTAGTGTAGGGGTCGTGCTGGGGGTAGTGTTTTAGGGTTTAGGGTAGTGCAGTGGTGTATGGGTAGTGTAGGGGGTCGTGCTGGGGTAGTGTTTTAGGGTTTAGGGTAGTGCAGTGGTGTTTGTGTGGTGTAGGGGGTCATGCTGGGGGTAGTGTTTTATGGTTTAGGGTAGTGCAGTGGTGTTTGGGTGGTGTAGGGGGTCGTGCTGGGGGTAGATTTAGGGTTTAGGGTAGTGCAGTGGTGTTTGTGTAGTGAAGGGGGTCATGCTGTGGGTAGTGTTTTAGGGTTTAGGGTAGTGCAGTCGTGTTTGTGTAGTGTAGGGGGTCGTGTTTTAGGGTATAGGGTAGTGCAGTTGTGTTTGGGTAGTGTAGGGGGTCATGCTGGGGTTAGTGTTTTAGGGTTTAGGGTAGTGTAGTAGTGTTTGGGTAGTGTAGGGGGTCGTGCTGGGGGTAGTGTTTTAGGGTTTAGGGTAGTGCAGTGGTGTTTGTGTAGTGTGGGAGGTCATGCTGGGGGTATATTTAGGGTTTAGTGTAGTGCAGTGGTGTTTGGGTAGTGTAGGGAGTCGTGCTGGGGGTAGTGTTTTAGGGTTTAGGGTAGTGCAGTGGTGTTTGGGTAGTGTAGGGAGTTGTGCTGGTGGTAGTGTTTTAGGGTTTAGGGTAGTGCAGTTATGTTTGGGTAGTGTAGAGTGTCGTGCTGGGGGTAGTGTTTTAGGGTTTAGGGTAGTGCAGTGGTGTTTGGGTAGTGGAGGGGGTAGTGTTTTAGGGTTTAGGGTAGTGCTCCCAACCAGCCACAATATCCGTGGACAAAGGGGATCCTGACTCTTTGGAACACTCCGTCAATTGAATAATTTGGGTCAAGGGCCCTACCACGTCCAAGACCTATCAATTCCTTTCTTGGGATCCCTCATATACTTGGAGAAAAAGGTACATAGTTTCTCATCAATTTCAGGCGTGTGTGCCACCTTCCCCTTCAGTGAGGGCCTGGGGCATTCTCCCCTCATCCTATTCCTGACCTCCCTTTCAAGGGGTTGATGGATTTTCCCCACCACATACTCTGCCACTTTGGCGTCAGGTGTCCACTCTGCCGACCTAGGATGGTAAATTTGGGTAGGCTCGAACATGTCCGAGTGGACCCCGTCCCCAACCGGGGACTGAGAGGAGTGGGACTCTGGACGCCAGGGACGCCCCGAGTCCTTATCCTCATCGGAGGAGAAATCGTCCTCCGATACACCCTCTCCCTCTAAGGGAAACCCGCCGTCGGGGTCTACAATAGTGGTGACAGTGTCGCAATTTCCTCCGGGCCCCTCCTCCTCCCGGCAGGGTGCATGTTTTAGCGTTCGCGCACTCTTGAGGAAGGTCTCCGTAAGTTTATCAAATCCTTCCAAGTGCCCCTCGTTATGCTTAACGGCCCTTTTATTCCCCATCTGGGAGCTACTTGGACCCGCCACCACCGATTCTGGGTCACTGAACACCCCAGGGATGCTTTTCGCCAGCTTATCAACCTGATCCCTAAGAGGAGCCAGCGCCCTAGAAATAGCCAGAGAGAGGGCTTGGTCCACTGCTGGAGGGAGAAGTTGGGGGCCATTCCTCCTCCACTTCCTGGTAGGAGGAGTAAAAATGGTCTTCTGGAGAAGACATGATAGCAGAGGGTGTGAGCACAGAACAAATGCCCTTAAAATCCTTAAGACAGCCCCCTCGCCGGTGCTCCAACAGCTGGGCTTTCCCCGAAGCTGTTATAAGAATAGACTGAGGCGCAATACCAATTACCACCACCAGGCGGCGCTGGTCCCTAACGTGGCCGTGTGGGGAAATCACCGCGTAGCGGTGTCAAAATTAGGCGAGGGTTGGTCGGGAATCAAGCGGACACTAAAGGAGTGACCGGATTCCCAAACGCGCGTAAAGACCAGCGGGAGCGCTCGACGGAGCTGCCTCGCTCGGACCAGACGCGCCTGACAGGATCTCACCACGCGCAGAGCACACAGCGGGAGAAACTGCGAGGGGGAGAATGCGCTCGGGCAAGAGCCTGCTGCGCAGGGAATATGAAACAATACCAAGGCAATAATGCTAATAACGTGCACAAGAAACCGCTATACAAACAGCAACAACGTCAGATTAAGCCAAGAATGTAAGGAATGCACTTAACTGACGAGCAGTGAAGAAAGAGGAAGCGGAAGGGACGTCACGATATTATATACGATGGACTGTGATATGATTGGACTATAGTTGCCTTGGAGACTACCCCCTAATGGTTCATGGGTTGTGTAGTCTTTTGTTTAATGATTGTTGTGTTACGTTTTCTTTGAACTGCTATGCAAATAAAGTGAGGAAAGATATGCATAATCCTCGCCTCCGTCCTGCCATAGAATTCATTAAACTTTATTTGATCTGATTTAGAAACATAGATCATAAAAGTGTACATAAAAACAGTAAATCCTCTTTCCTAATACAATACAGTGAGAATTAATTAAAACCAGTAGGTAAAAACGGGTGTTACAAAGCCCGGTTCAGAGCAACTTCAGGTTAACAGAATCGTAAAGTTCAATGTTTCGCAAGATCAATCTCATGTACTTCGTGCAAAATACGCAATAAGGGGTCCAAGTAAGATTTAACACTCCAATACCTGACCAGTTTGCACTATATAAAACTGCAGAAAAACTAAAACTAAAAAGTGTTTTGCACACTTCTGTCATTGGGCTATATGTGGGCTACATCTGGGTGATATTTGTGCTACATTTGGACTCTTTTTTCTCTGGTGGCCATCTTGGGAGACTTATTTGTTATGAAGTTTCCTAATTTCGTTATTTACTGCAGTCTCCTCAGTAGGAAATGCTTTCAGTTTTTTACTTTGATTCCATCAAGAAGGCATTCAGATGTGTCACACATTTGCCATAAATTCAGAATGTTAGCACTCTAGTTGTTCATTAGATCACTGTAGTAAAGCTACTGCTCACCAGGGAGTTAACTGGAAGTCTACTGCTGGTATTGAAAGTGATTGTTTCAGTCTGCATGTCAGAATTTTCTAATGAAATAGAAGAGGATTTGAGATCTCACATAAAACATGCCCTAAATGTTCTTTCTGCAGCACTAACCATAATTTCTATGGCAAAATGAACCCCCTCATTTTGTTCCTTTTTAAATTAAATGTTTTAAGTGTTACCAGTTTATTCCAATCAAGATGGCTTCAGGTGTGCCATAATTTTGTCATAAGTAAGACTGTTAGCGCTCTAGTTGTTCTTTAGAACACTCTGGGAAGCTGCAGTAGAACACAAAGGCATCAACTGACAGGCTGCTCCTGTTGAAATATAACAGGAAGATATTTGAGATCACACTTGAAACATGTCCTAATTTTTCTTTCTACAGCACTAACCATAATTTCTATGACAAAATGAACCCCATCATTTTGTTCCTTTTTAAATTAAAGGTTTTAAGTGTTACCAGTTTATTCCAATCAAGATGGCTTCAGGTGTGCCATACCTTTGTCATAAGTAAGGCTGTTAACACTCTAGTTGTTCTTTAGAACACTCTGGGAAGCTGCAGTAGAACACAAAGGAATCAACTGACAGTCTCTGCCCTTGTTGGATGTACATGTTTTACTGAGAATGTCAGACTTCATTCTCACATGACTGAGAAAGATAATGTGAATTTACAGAAAATATGCTCTCATTTTAGCTTCTGGAGCACCTTCCAAAACTGTATGGGACAAGCATGTGAAAATAGTTTTCTCTCAAACATGATTCATGATATCCCAGCAGAAGGTTTTTCACAGGGTAAAATCACCTTAGAACACACCACAATTCCTGAAATTAGTATGGTACCATCAACAAATGAATTCTAATGTAACTAAAGTCTGTTATCACCCTTTATAGTTCTCCTTTTGGTAACCCTCAAAATCTTCGATTCACTACAATGCATTTCAATGGGGTACTATCATTATATTGGTCCCAAGATGGCTGCCAGCAATTCCAGGATGAAGTGCTGACAGCCAATCAGATCTCACGATGACATGTGTGGTTAGGCTGCGCCCAGATATATATGTGTTTTCTTTTTCAAATTTCTCAGGAACTACTGAACGGATTTACACCATTTAACCAAAAGGCACGACTCTGAACCAAGGGCTACCTTTTTGCCAAATTTGGTGTAATTCTGTTCAGCAGTTCGGGCTGTAGCTGCGACTAAAGGTTCCTATGGAAAATTGCATGGGGAAAACACGTTTTGGGACCCCCCTTTTTTCTCGGCCCCCACTTGACGAATCACCTCTCTTTCAGGATAGGAGCGGACCGGAGCGGGCCATAAGTTTTGAGAATTTCGCGAAGATTCGTCAACCGGCGCCAAAGGTATTGGAAATAGAATGTTGCGAATTTCCTATGGAAAATAGGTCCTAACTATAACTATCTACTGGCGACCGCCAGTAGATAATATATATATATATATATATATATATATATTCACTTAAAAAACCATAGGTTTCAGGCACGTTATAGTTAGAAATTAGCATTTAAAAAACCTTTGAAATTCACTGAAAAAACCATAGGTTTCAGGCACGTTATAGTTAGAAATTAGCATTTAAAAAACCCTTGAAATTCACTGAAAAAACCATAGGTTTTAGGGACAGTTATAGTTAGTTGGACATTTCACTCGTACAAAACCCGTGAAATTCCCCCGTTATAGTTAGTTCAGCTAACTATAACTCGCGCCCCGCAATGCACTGCTGATGACGTCACATATTACATCACTCATGACATGGTCAGTGACATCACTGATGACATCACTGATGACATCTCAAATGACATCACTGATGACATCATCCATGTGATAATTTGATGCATCTTCTCACACCCTAATATAACTTTTGATAGATGACTACTAATTATGAATGAATGAATCAGCATTTCTAAAGCGCATGGTTACCCGAGGGCATCCCAGCGCTGCTAGCAGTGCAATCAAAAACTCCGAGCAATATTTAGGGAAACAAAAAGGTTTTAATTTGTTTTCGAAAGATCAGATAATTTGGCTCAAGACGGATCTGGAGGGGAAGGCGGTTCCATAGTTTAGCAACATTATATGAAAAGAGACGCCCTCCACTCCGTGATCTTCTGATTTTCGGTACTGCCGCCAGGTGTTTGTTATCCGACCTCAAGACCCTGTTGGAACAGTAGGGCAAAATGATGGAACAGATAATGGGCGATCCCTTGCCTGATAGTGCTTTATGTGCCATGCACAACGCCTTAAACTGGATCTTCTCCTGAATAGGAAGCCAGTGAAGAGTAGCAAGGGCAGGTTTAGCCGATAGGCGATTGGGAATGTTCAGGAGCAAGCGTGCTGCGCAATTTTGCACAATGTGTGATTTTTTGGTGGTACAGCATGGAGCTCCTAAATAAAGGGCGTTGGCATAGTCAAGCCGGGAAAGGATCAGTGCTTGAACCATCAGTCTTCTGGCAGAAAAAGGTAACAGAGGGAGGATTTTCCGTATCATCCTTAAGATCCCATAACAACTGGCTGCAACCTTCCGTGCTTGCTCCTTGAAATCAAGATTACAGTCAAGCCAAACGCCCAAGCTCTTAATCTGGTCTTTGGGGGGAGGAGCTGGACCAAGACATCTGGGCCAGAACGATCCTACGTTCAAAGTGGCAGAGTTACCAAGGAGCATCAGCTTCGTCTTCGCCCCGTTGAGTTTCAGATAAGAGCATTCCATCCATATTGAAACCTTTTCCAGGCACAAGGCTAGACCAGGTCCAGTACTGTCCAGCTGATTGAAAGAGACAACCAGCTGAGTATCATCAGCGTAGGTGACGATCTGGACTCCAAAAGGTAGCACTACTTCTGCCAGGGAACTCATATAAATATTAAATAGTGTGGGGCTCAGGGAGGATCCCTGAGGAACCCCACATCTAAGGAGCATCCGTTCTGAGGTGATTTCATCTTCGAAGACTTCAAAAGATCTGTCCTCCAGAAAGGACTGCAGCCACTTCAGAGCTGTCCCGACCACTCCCACATCCCTAAGTCTCTGGATCAGCTACTGATGGTTGACAGTGTCGAAGGCTGCGCTGAGCTCTAAAAGAATGATAGCAGCGCAACCTTCGCCATCTAGGATTTTTCTGGATTCCTCTACTACTGCCAGAAGAGCCGTCTCCGTACCTTGTTGAGGTCTAAATCCCGTCTGCGAAGGGTGGAGACAGTTGTTACTTTCCAAAAAGGCCGAAAGAGCAGAATTCACATGCTTCTCTGCAATTTTGCTAATTCGTGGCAGTAGTGAAATGGGGAGGTAGTTCCCCCACACTTCAGGGTCCAGATTAGTTTTTTTTTAAATGTGCTTTGACCATTGCCCGTTTCTAAGAAGGGGGGACATGTCCCGTCAGGAATGAGGCGTTAATCAGGTCAAGGATAACTGGGGACATAGTCTCAGCGACTAGATTTAGAATGATGGGAGGGGCAGAGTCTATGGGAGAGCCAGATTTTAATTGGCTAAGAATACCTCGCAGAGAAGACAAATTCAGAGGAAGAATTTCCTCCAATAAGCATTCTCTGTCTTGGGGCCTATTATCCATAGATAGTGCATTTTGTTGAGCTATCACCTGGGGGAAAGAGGAATATATATCTTGTATTTTATTGAAGTAAAATTCTGCCATTTGATTACAGCGAGATAAGGTATCTTCAGATACGGTGGGAGGGGAGGGAGGTATGAGGATTGATTTCACAATGCGAAAAATTTCGCGTGGACAGTTGGAGGCCGATGTAATTCTCTCTTCATAATAGAGAGCCTGAGCAGATTTTATTTCCGCTTTGTAGAATTTTATAGCCTCTCTATATTTATCTTTGTTGATTGCTGAAAAATCCTTTCTCCATCTTCTTTCAAGTTTTTTGCAAAATTGCTTAAGCTCACGAAGTTTGGGAGAGTACCAAGGATTTCGATTAGCTCCTACCTTATTACAAGTCCATTTTTTTGGAAGAACAATGTCCAATGATGACTCAAGCCATTCATTAAATTTATAATTTTCAGTGGTGGGATTTGAATCAGGTGTTGGTCTAGTGTTTTCAAGAGTTGTCACCCAAGACTCTGTTGGAAGTTTTGACCATATACGAACCTGTCTTTTGGTTCCCACAACCGCCATAATGGCAGCTTGAGAGGCCCAAGTAAATGGAATTAGGAAATGGTCAGACCAGGGCATCGGAATAGGGTCCCCAACCAGAAGATTCTCAAGATTAAAAAAGATGAGGTCAAGTAAATGGCCTTTAGAGTAAGTGGGAACGCCAACTTTTTGATTACGTTGAAACGCCCCCAGACCATCGACCAGCTCACATGCAGCTGGCTGTGAGGTGTCCTCAAAATGAAGATTAAAATCCCCTAATAGGGTAAAATTGGGGAGGGGGCTAGCACAATTGGCTGCTATATCAGGAATTATCACAAAATGAAGGCGAAAGAAGTAATCAGGGATGTGTCCACTCAACTTCCAATGGAAATTCACTAATCACAAGAGAGTGGAACCTAGCGTAGCCAATATGAACCTGAAGTCTCAGAAAGATTTTTAAGAGACCCATACCCACTAGAATTACCTAGTGGCATACTTCATCATTGGGTCGACATTCCCGATAACTAATGTGTCTGAGTGGGCGCTACCTCCAAAGAGGAAGCACTACTAAGTGTGAGGTTTTAAGGGGATCTGTGCATAGTGTTGCGGGGAAACTAAACTAAAGAAAGACAAGACTTCTCTTGGCAAGGCAAAAGCAGGTTTACTGTTGCGGCAGGGATAGCAGCTATCCCCACACAGCCGGATCACGTGGCTTCCATCAGGACCTAAATAAGCAGATCCTAGTATAAGTATAAGGACAGTACAGTAACTTACAGTTCCTCTAGGGTACGAAAGCCCATAACCTGAAAATATGAGAAAGCATGAAAAGAACATCCAAAATACCTTATTCTGGGTAATATGTGCCAAGGCAAAGTATCCATGTTACCATTAGTACACATCATCCTCTGATAGCCTTTAAAGAGATCGACAGGTGGATCTCAAAAAAGGAAGCAAACAATAAGCCCCCTACAACACTCTATTTTTATGTTCTACCTAAAGTATATAGAAACAAGATACGCCGTCCAGGTCGCCCAAGAGCATCGGGTATCGGCTCCATCTTGGTACCTCTTTCACAGTTTGCAGAATTCTTTCTTCGACCTATTATACAATGTACATTGACCTTCCTCAAGAATACTAGAGACCTCTTACAACTTTTAAGAGAAATACACTTTGATCCATCTACCAATCTATTAATTGGGTTAGACATTGGATCCTATACACAAGCCTGCCCCAGGATGTTACTTTGGAAACTATAGAAGAGATCCTTTACTGGTGATTAGTGTGCTATAAAAACAGCAATAATATAACATAACAAGAGAAAGAGTAGGATATGTCAAAATAGAAGTAAGGATAAGTTGGAGACAGTAGAACTATATAAGTGTAGCTAGTAGTAATTAAAAGTAAGAATAAGAGCGGGCATGAGTATATTAAAGTACTAAAAAATAAGAATAGGAGCAAGTAGGGATATGAGTTAGTAGGATTAAGTAGAAGACTAAGGACCTAATTATGAGGTTGGCAGTACGTTGGACCACCAAACCCACGGTGGGGGTGCGGGCACTGCCGCACCCAACCGCCGTATTACAAGTTTGGTGGTTGGACCGCTAAAGGACCGCTGCAACCGCCAGGGATCCGTGATCCGTCGGCGGTGTTGCAGCAGTGTGAGGGCACAATATGCTGGTGGTGCCTCTGAGGCCCCGTCAAGCATATTACAAATTTTCTTCACATTCACCCTTTTCATGGTGGTGAGGAAACTAGGGGGGCCTACAGGGTCACCTGTTGCCTCAGGGCCAGGGGATGCATGCAGGGGGGCACGTGTGCCTCCCGTCTGCCTGCACCCCCAGTTCCTGCACAACATGGACTTCACAGTCCATGCCATGCAGGAACGTGCTTTGGCGCTCCCACTGCGGTGCCTTTCTAAGGCTCAGATCTGGGCCTTTGAAAGGCACCACCGTGAGAAAACTCCTAATCTGGCGGGCGGTCGGCAGTCGAGTTTGACGGTGTGGGAGCTGGGCACTGGCGTGGCGGCCTGCTCCCACACCGACAGACTCGTAATCAGGCCCTATGTAGGAAGAGTCTGAGTGAGTAGAAGCAAGAGTAAGAAGGAGTATAAAAAGGAGTAAAAATAGGTTGAACTAGGAGAAAGAGTAGTTCTTAGTAGAATTAAGTTTAAGAGTGACTATAAAAAAAATTCTTCCTGCTCTTATATCCTGGACTTCATTGCCGAAATGTATTTTCCTGAGAGTAGTTTGAACTTTTTGTTTTGCATTAATATTGTCTGTGAAACCTTATTTGGGATATTTGGATTTCAGTGAATGGCACTCTGATTGCACCACGAGCTAGACTCATGCTCAATAATGGGTTTAGATGACAGATATGCAATTTTTGCAGAAAATAATGCCGGACCATGCCGAAAATGTTTTTTTCTGTGTTTATTAAATGATGGCCTAAATAAAAGCACATGTAAAATTGGCAAAAATTACTAAACACTGATTGATACCACTGTGGGGTTCTCCCTCTATTTCACTTAAATTGAGCTTTATACCTCTACCTTATATTTCATTAGTTCATGAGCTGCTGTTTCTATAATCTACACAACCTGAACCTAACCCCAAAGTTGTACAAGGCAACAATGGCATGTTAATGGCCGGATCTCAAAAATCTTATGTACTCCTTTAAAATCCTGCGACACTGAAAAATGAAGTTTTCTGGTTATAAAATAGTTTTACCGTCAGAATTACCGCAATGTAGCTTTATCAGTGAATTTAGTTCCTCCCTCACTAAAAATTACAGTAATAACAGGAATGAAGAAACGTGACAAAAAGAAGAAAAACAAAGACAAAATCTGAATATACTTACGTTGGTGGCATCTTTTCCATCAATGAGGATCAAATCTTTTAGCAGCCATTTTTGCTCTATCTTGTACAGGTTGACTGTTTGCTTTTGTACGACAGTAAGAGAGAGGAGCCTAACAACCTTTTCTCTGGTGACTGGAAATGAAGGACAAAAGCAAGTTTAATTACAAATGAAGGCACATCTTCAGTTATAGTGCTCCATTATGTGATGTGACATTTACATAGCGTTTCTACAGAAGGAAATGTAAATGGAAAGCACCAACATTTGTTTAAAGTTGATTTGTAACCTTTTTTTGGGTGACATGGTCAAAAGAAATGTAAGAAACCTTTATTGGGTCTGGCTACAGACAGCTTCTGCTGATCAATTATTCAACAAACTACAAAACAAATTACATAGAGAGGAAACCCCTTTAGTTATTTGCTTTCCAGGTATTTGCATTAGCCATTGCTTGGATGGGCTGTCAGACAGACCCACAGCATATCACTGATGTACACATTGTGCCATTTACTTACATTACATCTTATAGATTGGGAATAAAGTAGCTTCTACTACAACTCCAACTGTTATAGCGCTAGAGTACTCTTCAGTGTTGCGGCTTTACATAGGTCATGTCATCTGCTTCGCTACCAAGACCGGAGCCCTTCTTCTCTACTCAGGTGTTTTTTACCATCAGTGCCCTGTAGCTCACTTCATGATGTCAATTCGTCTCCTACCAGGCTGTTATTTATCATCTCTGAGTTCCTGGTGAGCACTGTCATGCTTTCCCATCTGCCTCTCCCTCATCCCACTAGGCGGCTCTTTGCCACCTGAACACCTGACCTTACCTCTGATGCCCTTTGTCCCTTTGCCAGAACACTCTTCTCCCTCTGAGCAACCGGGTGTCCCCAGTATGCTGCCACCAACGTTCATTTCTCCTCCTGCCAGACTGCCTTTCCCGATCACTGAGCACTCAGAGGGTCCAAACCTGCTGACCATGTTCCTTCCTCTACTTCCGCCCCAAGCAGTATAGTGCCCAGGCAGCTCTTTACCATCTGAGTCGCCCCTCATACAAGCCCTGCTGCTTCTCCCATCAGCTGCTCTTGACCATTTTCAGAGTGACCATGTCTGTTTGTTAGTTTACCTCACTATTTGTCTGCGTTTATTTATCTTGTGTGTGTGAATGTCCATGGTCCATTTGTTGAAGTGTGTGCATTCATATGTTTGTATATTTGCTTACATGTGTATCTGTCTGAGTGGGAAAAATGTATTGAAGAGTGAGGCGAGGTGCAACATTACAAACACTTTAAGAACCCTCATTGGTACAGTTAATGGATCTGGCTTGTATTTCCAGTTATAAGCATGGCCTATTGAATATGCACTGCTTATTTTAAATGGCATGGAAACACAAGGGAGGGAAAGGAATAGGCCATTTGGGAAAATAAGAATAAGACCAAACCAGTAACGTAAATGCAAAACAAATGACTGGATCACAGCAGTGGAATATCAGAAGAAATTCAGGATGTGGCTCTGAATACCCATTAATGAGAAATGGCAGGAGGTTGAAACATGGATTGTTGAATCCAGAAGCCATTGGTAATCAAAGATATGTGCAAACATCTGGAATAGATTGAGAATTAGGAAGACATGGTAAAATGAAATTAGTGAATACAGTGTGCGGAATTTTGTTGATTCTGAAGAGTGAGAACAGAGGAGGGGATAAAACTAAGTTGAAGAGATTTGCAGTAACAATCAGTAATAATGAGCAAAGATTAGTGTGCCATCTATTATTTCTCATGCACACTTTACTCATTTGTGTGCGGAATCGAGGGCAGCAATTAACCATTATTGGAACACTGAACGGCGAGCAATTTATCTCATCTGAGCTGTCCTGGTGGCAAAAGCAAGTAGATGGGTGTTAGAAAGTGGGTTACTAGTTGACTGGGTGTGAGCCCTGGTCAAGCAGCAATCACAATCCTAGTCAGGGTAAGGCATAAGCAAACACCCAATTAACCTGTGCTCAACCCCCTGGTAACGTGGCACAGAGCAGTCAGGCTTAACTTAGAGCCAATGTGTAAATTATTTGTGCAACATTTCAATCAGTAAAACAGTAGAAACACCACACAAAAAGATCCCACACCAAGATAGAAAAATAGAGCAAACTTTAATAAATAAAACAAGACCAAAATGTGAAAATCCAATCAATAAGCCAGAGTTATGAATTTTTAAAGAATAAACTAAAATAGCGCCGTTAAGCATAAAAGTGCCAGCCGGGGATATCTGTTCACGCTGGACCGGGTCATAGTCAAAAGTTCAGGCCGACTGCGATACAGCGAGGGTTGGATACAGTCCCAGATTGGTCATGCTGAAGTTTTACCTTCTCAAATTGTGTGCCAAGAGTCCTGTTCGCATTGGAGATGGTCACGAGGAGCAAGGAGAGCGTTGTTGTCGGTGGACTGTGTGGTGCGCAGAGCAGGCCAGGCGTTGCAGATGGGTGGGCTGGAACTTCGTGTTGGTGGTCCTCCGCAATGATCTCCCCTTTCCAATGGTACCTCTGCCCAGTAGATCCCTGCTTGGGGTTCGCCACAGGAGAATGAGTCCCAAGCAGTGATCCACCAACTAGCCTTCATGGTTAGGGCTTGTGCTCTGCAAAACCTCCCTCCTAAAAA
Organism: Calotriton arnoldi; assembly: GCA_963921515.1. Classification (NCBI taxonomy): domain Eukaryota; kingdom Metazoa; phylum Chordata; class Amphibia; order Caudata; family Salamandridae; genus Calotriton; species Calotriton arnoldi. The sequence goes on from CAWUFW010006292.1 coordinate 1,055,624, forward strand.
TAACAGTCTTTCTGCTCATTGAGGGGCAAATGGGGACAGAAAGGCCAGTAGACACCAGGATTTTTTGTTATAGAAATATAGGGGTAGGGGCTGCCCACCTGGGCATGGCCATGCCCCGACCCCATATGTATATGGCAACAGCCTTTCTGCCCCCCAGGGGTGCAGATGGGAGTGATTACCCCCAAAGGGGGTGCATAAAGCACACTAGACACCAGGTTATTTTTTTTAAATAAAAATATAGTGGTGAGGGCTGCCCATCAGGGCATGGCCATGCTTCCACCCCCAATAGACATGGCAACAGTTCCCCCCCCCCAAGGGCAGATGGGGCGGGCCTGCCCACCATGGTCATGTCCATACCCGCAACCCAACGAAAAGCCAGACAGTCTTTATTCCCCTCTCTGCGTTGTGGATGGGGGTAATTACCCCCGACTTTCCCACTCTTGGGGACTGAAAGCCCACTAGACACCAGGTTCTACTATAAAAATAATGGCGGGGGTTGCCCACTATGGGCATAGACATGCCCTACCCCCAAAAAAATTATGGTGACAGTCTTCCCTCCCCAGAGGGCAGATGGGGGTGATAACCCCCATCATCCCCCCAACCCGTGGGTCAGAAAGCCCACAAAACACCAGGGAATGTGTTTTTTAAAATAAATATAGAGGTGAGGGCTGCCCACCATGGGCATGGCCATGCCCTCACCCCAACAAGAAGTAAGACAGTCTTTCTGCTCCCCTCGGAATGTGGATGGGGTGATTACACCCAATCTGCCCCCTGAGGGGGCAGAAAGCCCACTAGACAACAGGGCATATCATAAAAATAAACATAGGGGTCGGGGCTGCCCACCATGGGCATGGCCATGCCCCTAGCCTAAAAGGGCACAGACAGTCTTTGTGCCCCCCTGGGGGGACTGGGGCAATTACCCCAATTTACCCCCAAGGGGCAGAAAGCCCACTAAACACCAGGGACCATATTTATGCAGTATTTTTTTGGAGGGGGGCTCCCCCCGTCCATGGGCCTATGCATTCCCCCACCCCACAGCCCAATATACTTTCTGCCATACCTTGGGGGTGGATAGGGGTATTCACCCCAATCTTCCTCCCAGGGGAGCAGAAAGCCCACTAAACACCAGGCATTTCAAAATGGTGCCTAAACAAACAAAAGGAGGGTGCGGTCTACCCTGGCATTGAGCCATACCCCTTCCCTAGAAGGGGCAATAGTGTATTTCCCCAAAAATGCCCCTGGGGGAGGAGTTAGAAAGTCCACTGACACCAGGGATTTTGTCTATGGGGGCTAAAGAAACTCTGGTTTGTCCCATTTGGGTTGGTGGTGTGGCCAATGCCAGAGTGCAACACACACACCACTTTCTTTTGCCCCAAAGGCAGAATCCCTGGGGCAATTTTGGGGCAACATCCCCAACTGGGACAAACCTCCTATCTGCCCCCAGTGGGGCAGAAATACACTATTGCCCCTTCTGGGGCAGAGTTATGGTGTGCAGTGGGCTTTCTGCCCTCCTCAGGGGCAAATTGAAAGTCCACCTGACACCAGGGATTCTGCCTGTGGGGCAAAAGAAAGTGGTGTGGGTGTTGCACTCTGGCATAGGCCACACCCCCACCCCAAAACAAGGAACAAACCAGTCTTTTGCCAACCCCCCCAGGGGCAGACTGGAGGTTTGCTCCAATTTGCCCGGGGGACCAGAAAGCCCGCTGAATAGCAAGAATATATATTTTGTAATAAAATAATTGCATGGATCTGGCCCATCCTATCAATTGCCCCACCCTCACCCCTAAAGGGTCAACAGTCTTTCTGCTCCCCTTAAGAGAAACAAATCCTACCCCATTAGCAAACTAGAGGATATTTGATTCCTTTGGGTGTTGTTTTTACATATGGTCAGGAGAGTGTGGTTGACTCCCAATATCATCCCACTTGCAAAAGTAAAGGGCTCCACTTTTTGGGCTTGGGTAGGCTGCCACCTGGGCAACCTACCAAACCTGGACAGTTCTGAAAACTAGACACCCTGGAGAGTCCAGGGTGGTATGCTTCTTGTGGATCCCACAACATTTTCTTACCCACAATGCCCTGCAAACTGAAAACCTTGGCTAAAAACACACTTTCCTCACATGTCTGTGAGGAAAACGTTTGGAATTTATGGGGAGCCAAATATTTCCTACCAGCCAGCTTTCCCCCAAGTCTCCCAATAACAATAGTGCCTCCCTTGTGTGGGTGGGTCAAGAGACTTTGACACAAAAGGCTCTAAAGCACTACGTGGAGAGATCAGTAATAAAGGTAGCTACAGGATTTGGAACAGTGCTTGGCTGCCACCTATGCAAACCTATAAACCACAGACATTTTTGAAAACTAGCTAATCAGAGGATATCATGGTGGTTTGCATTGTGTGGATCCCATGAGGTTTTCTTGCCCACAATGTCCCGCAACCCTCAAACTATGCCTGAAATTACACATTTTCCTTACATTTCTGTGATGAAAACTTCCAGAATCTGCAGGAATTCACAAAAATCCTACCACCCATCGTTTTCCCACTTGTGCTGATAAAATGCTGCCCCACTTGTGAGCTGGGACTACAGCCTGTGACAGGAACATCTCAAACCAAGGTCAATGGGAGTCCCCTCTCAAGGGCTGCCATTGACCTTGGTTTGGTCCGTTGCAGTCATTTGAGGTTTGTGTGGCACTGTGGGTAAGAAACCTTATAGGATCCACACAAGGCACACCACCCTGGAATCCCCTGGTTGTGTAGTTTTCAAAAATGTCTGTGGTTCATAGGTTTGCATGGTTGGCACCACAGCATGGCCCCAAATACTGCAGCTGCCCCTGTTGCTCATCTCTCAATGTAGCACGTTAGGGCCTTTTGTGTCATGATCTCGTGGCCCACCCATACAAGTGGGGTACAGTTCTTATCTTTGCAAAAAAGGGGTCTGTTTTGAGTGGAAAAATGTGATGTGCCCATGTTGCGTTTTGGAACGTTTCCTGTTGCGGGCACTAGGCATACCCACACAAGTGAGGTACCATTTTCATCAAGAGACTTAGGGGAATGCTTGAGTGGAAGGAAGTTGGTGCCTCCTCACGGATTACAGAACTTTCCATCACAGAAATGCAAGCAAAATGTGATTTTTATTCAAAATTTGAGGTTTGCAAGGGATTCTGGGGAAAAACTTGGTGAGAGTCAAGCAAGTCACCCCACCCTGGATTTCTGCAGGTTTGCTAGGTTTCCCTAGGTGCCGTCTGAGCGAGGGCCCAAAATCCACAGCTAGCCACTTTGCAAATAAAAAGGGTCAGTTTTGAGTGGAAAAAGGTTATGTATCCATGTTGGGTTTTGGGCCATTTATTGTCTTGCACACTAGGTCTACCCACAGATTAAGGTACCATTTTTATCAGGAGACTTAGGGGAATGCTGGGTGGTAGGAAGTTTGTGGCTCCCTACAGATTCCAGATCTTTCCATCACAGAAATGTGAGGAAAATATGTTTTTTAAGTCAAAGTTTGAGGTTTGCAAGGTATTCTGGGTAAAAACAATATGGTGAGAGCCTTGCAAGTCACCTCACCATGGATTCCCCTAGGTGTCTGTCTTTCACAAATGTGAAAGTTTGCTAGGTTTCCCTAGGTGCCAGCTGAGCTAAGGCCCAAAATCCACAGCTACTCACTTTGCAAACAAAAAAGGGTCAGGTTCGAGTGGAAAAATGTGATGTGTCCCTGTTGCATTATGGGCTGTTTCTTGTCACGGGCAGTAGGCCTACCCACATAAGTGAGGATCCATTTTTATCTTGAGACATGTGGGTGGGAAAATGGAATAGTATAAGATTTGCTGTTACCAATTGATTTTCACTGCATTTGTGCCTTTCAAATGTAAGTCAGGGTGTAAGAAAGAAGACATTTTGAAAAATATCCTCTAAATCAAATGCAATTACGGGTACCCACAAATTCAGAGATGTACAAATAACCACTGCGCTAACCTCCATTTCAGAAATGTGTAGGCTTCAGTGATACCCATATTTCACTCTACATATTTCACCATATGAATTGGTCTATACTCTGTATCAGTGCTTAATTTGTGCCGGTGCTTTCCGGTGCTTAGCACCGGCACATAATTATCAGGGCCGGGTCTACGCATCTGCTGCCCACGTCACACATTGATGTTTTTTAAAATGTACCTTTACTGTATGTACTCGGTGCAGCCGCCGCAGGCCCGCAGCGTGTTTTTCACGTATACCGAGTGTGAGTCACGGCGTTTAGTGTTGCGGCTGTGAGACTTCTTAACCACTTGGCCTGCAGCCCAAGTCCAAGAGAATATTCATAAATGAATAATAAATATAATATGTAGAACATGGCGGCCGCGGGCTGCGGCCCTTCTTAGTTCAGTCAGTGCAGTGTTAACTGTTGTCACTTGCCGGTGGGCGGGCCGCGGAACACACACACTGATTTATTTGGGCGGGCCGCGCTGGAGGTTCTGATGGGGTAGGGGCTGTGCGCGCAGCGCGCGCAGATTTTTTTCACATTTGATTGCCACCAGTTGCCACGCCCCAGCATAACCACCGCAGCTCCCCACGAGTCATCGTCGTTTGTCAGCCCGGCCCCGACCCGACCGATGAGTAAGGGCAGAGCTGGGCATCCTGTGCAGGCATCGATCAGCAGCCAGCCAGTAGTACAGGACTGACGGTCTGGTAGCAAGCTTAGCAGCACCAGGCCGCCTAATCGTACTAATTAAAGAAAAGGCAGTGCAGCCAGTGTGTGTCCCTGCCGGCCGGCTCACCACGAGTAACGGTAAGATTAGAAGTTAAGCACTAATTGTAAACTAACTAACTTTAGTACTAGTAGCTAAGCTAAGCCAACTAACTAGCGATGCCATTCCAATAATATGCCGTCACCGTGCCAAAACCAACCCTGTTTTTTTTTGGGCAGCGTGATGGTCCGGTTGTAAGATCACCAGCAGGGTGGGAGGCAGCTCACCTCCGGTGGCTCCATAAGATACGACAATTATTAGGATCATCATGGATGTGATTCATTCAGATTCACTGAATGCCAGACCATGCAGACCAGTGCCTGGCCTAGTAGTAGCCGCGGAAGTCGCCACGCCCGCTGGCCGTAGCGGTACACTTTTATGTATCTCGATAGGGCAGGGCGGGCCTGCCCTGCTGGCGCCGCAGTACTGGCCTGCCGGGTAAGGTTTAAGTAAAGTTAAAAGGCCAATGCGAGGCTAGCGTAAAATAAAAAGAGGAGCCAGATGTCATACATGGGGGGGGCTCATTTTGATTGGACAGTTTTCTATCTTTTAAGATAGCAATCAGCAGGCCTCTGGTGCATTGGCTCTCATAGAGGGAGTGGTCCTACAGATGGGCGGCGGTGCCGAGTGCTGGACTCCTCGATGCTGCACAGCACACGTGCCCAATGACTGACCATGCGTCCAATTTCGAGCCCTCCTCCTATAGTATTAAAACACCAGCATCACTCTCTGGTTGTTTCAGCAGCACGTGCATTGCCCCACCCTGCCCCGTAGATGGTTTCTTGCTTCCAGTCGCCTTCTTGTAATATAACAATCTGGGTGTAACTGGAGAGAAGTGCCGATACATCCGATGTGCTTCCCCTTACAGAACTGGAAAACAGTGGCTACACCCCGCACCCTCTGGGTGGGGCTCTTTCCCTTACTGAACCGGAGGACAGACATAGCTGCCAAGGTTTCAGAATGCTGTGTGACATTTTCATAATTTCAGTGAAATTATGAGTGACATTTCAACGACTAGGAGTGTCCCTCTCATGTGCGCAAAATTAACGCCCGGTGTAACGGTTTATTGGAAGTCACTTTTACCTGTGCTTACACGGCTCTTCTTAGTGCACTGCTCAGAGCCAGCATGGCGCGATCGTGCTTTAAGTGTCACTCTTTTGTGAGCAAAACCAAGCAATAAAGACAAGTGAAACATAAATATTCGAAATTACACTCCATTGAGCAACGAGAAAGTCTAAGAAGTCACTGGACTAAGTGCGCTAACGGGAGGCAGCTAAAAACTGAGGAGAACAGTCATACTACTTCATGCAGTGGAAGGCATGGGTGTAATGATAATGCAGAAAGTGATGTTATCTGCGTGGTGCCTTTAAGAAGCAAGCAGATTATTTCGAAGGGTTAATAGCTAAAGTGCATGAGGTGAATCAACAAAAAATGTCTGACAGAGTCCCTACAAAAACAAAAGTTTGTGCTTGTAGTAGGAAGAAACTATTGTTTCTAGCGCGTTCGTAATGAGCCCTAAAAGAAAGGTAATCCGATGTAAATAGTTTGTTTCGCAACATTGGAAAGAAATAATTTATGTTATTATTAACACACTGACAGTACACACACTCGGGTGGGTGGCAGTGGCTGGTACCTACTTACTGGTCTTGAGTTTTGCAGCACTGCAGGCAGTTTTGCTGACGTCGGCGACTCTGCAAGGCAGCAGGCCTACGGCTGGGAGCCACACCCCACCGGCAACCTTTTTGCTTTGCCGCCTGCTTTAAGTCCAGGCTGACGGGTGTCTTTATTGCGACCAGTCTGTCCTGTCAGCCGCTGCAACTGGTCACAGTGACAGACAGTCAGTCTCATGACTCCGTGACAACTCTCTCTCTGGGCTCAGCAATAATGAATTTGCCGGCCATAATAAGAGCTTAATATTACAGCCACTGAGGTGCGGGAGGCCCATTTTGAGCAGCAGGTAGCACTGAAAGCTGAGTGCCAAAATTGCAGCCGGCGCCGCAGCCTGCAAACCAGTAGCCTCCCGTCTTGCTTACAAACTCCCCGCTCTGGCAGCCATTGGGCACTACTACCTAATGACACATCAGGCTGTGTGACTCTCAGAGCCACGCGGCGCCGTACGAAATGATAAATACATTGTAGTGAAACTGTCAGCGCCCCAAGCCTGCAGGAGCCGCGCGCACAGGCCACGGGCGGCGCACCGCCAGCTGCCACACTGACACACTAGTTTGCAGCGCTTTTAGTGACAGCTGAGACACCTGCATGTGCGTGACAATGCATTTCAGTGTGGTGATGCAGAGCACCACACTGAAATGCGTTAGTCTAACGCTTGATGCGTGATACGTGGCAGGACTGGACAGAGGCTACACCCCGCACCTCTCATGGTGGGGCTGCCCCTCGGAACACCTTATAATCTCGTCTGCTTTGAAGGGTGCCTGACTCTCCCTGGCGGTTGGAATGTGCCTGATAAGTGCTTGAGAAGGGCAGTAATAAAGTGCGGCCACTATGTGTGTACAGGGTCGCTGTAGCCACGGGGGGGCAGGAGTGGGGCATAAAAATGCCTGACCCCCCTAAATACAACTGCGAGGTTGTCGGAGATCGCTTTCAGACTCAAGCTTGCTCTGCCATGCCTATGGAGCTGGTGAGGTCCTCCCAAGGGCTCCAGTCCTAAAAAAGAAAATCAGCTAACAGGGCTCAGTTTTTACACAGATGCCATCTGACTTTTAGCAGTGCCAGCTGAAGATGTGGGTGGAACTAATAGAGTAAGGGGGTGGAGCCAGTGGAGGGAGTGGGTGGAGCCAGAAAAAAGTGGGTGTGGCCTCCGACAAACATTTGAGCACCTGCACTTCATATTTTACAAATTAAGCACTGCTCTGTATACAAGAAAAACCATTGTATAGTGCAGTTCAGTTGTTGGCTCCGGGTGCATTGGGTTCTTCGAGAACCTACAAACCCTATATTTCCCCGCATTCAGAAGGGTCTAGCGGATGTAATGGTATATTGCTTTTGTAAATCAGCCATCATGACAAAAAGTTCCAAGTGAAAATGGCAGTTTATTTCCTACTCATTTACAATATTTCTTTATTTCAACAGCTAGTTTCTTTGGGAAAACCTTGAGGGATTGACACATATGACCCATTGTTGAATATGGAATTTTGTTTACTTTTCAGAAATCTATAGCTTTCCTGGATCACCAATGGGTTTCACACTGTTTTCCAGCACAAACTGAAAGTAGGCTGAGAGCAAAAGAAGTAGGAAAAATGGGCTACCTCTTTGTTCAGCTCTGCATGTGCCTAAAAGCTGGGAAGATGGTGACGTTAGCACAGCAAACTGTTCATTATGCCTTTTTTAGGAGAAAAAACAGACACTTTTTTCCTATTTTTCCCCAAAAACTATAAATGTAGCTATATTTTGGCTATTTTCTCAGTCCCTGCCTGGGGAATCCACAAACCATGAACACCTTTAGAACCCCTAGAATGTTGGCAAAAAGGGCACAAATTTGGCATGGATAGCTTATGTGAAAAAAATGTTATAGAGCCCTAAGCGCACACTACCCCGAATAACCAAAAAAGGGCTCAGCGCTGGGGAGTGGGGGGGGAGAGAATAGGTGGGGATGGGAGGCCCAGTAGTTAAGGGGTTAAATTTGGTGAGTGTTGATGATGCCAGATTAGGAAAAAGAACAAGCTTCACACTTTTTACTGGATGGTCCTTTTAAGAATATATGGCTTTTAATATAAGTACATATCTGATGTTCATGTACTCCTTACCGAGTCCTAACAGCATATACATTTATTCTCATGTGACAAGTAACAGACACAAAATTCACTTTCCCATTATTTAGTTAACAAAAATATCATCCAAGATTCAGAGGTAATCCTGTGTTCTCATAGTTACATAGCCAAGACAATTTGCACAAAAGCATACTGTGCGTTTCAATGGCCGTTTAGTTTAAAGGGGCTATCTTGTGAATAATGTCACAATAGATCTCAAAACCCTAGCTGACATCATCAAACAAACAAATATTCTAGAACGCCTAGTATGAGTGACAGTTAGAGATACAGGACTGAGCAAAGAAAACGTTTTTCTCTCTTCAGTTGATAGCCCCTTTAGCGAAAAGGGGAGATGAGGTTTCCACTGGGGCAAATGAGCAATGTGAGCAGAGTGTGACTGTTTCTGGTCTGACTGCCAGATGCAAAAAAATAATTATTTTTTTTGCAAAAATAAATAATAGATATATCACTGCCCTTGGGAGGCAAGATGGCGGCCGCACGCCGGCCGACTGGCTAGCGCTCCCAGGATCTCTCTCCCCCTCGCGGCAACCTGAGTATGCTGTAAACCCCCTCCCCACAGCCCGTGTACACCATAGAACTTACCGGAGGCCCCCCAACGGCATGCTGTTACTGGAGGCGGCTATTTGGGCCACAGCACGGAGATTTCTTGGCTCGAAAAATAAATAAATATATAGGGATACTGAATCGAAATGCTTTCCTATAGATCTTGTTTTATTGAAATCGATACAGGGAAAATGTAATGATCCCCAATTGGTTTCATGCTTCCTACATAATCACTGTTTCAGAAGCTGGCATGGACGTAATTTAGAGGTTGCCGAAGGATGCAACTGCGACCACTGGCTTTCCCTTTTCTACCCCTGGCACTGCTCTTGTGTCCCCTACATTAGAGATTGCAAAGGGAAGATCAAAGGCAGAAAATAAGCAGAACTCTCTAAGGGGTTTGGTTACTTTCAGCAGCCTCTGATCGTTTCCAACCCCAGACACCGCAGCAGCTTATATTCAGCAGACGGGGCTATTTGACCTGATCCACGTTTTTCATGTGTCCCCATGCTGTGAATGTATTTGCTTTTAAAATGCAAATAGAAGGAATGTGATGCTGCAACTATACAGTCCCTTCACTAGAGGCCGCCACACTCCAGAATGGTCCGCTACTGTAAGTTTCCTTGTTCTCTTGCAGTTTCTTACTGAGCATTGGGGGCAGTGGGGGCCTGGCACCAGTCTGGACTGGGAACTCAAAGCAGCCCTGACAAATTTTGTCAGACCATCCCAAGTACGGTGCATAGCGAGTGCAGCGAGCGATTTTGACCACTACAAAGGGATGTTTGTGGGGGTGGGTGGGACTATTGTCACAAGAAAATTTGGAAAAAATGGTGCATTTTACAACACATTTGTCATTATATATTCAATTGTATTAGCTTTTAAAACATAGTAAATTATGACCTTACTGTGTACCAGGATATGACAATCTTTGTTGGGACTCTTCAATGATTCCCTCACTATAACCCTACAACAGTGCCTGTCATCTCTCCATATCCCCTCTCTCATATGTATTTTATTTGTTTTATTGCACCTAACAGTGTAGGGTGTCGGAACACTTTACATCACACACAAATACAGAGCTAATGAATCATCTATGTAATCAGTGTATAGAAAATGTTACATAAGGCAAAGGTGTAGGATTCACATGTCATCCATAGTGGTAGAAATTGTTTAAGAGTGCTTGGTCTGGAGAAGCACAAACTCAGGATTCAGAACATAACAGAGTGATTAGGGTTGACTTTTATAATGAGAATTTATTTCTACCCAAACAAACCTTTTTAGCAATATCAGGATAATGAAAGACTGGGAAAAAACATAACTTTCTAACCTGTACCATGCAGCGCTTTGATGGCAGTTCATAGCTCACTGTGCTAGATTAAGACTGTAACTTATGAACTGCACAGTAATAAAAGAATCTCTGTGACAATGCAGTAACCCACTGAGCTATGCGCATAAAATTTTGCTCTTTGATATGCATGGTACATGTTCTTTGCGGCAGGCATATTAACCCTCTGCACTATCTTAGATGAGTCAAAACTGCCACTAGACAAAACTCCCATCTCTCTCCAGCAGGGACATTAATCACAAGAATTATCTTGACACTTTTATTATTTCCCGAAATCTACTGAATATATAAGGAACTTTGCAGTGCTTTTAAAACTGCTGCACTGCTACAAAACCAGCCCCCACCTACAAAATCAGCCCCCCACCCTTCTAGCCTCCCAGGGAAATGCCCGATGCCCGGTATGGCCAGTCGGGCCTTGCCTGGAACGGAGGCACGTGCAGCTGGAGAGAGTCGATGATAGGACACGCGCACCAGCTTGTCCCAGTCCCACCAAATAGGCCATGCCTCTCTTGCTTGGCTTTGTTACCACCAGTCTGGGCCTGTTATATCTCTGCCTGGCCTCAGAGAGAGCATACGCAGAGCCAGCTACATACAACACTCCTAGCGAGCTAATAAAAAGTAAGAACCCCTGTATTGACTGTGTATTGAGGTCTGTTACCCAAAGTGGTTTCGGGGCATTTTCTGCATCCTTAACGTATAACACACTCTGGGACCATGTATTAAATTTACTAGTAAACAACTAATTCACTGAGTATGTAATTAAGGACCAGATATACAACGCATTTTTGAGGTCGCAAACAGCCCAATTCACATAAATGACCTAAAAATGCTTTTTTAAGTGTACAAACACTAAACTGCGATTCTACAGAATAGCAATTTGGGTTTGCGATTCGATATTTGGAAGGGCCGTGTAAAAGTCACCCCTTCCAAATACCGAAACATAGTGGTATGCATTAACGTTCAACACTTCAAAGGTGGTGGTAACCCATTCGCAAAAAGAAGGGATCAAGAGGGGCCCCTTCCATTTGAAAATGTTTTTTAAAACATTTTTATAGAGCTAGCAATGGTTCTGTAGACTACTGCTTTCTCTTGAAAAATGAAAATTCAATGTTTCATTTTATTTTTTCAAATACATCCCATTTTTCCTTTAAGGAAAAACATGAAACATTGCTTTATTAGAAAGCAATCACTGACATTGTGATCTGCTGACCCTAGCATGCCACCATCTATGTGATAGCTACCATTCTTAAGGGGTCACAAAATGCAACCTACTGCATTAATATTCATGAGGTATGTTGATTTGCAGCACACTAGGAACCGCTATTTTAAATTTAAATCTTTCATACATTAAGAATTGCGATTTCCAAATTGCGATTCAGTAAATTCGCAGATTTGGAAATCACATTTCCCAATGTTAGTACATCTGGGCTAAAAAAAATATATATATATATATATATATATATATATATATATATATATATATATATATATATATATATATATATCCCAATTTCTCACCCTAAAACAATCCTTCAAGCAAAGCCCACAGTTCCGTGCAAATAATGTTTATTCAATTAATGAACTCCATCTGCCATTATGCGTTTCGACCATTGCTGGTCTTGATCACATGACCCTATATATATATAAATTTAAAAGTACAAATGATTACTCAGACTATCTTCTAGAATTCAACTTCTGATTATCAGCCCTTCCTTAGATATTTAGAAGTTATCTGCTGAAAAAGCTAAAGGACTGGGGGTAGATTTAAAAACATTTTGCGCTGGGTTAGTGTCACAAAAGTGACGTTAACCAGCACAAAAATTTTTTCCCTAATTTAATTTCCAGTGCAAAACTTGTTTTGCGCTGGAAAGTACCCTAAAAGTTACGTATAGCAGCCCAAAGAACTGTTTTGCGTTACTTAGCACCAATGGGGCATTACATGGGTGGCACATAGGCATTCCCGTACAACCACACATGCCTTTTGACGCAAAACCCTATCTACAAACAATAGCAGACAGGGTTTAGCGCCAAACGTTAACGTCAATTGAAAGGAGGTGTTAAAAGGAAAAATGTTTTTATTCCTCCTTTGTTTTCTGACTCTGCATGGGTGCTGCACTGTGCAGCACAAAACATATGGTAGACTCACGCACACACCCTAGCACTATGGCTTACGGCAGCTAAAATCTGCGCCGGCGCTAGGGAGAGGGGAAGAGCGAGCCATATCTCTGTAGATATGGCACTCTCCTGCTCCCTCCCTGTCACGCAATGCAGCACAGGTTTTTGGCTGCTGTGACTGTTCTGAAAAGTATTGTTGCAAAGTGAACATTTCCTGCTGAAATATATCACATTTCTATGATCTATTAGCACTGCTGTATCAAAGCCTATGTAGAAACAAGCTTCTGAAACTAACAGGTAACATTGATAATCTCAGGGCATTTACGGCACTGCGACCGGTGCGGCTGCACTGGGAGCTGACCTGGAGAGGGGCACTGACCTCGGGGGTGGGGGGCTGTGTTAGCAATAACTTACGTTTTAAAAAACACCTGCTGCAGAGTTCCTTGTGTGTCCAGCTTTCTTGCAGCAATAAAAATGTCAAGTAACTCTTGTGATTAATGTTTCTGCCATAGAGAGAGATCAGAGTTCTGTCTAGTGGCAGTTTTCACTCGCCATAAAGTAGCGCAGAGGCTTAATAGGCCTGATGCAAAGAACAGATCTGTATGTTATGGTGATAGCTGAGTGGATTAGTGAAGCCAGCCTTTACCAGGGCTTTAAAACAAATGAAATGTATGTAAGAGAGGGGCTATGGGGAGATGAAGGCACTTTTGCTGGGTGGCCGTGAGGGAATCAGAGGAGGGCATTGGAGGGTGGGGTGCCAAAAAAGATTGTTGCATTGGGCACCACCAGTGCTAAACCCGGCCCTGGATAATCTGCCATTCTGGAAAAACAGTGAGCCATATTTACCAATTTCTCATGCAGTGCAGTGCAGCAGCCGCAAATGCTGCGCTGCGTGTGAAGGTGAGATCAGGAGAACACCAAATTTACTGAAATATGGCACTCTCCTCCCCTCTCCCTAACGCTGGCACTGAAATTAGCTGCTGTGCGCCACGGAGACACCTTTGCGCCATAGTGCAAGGGTGTCTCCGTGAGTCAAGCAAAGATTTTGTACTGGAAGGCTACCCTTCCAGTAAAAAATAATATGCTTAGACTAATTTTAAACATTTTCCCACTTTGTATGTGTGCTGAACAGTGCAGCACACATGCAAAGTCAGAAAATAAAGGGAAAAATAGCGTTTCTCCTTCATAGCGCCTGGTTGAACGGTGAGTTATTTTCGGCTGCTAAACCCTGTCTACTTTATTTAGTAAATTGGGTTTAGGGTCAGAAACCTTGGGTGGTTGCATGGGAACACCCATGCACCACCCATGGTACTCCCCCTTGGAGCTAAGTAATGCAAAGTAGCGCTATGCGCTGCTTTGCGTTACTTTTACTTATTTCCAGCGCTAAACTAGCGCTGGAAAGAAAATCAGACAAAAAGATTTTGCGCCAATTTGCTTCACTTTTGTGACGCAAACACAGCGTAAAATCTTAGTAAACCTGCCCCAGTGTGTTTTACCGCACTTGAACATCGCCAGAGAAGTACTTGACACAGACTGCTTAACTATTGCTGAGAATTTCAAAAGGGTTCCTAGCTGATAAACTGAATGTCATTAGTACATTTGTGATTCCATGAGGAGAGGATTCAGTCTAGTGACTAAGTTGTATTGGTCAATCAAAAAGCAGCAGGTTTACATCTCAGCTTCCTAACATTGCCAAATTGTGTGATTCTAGGCAACTTACTTTTGTTCTTGTGCCTCAGTCCGCTTTCTTATGTGTGTTACGCAAGAAGTCACATTCATTCTATTGTGGTAACAATACCTCCCCTGTTCTGACCCGGAGAGTGATTGTTTTCTTCACATATACCCACATACCTTGAAAATCTATGCCCAAGCCTTCCATTAGTATATACTAGACTAGAATAGAATTGAGAATTTACTTCCAGTTGTGTGTGAGGGGGAGGGGCAGTGCTGCTGCCTCTTTTGAGCCAGTTATGTGTGTAAGATCAGCTTTCCCTGTAACTTAATATATTGTTACGGCTTTGTGTGTGAAAGAAGCTTGTGCTCTTATAGTGAACGTCCTTATATTAGGGACGTGTACACTCCCTCTGCCCATGCTATACTGACTCAGCCGATGCTATACCTGTTCTCTTTGTGAAGAAGCATTTGCTGCACTAGTCAGTGATGTACTAGATTTCATAGTGCGAAATGTCTACATGCTTTACAGTAATGTTTTGTGTGACTACGAGGTAGTCTTCAAATCTTACCAAGGCGTGGCCAAGAAATGCTTCGAGTGAACTACCATCGTCACTATAAAGCTGTGTCCAGATATTGTACAATTTTGGGATTGGCTGTTAGAAAATACCACTTCACATACTATTTTTCAAACGTAATTTTGGCACCAACCCTCAACTCCCCTGAAAAATAATTGTTAAATCATCTCCGGGTTCCTTAATGCTACTCACCCAATTTGGTTAAAAATGCTCACTCTGCTCACTGGAGCAATGTGGACTCTCCAATGTGGAGCTCTCGAGTGAGGCTTCCTTTAGATGTAGCAAAAATAATCCCCTTCACTTAAAGTGCAGTAGCTATCCTTATAAAGGCTTCTGGGATGCAGTGAATCACAGAAGAAGCCTGCGATGTGAAGAAATATCAGAAGAATGAGTGAAGCCTGTACAGGGGCGGGTCCTCCATTTGAGCGGAGAAGCGTCGCCCCACAAGCCCCAGAGCAGAAAAATAAAACGGTAATAAATTAACTTTATTACCGTTTTATATTTCAGCCGCAACCCGTCCTGAACTAAGTGTCAGGACGGAGCAGGGGTCAGAGCTGCCGCGTGGCAGCAACAGAGAACTATGCGTGTCTGTTTGCCCAGCCGTCTTGGGCTGGCCAGCCAGACATGCGCATTTTAAAGTTCTCAAACCTAGCTGTCTTATACAGCTGTCTTAGAGAATGCACAGGCCTCGAGGGCTCTTAGGAGTGCTGGGAGAGCCCGCTCTATCCTATCCTGGTGCTGCTTTCATGCTTTGAAAGCAGCGCCAGGATTGGGTAGTGCAGTGTCCTGCGTCAGAGCTTCCTGTGAAGACTCCTGAGGGAGGAGGATGTTGTGCTGTAACTCACCAAGGTAAGTCTAATTTCTTTTTTTGGGCCCGCGCCGCCACCCTTGGTACAAGCCAGCCGCCACTGGTGATGCACCTAGTTAACAGATCGAAAGAGAAGGGCACCCATGTCGCGCAAGCATCCATGCGCACCTCGGTGTCCTGCACTGAGTATAGTGGAAGCGGATGGGGCCTATGACAGACATCAGCCCTTCCACAGCAGAGGAAAGTGGGAGCTGCCCAAAGAAAACCAGCAGGGATCTGAGGAGGTGCACTGGTGTGTGAGTGGGCACTCCTGTACTCCTGCTCCCCAGATGTCAACCATACTCATCAGCAGTCCCTCACACAGGGAGTAGCTGGCAGAGGCCTCGGACCTCCGGGCATCAACAACTTCTAAAGCTCGTAATCACAAGATCCAAGACACCCATCCTGTAAGTCGGACAAGGACATAAGCCCCATTTACAGCCTATTATAACAATCAATTGGAAAGCAATTGGCATGCATTGAACTGCAACTTCCCGAAGCTGCACTGGAAACGTCGTATACGCTCAACGTACGTACGCACGTCGTCGTCGGATCGACAACTGCCAGGTTCGCTGCCGGCGTTTGCTCCCGCTCCTCATTTTCTCCTCCGTTTTCCCCTCCATCCCTCCTCAGACCCCAGGACCGGGTCGAGGTGCTCCTGGGAGGGGCGTAGAGGAGCATTTAGTAGAACACTACAGAATGGCACAGTGAGCTCAGTGAGCCCCGGGCCCCATGTTTGGAGTATAGTGGAGTGAGGACAAGCAGGGACAGGTGGCAGTGCAGCGAGGTACTCGGCGGCGGAGCGCGGAACGCGCTGTGGTGAGAGGCGTATTACAACAGGTAAGGCTCAAAGCCGCGTGGGTCACACAGGTAGAGCGGAAGCGGGCAGCGGTAGGATGGTGCGGCTTGCTCCCCCTTGGTGGCCCCGCACTGCCTTTGGTGATTTTGGTGACTTTGGTGACTGTTGTCTCTGTTAAGCCACATGCTGCACGCTGCTCACTGCTCCCTGGTAACCCTGTTTTTTAAATTAAATACTGCGGACCCGGGCAGAATTTTACTCGCTACCAACAGTAGCAGCCGTCCTCCAGTTATTAGGTATATCCCTGCCTCTTCCCCCCCGCTCCTGTGTAAGGAAGAATCAGGAGAGTGTAAGGGGCGAAAGGCACAAGGGCAAGGCTAGTGAAAATAAAGTGAATTGCAAGGCCGGCCCTCTGCCCTTTGCCCCCGGCTATTGGAAGCAGCTAGGTAGCTGCATACGAGGTTTGCCTGTGGCGTATCTGCATTTCTCCTTCTCTGGCAGTGTGTGCCAGCTGGGGCAAGAGGAACAAGCATTGGCATAGCCAATAGGTCTCGCTTTTGGGACCTTATAAGTATTTAGTTTTGCAGCACAATATCCTTGGTGCAACAACATCAAGTGTTGCATGGCTAAACACTTATAAGGTCCCAAAGGCGAGACCTATTGGCTATGCCAATGCTTGTTAGCAATGCACCAGGGTCCCTATTTACAGGAACCGATGTGTGTTCTGTCACATTCAAAGCTTTGATTGCCTTACTGCAGTTTTATAAATGGGTGTTTTCCAAGTGGTGAACACTTAACAGAAAATCGCTGCCCTATGGTTACTTTCCCATCAGCACACTGAATGGCGTTTCACACTTTGCCATGCAACACAATGGGGCTACCTTCTACTGTGGCTAGCACTGAGCGACAGTTATTGACTATGGCGGACTGGTCTACAGGTAAATGGGGCCTGTAACTGCGAACGGGTGCTGTAGGAAAGTTGGGAAGGCATGCTCAAAGTGACATATTATACACCCACGTAGCTAAGATGCAGCTTACCATCACGTAGCGTCCGTTTTCCCCATACACAACAATTCTACCTCTGTTGATTAGGAGTCTGCCCTTTGGTTTGCAGTTTGATCCGAACGAGAGCCTTGGTGTGCTGACAGACTCACAATCAATCTGCGCCCCCTGCCTTTTGGTAAGTGTACTGCTAATTGGGCACAGAATGAACAATTCTCCTTATTTATGGATTCCATCCAGCCCAAAGGTCCACCACACACATGTAAGATTTTTAATCCCCTCTCTTAATACTGAGATGCCTTAAGAGTCTTTATGGTGCCTAAGCAGCAAAATGTGCGTGAAAGGTAATCCCAAGGCATACTTCTGCACGACCTAAACTGGGTGCACTGGTAATAATGGCCCTACTTCATAATAATGATTTTCTATATAGTGCGCACCACAAATGGTTGTCTGTAGATATTTCAATAATGGGCATAATTGTTATCATACTCAATGGCACTTATTATGTCAACTTCAAATTAACGGAAGGCTTATCAACTTGCAACCTGCAGCTTTCCTGGACGAGTACTCGACCATCTTGTTTTTTTACAGAGTGCTTACTTTACACCTACTGGCATCCAAGAGCTGTAGCATCAGAGGCTACTATCGCCCATCTTAATGATACTTATGTTATCAACCTCAGAAGTGTGAATGGCTGAGCCACCCAACAAGGTTTAGAATCTCTGGTTTGCAATTAACCTGCACATTTCTGCTATGGGCACATTAACCAACTAAGCTATCATAGTAGTATGCTGAAAGGACATGAGACCTCCTAAAAAAGTTTAGAAAGCTATTAAAAATGACGACTAGAGATCAATGTAAAATGATGTTTTGGAAAAGTTGAAGAAACAAATTAATTCACACTATCCAAACATGAGTGTTACCATAAACAAGCATTGGCAAAGCAAATACGTCTGGCTTGAATTTGTTAATGCAAGCAAACATAGGTTTGCAGAAATGCTGTTGTCTGCATGGCGTGCACAAATGCTGTTGAAGCACGATAAAAGCAGATATATTTCCTTTGCCTATCCTGAGAAAAAGTAGCAAAAAGTATTGCTTTCTGCCTAGAATGCATGTGACAGATAAAGACGTAAATAGTTTAATGGCAGAGTCTACTTTCCAGATGTAAAATAATCCCACATACATTCCAATGGAACCAATTAAAATGAAATACCAGCATTTGTAAAGCTCCGGAGAGGTGTCCCAGCGCTGGGGGCCCTCAGGAAGATTAAGGAGCTTTTGCCCAAAGTCACATGGTGCTAGGCTAACCTGCCGTCGGCATTGGGGATCGAACCGTGAACCACGTGGTCTGGAGTCAGGCACCCTGGCCGCTGCACCACACCTCTTCCACTTCCAAGGAGGTGGAAAGATACATCAAACAGCCAATAGTACGAGGGGCAAGAGACAGTTAGTTTATTCTTCTGGAATGAACCAAAGTCCGCTCTGTTTATATGTCAAAGAATTGATAACAATAGATCATGCAGACAGCTGTGCCTCAAGCAGACCTAAAAAGAGCGCGGGTTTCACACAGGAAAAATCTGCTGTCACATTTCTAGATAAACCTACGAGTATGGTTAGAAGAACGCTGTGTGCCTCTCTTAAGTATCAGCAAACAAACTCATGTTCCTGACACGATTTATGAAAACGCAACTAAATTGGAGACACTTTGTGAGTAGCCCCGCCCACCTGTTCAGTTTAAAGAACTAGAGAAAGTGTGTAAAGGCACTGTCGCCAGCTGACTATTTTTAAAACTGTATTATTGAAACTGTTGTTTGTGCTTTCGAAAAAACTGCATTCAAGCATTCTGACGACCGAGCCTGAAAACATACACAGAAACGCAAAACACTCGACTGAGCGGCAACAGCATTTCTTGCACAGGAACAGACCAATGGAGACAGTAGTTAGTTGCACTGCACAGGAATATAAATAGGATCCGCTTCTATGAAACACGCGCGCGCGCGCGCGCACACACACACACACACGGAAATAGAAATGACAAACAGATGTTATTCAGCAGTGTAACGTAGGCACATGGACATAGAACAAGAGAGGAGCGGGGACGAGAGGGGCGAGCGAGCGCGGCAGCCTGCTCCACACGCGCGCGCGCGCACACACACACACAGAAATAGAAATGACAAACAGATGTTATTCAGCAGTGTAACGTAGGCACATGGACATAGAACAAGAGAGGAGCGGGGACGAGAGGAGCGGGGGCGAGGGCGAGCGAGCGCGGCAGCCTGCTCAGCTGACCAGATGCTCGTGCGTCATGGCCTTTTGCCGGCATGTTTTTCCAATTATCGCGCACGCGTCTGGGCACGATAATTGGAAACACATGTCTGCCGCGCGTAACCATCCGAAAAAGGCCAGCCACGACGCACGAGCGTTTGGACTGCTTCTGAAACCCCCTTACTTAAAGTCTTCGCCTAGCAGCGCTTGCGCGCTACTCGAGGCTCGACCTAAAAAGCAAGAGGAGGAGGACTGTCACTTGTGGCCTGCGGTATTAATGAGGTCTTGAGCTGTCTTGAGCTGACCTGTGTTTTGAACTCTGTCAGGTCCACAATAAGAGCTTGTTGTGGTGAAATTTGCCTCCCTTCTGCCTCCTCGGAGTAGTAAGTCTCATATCATGAGATCAGGTCGTACAAGGGAACAATACAATTTTCGTTTCAAGACCAACTACAAAAAGGCTTAAAGCTGCAAGGGAAATTCAAACCCGTTCCCAAAGGATATATCGCAGGTTAATGATATGGATCTTGAGGAACTGTCGGCCATTAATAGGTCATCATCAAGTCCGGAATGTGAATTAACTGTTTTGGGTCAAATATACAATCAAACTTCCGTCAGTTGGACCTACTTCTCTCAGCCCAGCATAATGGAATATTTTAAACTGTCTGACAGATCCCAATGTGAAGCCCAATGTGAAGCCGATGCGTCTTTGTCTACGCCTGCACTTAAAAACATGTCTATCAATAGTTCAGACTATTTGTGATGGTGCTCTATCCCAAGGTGACGAAATGAGAAAATGTGTGAAACGGTCTGTTGCTTCTACTTCTTTGACCTCTAATGCATCTGCTGCAACAATTACGCCATATGAAGTGGGGAACTCTGATGTAGTGGTAGCTAAAGCTCAACTCCATTATGCTCCCGAAGCCTGTCAAGTAAACATGCTGTCAACTAAAACTATGTTGCTGCCCCAAAAGAACTGTGCATTACATGTGGAAGATAATCCTTGGGATATAACCGAGTGTAATAAGGCCTCAAATGACTGTGATGTTTCTGTTATCTGCTTGGGTGAATTTCAAACTAACCATAGCTCTATTAAATCTCAGTCACCTAAGACTGGGACTGAGAGTGTCTGCGAGAGTCTAGGGACATCTAGAACTCAGTCACCCAATAATAAGAATGTCTTAAACCCATTTAGTCCTGGGTTACGTGATGGGGAACAGGTCCCAGACGTTCATCCCACTTTAGTCCCTTTAAAGAGTAAATCTAGAAATTTTGAACAGGGTTCAAAGAATGTAGCCCAAGTAGATAATTCCTTGAACTCTGAAGACCTCTCGTTCCTAGATAAATATGATGTTTCTATTATAACTAATGAGCGTTCTGCTATACCTAAAAGTGCAGATAATAATGGAGTGTGGCTAAATTTGTTAAACACAATGAACGCAATAACAGCATTACATTTTCACTCAAATAAGCTTGATATACAGGTGGAATTATTAAATACTTTAGCAGTTTATGTGGCGGGCATTGATACAAAATTACATAATCTGACAAACTTGGTGGTAAAGGCTCGGACTGATGTCAACAATCAATTAATCAGATGCATGTGTTCACACATTTTAGATAAAGTATCTGACCTTCCGACAATAGTAGGGTTACTCATTGATGAAGTAAAAAAAACAGTTGGGGAAATCGTATCCTAAACGATCCCTCATTTGTTATAATGAATTGGGAATCAGTTTACCCAGTGCGAGTGTGAAGCAGCAACAATCTCAGTGAGATGTGCCCCCTGATAATACTAGGGCACCAGTGGAGAGTGATGGGGAGTCAGAGGTACGTCTTGGTTTAGCCACCCAAATCGATGAATGTCAAGCTTTTCAGGGAAAAGAAAAAGCAGAGACAATCCAGGTTATTAATTCCATATGTTCAAACTCAGGAGATAGCTTTAGTGATGTTCTCCCATATCGAAAAGGGCTAGGAAAAGGTTTCAGAAGGCCCGGAATAAAGCCAAGAAGTCAGTCGTTTCAGTGGCCTCAGTAGCAAAACTCAGGGATTGTTACCCTGTTTTTAAACCAGCTAATCAGAAATGTCTAGGCCATGACTGCTCCCAAAAGGCGGCAGAATCTCCTTCTGACCTATTGAAGCATCAGAATACCGAATTGAGGAGTGAGGTTCAGCCCTCTGTACAGTGTAGTAAAAAAGACGTTCATACTGCCACCGTTATGACGGCTCCTGATACAGTTGGCATTAATAAAGGAGGTGTGTCTAGGTATGACAGCAAGTCCCAGACTTCGAGTGAGAGTAAGCAGACTCTAGGATACGCAGGTAGAGAAATAATCTGTCATCCGCAACCTGAGATTGAATTGCAAGCATATAAAGAGACTATGCTCTCGTCCCAAGAACAAGTAGTTTACACATCGCACAGGTTTAGTCCAGCCGATATGACAAAGCCCTGTGTCACTCAGAGCTTAACGCCCCTTAAAGAATATAAAAATAACTATTTAGTTAATGATAACAAACCAGGCCCAATAAGATCTCTACGTGCTATACAGGAAAATAATACCCCTAACAGGGGGAAATTAGTACTGCATCCCCTATATGAATCTTGGGGCACTCATGACAGTCTTAATCGGAGTTTAATCTTGAAAATAATCTCAACCTTTCCTGATTTATCATTTATTAAAACCACTGATCTTTTGTCTGTGCAGTTCAAACAAATACCACCTAACTCACATTGTGAGTCCACTATAACAACTTGGATCACTAATGAAATTGTGAATAAAATCTTAGACTGAAGTGCGTATATTATGGAATGTGGTATTAAGGTTGAGAATTGGATTCCTTTAAAATACCCCCCGATCTTAAAGGTATTGGCTCCTAAGGTGGAAAAAGACAGAATAAAGGTGGGAAGTAATAAGTTAAATCCAGTACTCAGAGGTGCAACAGGTCCAACAGATAAATCACCTTGCAACACAGGCCTGTTGATTACTAATACTCAAACAGGAGGGCATACCTGCGAATGGTTATCTAAAAATAATATGCGAGTGGAGGATTGGTCTTGGCTTCCAGCTACCCTTGCAAATGTGCATCGAGTAGAAGAGAATTGAATGTTATCAGCTTTAAACAATAAAGATGTGCAATTGAGACTATGCTCATGGAATGTGCAAGGGTTGACCCATCTATTGTCTGACCCAGATACAACTTTATTTTTAAATTCTTTTACAATCTTACTATTCCAAGAAACATGGAGAGAACAAGCAACACCCTTGCTAGGGTTTAATGAGTATAATCTCCCGGCAGTGCACATTAATAAATCAGGTCCTGCAAAGTGCGGGCTCTCGTGCTATAATGCGGCTGACCTAAATTTAGTAGTAGAAGTGGTCGATCTTGATTTGGATTGGTTACAATGCCTTGTTTTGCAGAACAAAGATTTTAGTCTAATTATACTTAATGTATATCTAAGTGCCAGGAAAAGTAAGACTACACAGTTGTATGTCATGCGGGATATCCTAAGTACATTAATAATCCGGCACTCAGTTGCCGGTTTTATAGTTTATGGTGATTTTAATCTACATTTGATTTCTTTAAATCCCGTAAATGGAAAGATTAACTGTACTGCAAAAGAGTGTTGTGATATAATGCACCAGTTTGGGTTTACCCTGTTAAAAGAAAAATCTGGGTTCATTCCATCGTTTAAATATTCTAAATACGGTTCAATCATCGACTATACTTTTATTTCAGAAAATGTAAGATCAAAACTGTTTGAATATAAGGTAACTCCTCGACTCAATAGTTATATTGAATTCTTCAGTGAACCGTAACACTAGATTTAATGAGCTCCCCAACATGGCCCACTCTTCATACAATCTGAAGAGGTTAGTTTGGTATATGGATAAACAAGAATAAATATTAAAAGTTGCTAAAATAATAATAAAGGACAGTGACCAGTGCGAGGTGGGGGCTGTCAACATGATTAATAAATGGAATTATATAACATCATCCTGGGTGGGAAAATGTTCAATCCAATATCATAAGAAATAAAATAGTGCATTAAGATCCCCGAACAAATGGTTCACCTCTAAGCTATTCAAGCTAAAAAAATCACTTAATAGGCTGCACGGGGTGCCTATTCCCATAGATTCCAGCAATCCTATTTTGTTTATAAGGATAAAATGATTGCACTAAGAAAAGCGTATAAACAAGAAGTTTGGAAGGCTAAATCTTACTATCAAACCGGGCTTTGGAACAGATTACTATATGCCTCCAAACAAAATAATGCAAAAAACTTTTGGGAAGTAATCAACAAACTCGAAAGGGGAGGCAGGAGGGCATTCTGTGTAAACCTATCAGAAACTGAATGGGTACATTTTATTACTAATCTATATCGCATGGTGGATCTAGCTGTAAAAAAACCAGATATGTGTTTCAATTATGGAAAAAATAGTAAACCAAAGACTGATATGGAGAGTGGTATGAGCCTGGGCATGAACAATATTGTGAAATCTAGTGATATCTGTTCTGATTTGAGGATTGTCCTGGAACACATAAGTTGTAATGAAATAACCATTCTTCTACATAGCCTTCGTACAAATGCTGCTCCCGGTCCTAACGGGTTGTCTAATGCCTTGTTTCGTGCCAATATTGACATGTGGGCTGGATCATTACGAATTAAAGTGCAAACATGCAGAAACTGTGCCTGTATCATGGCAAGGTAGCATACTGCAGCCTATTTATAAGAGCGGTCCGGTTGATAACCCTGCTAACTACTGGTTAATTTCATTAACTGATGTTGATGCTAAAGTTTTTGCCTCAGGTTTGTTGATAGAATTGGAAAAATGGGCAATGCAGCAAGCTATAATCCCACTACATCAAACTTGTTTTCAGAAGGGACAATCTTCCACTATCAATCTGTTGGCACTTACACTACTTGCAGAGCGGGCTGTTTAAAAAAAACTAAATTTATATATCGCCTTTATAGACTTAAAGGCAGCTTTTGATTCAGTCCCACGAAATTTACTATGGAAAAAAACTGGCTGGCTGGAACATTCCACAGAAATTGATAGAGGCCATAATTCTTCTGTATACGGACACCTGGGTTCAGGTCAAACTGGGTGATGGTGGCTCTTTATCGAAGAAAATTAGAACATATAATGGTTTAAAGCCTTTTTAGCTTATTTGTATCGGATCTCCTACAGCATCTGGACTCTGTTAACGCCCATTTTCCAAGATTGGGTGAGGTGCAAATTAATTATCTTCAATATGCAGATGATACTATCCTTTTGAGCCAAACCCCTATTGGCCTTCAAAGACTGATAAATGCTTTTGATGACTATATACTAATGAATGGCCTTGAACTGAATGTTAAAAAAACTAAAATTATGAAAATTGGTCAAGCAAAACAGAAGTTTAAATCATGGAGGGCCAGAGGTGGGCAATTGAAGTTGTTAAAACATATAGATATTTAGGGGTTGTGCTTGACAATAGAGTCTCTTTTAAGTACTATTTTAAAGATTTAAGGGCATAAACTGTGTCTTTAATTCAGGCTTTTAAATGCTTGCAAAAATCACTGAGTTGCCAATCCTATGAATATATTCTCAAAGTCATGAGAGCAAAGTTACAGCCAACCATTTCATATGGCTCACCCATCACCAGGGGTAAAGATGCGAAGCTACTGGATTTATTAGTAGTCAAGGCTTATAAAGCAAATTTTGAGATTCCCAGGTCAGTGGGCCAAGCTGAAATAAGATTGGAGTATGGTCTCCAAAGACAGTGTTTGGTGTCACAAGGGGCTTTTTTGAAATGTATGTCCTCTATGTTTTCTTCCGCCCCTGCTACCCTAGCGAACAACTGCTGGCTTCAAAGAACAAAATCTGCGTATGCTGCTACCTGGAGATCCCATATTTTAACCTGTCTGCGTGATATTGGTCTGGAAATTGGGCTTCCTGAATTGAAAATGCCCAGTTATAAATTAATCCTAAAAAAACAAATCAAAGCTAAATCCCTTCATAAGGATAAAACTGTTTTAGCTGCAAAAAAGCATGCATGGTATGTGATCAACTCACATCATTCTTTACGCATCCAGCCATACCTTAATGCCCATTTCTCGGCAAAAATAAAAAATAAAATTTTAAATAAGATTCGGAATAAACCCAACTAAGAAGGGTACGCCGTTTTGGATTCAGCAGTGGCCTGATACCAATTGTAGAATCTGTGGATTGCCACGTGAATCTTTATTGCACATAGTATGCATGTGTCCCAAATTGCTTAAAATACAGCGCATTATTTTAAAACCCCTATTTTTGAAGATTGGGGTCGGATCGGCTCGCCAAGCCCTTATTCTCTTTTTATCGGGCGAGTCGATTCCGCTGCTATGCCAATTGATAAAGTTTTTAGTTGCTGCCGAAATATGTTTGGTATTGACTGTTCAAGATGTATCATAATTAAATCCCATGGCTTCAAGAGAAATCTTGAATGCATTTTTTCTGCTTATTTGCACTGTACGGCCTCTTGTAGAATTTAGTGTCTATGCTGCTAGGGTAATAATTAGAAATGTAAATAATGAAGTTATCTTGTTTGCAATAGAAATTATTGATGCACTTTCATAGCCTGTTTGCACAATGGAATTACTGTCTACAGCACGTTTGCACTTTAATTCGTAATGATCCAACCCATGTCTGATAGATTTTATAGTTCATTTGTATAATGATTGATAAAAGTTAATCGGTTTTATTGCATAAATATGAATGCATTTATAAATTGTCAAGAATATTTTTTGTCATCGTTTTAAAAAAAGATGCTCTCAAATAGTTTTTTTATTGGCCTGTAACTACATGTGATGTTTTTATATATTGTCCGATTATTAAGATGTTTTAATTGCAATGATTTTTGTTAATCAAGCAATAAAAACTTTATTCAATTGGAAAGCAATACCCCTACCCCTACTGGCTGGGAGCACCTGAAGAGATGGGTGGAATGGAGGCCGCAACACAGTTTGCCCTATGTACATCTTTGCTTGTGATGCTGGCAATGGATGTATCGAGGTCTCCGTTTAAAAGAAAATCTAAGTTCAAGTTAGTCAGTTGATGATTATGTGCACCATGGTAATCTCTGCTACCCATTAGCACCCTACTCCTTGAGTGACAAAGACCCAGTAACAAAAGAGTAGCAAATAGCCAAACTCTTATGATATAATGGACATCTAATATACATTATCAATTCTGCCACAACAAATGAGAGATGATCTAGAACAGAGATAGACTACGAAGAGGTAGAATGTCTTATTAAAAATCTCCTTGCCAATAAAGCCTCAGGCCCAGATGAGCTCACAATTATATTCTATAAAATGTTCCGCTCATTGTTGTCCCCAAAGTTAACATCTTCTATAATACATGGAATTCTGTAATCCTTGTATAAATTTATCGAAATTCTTTATAATCGGCGACTAGTGACACACTCAGTCGCCGATTATGAAGAAAAGACATCAGAACTTGACTAATATAAGTTATTAAAGTTGCTTTATGACACCAATGCCTGCTGCCAGCAGCCAAGGTGAAAGTCAGATCAGATCACGGAGTATAATTGAAGCAGCTGTTTAAAGCAACGAAAACAGAATGTTGCTTTTCCATCTTCTGCTCTATTTTAATAGCTTACAATGACAAGCAGAGAGAATGTTTATTTTTGCACTCCTCAGATAGAGAAAAGCTAGAATCTTTCTCCATGTTTCTACACATACCGAGGTACTGCAGATTTTTCTTTTATTTAATAAACTTACTTGTATTGAACTGCTTCTAATATCAGTTTGCAACAAATATCTATTTTTATTCTTCATGTTTGCAAACATGCTTTATTTTCCATATGAAAGAGCTACACACTAAGGTTTTAAGTGTCTGTGGGAAAGGTGATGATATGACCATGTATTATATGGGAATAAAGAACCCCCTGGCGTACATGATAAGGATATTGTAAGTCACCCTGGAGTTCCAAAACCTTATAAAGGAACTCAGCATTCGGCCTCGTTCCTCTATATGGTTATGGAACTCCTTGGTGACTTGCAATATCCTAATGATGTACGACAGGGGGTATTTATCACTTATATAATACCTTCTGTGACTCAGGTAGGGGAAGCAGATGTTACCCTTATACATAAAGTGGGGAAGCCAAAAGAGCAATGTGTCTCCTTGAGGCATATCTCGCTTCTTAAGGTAAATTTTAAAATCTACATGAAGGTGCTAGCGAACAGATTGGAAAATTGTATGCCATGCCTCATGGATCCTGGGCAGTCGGGATTCATAAGAAATCAACAGTCATTTGACAATATACAACGGATTCTCCATCTAAGTGAGAAATACAGTAGGAGATCCATTCTGGTGCTGATCTTAGCTGTCAACACAGAGAAAGTGGTCGACCGAGTGGAATAGTTTCCTCAGGCTGGTACTAGAAAAAATAGGAATCATCCCTTACATGCAAACATATCTATATATGGGCAGGCTATCAAAACGAAAGAACTGAAACATACTAGATGAAATAGAAAGGACTGCCCTCTGTCCCCACTACTTTTTGCGATTTCAGTTGAACCCCTCGCCCAACTTGTTATACAATGTCCAGAAGTCAGGGGCATGAATTTAGGGATATTCCCACACAAGATACATCTAGTTGTTGACAACATTCTTCTCACACTGCCAAAACCTGAAACCCTGGTTGCAGCAGTAATCCCGATCTTACAGCAATTGAGGGAAGTATTGGGCTTCCAGTTAAATCTCTACTAACTAGTGATAATGAGAATTAAAATAAGTCCAGAAACTAAAGCAGAGTTGAGGAGTTAACAATATTGAAGTGAGCAAAAATGAGTATCAGATAGTTAAGTGTACATAGAACTCCAACCCTACAAGGTTGCTATACGGCTAATCACATGGCTTTAATAAAAACAATTGTCATGCCCTGAATAGATGGTGCCTGATGTACATATAATGAATGGGCGTGATAGTGACCTTGAAACTGAACATGCTCCCGAGATTGCTTTACTTCTTTCAGGCTTTGCCTGTATCAGTACCCAAAAGTGATAAAATTGCAGACAGATTGCGACAAGTTTATATGGCAAAAAAAAACACAAACCCACAATATCGAGAAGGGCACTGCTTACAGTGGGTAGATCGGAAGAACGAGCCCTTCCTGACATAAGGAAGTACTATATGGTTGCCCAATTGAGCATAGCCTTTGAATGGTCAATTGGAGATATGGAGAAATATTGCCTCATTATGAGCCCCCATATATTGGGCCAACCTTCCAGGGAGGGTCTTTGGCTTCCTAAACAGGCAAGACCTACAGTAGCCTATGTGTCTGATGTAATTAGACCACTTGTGGAAGTCAGCACACACTTACCAAAACCACTGATTTTACATCTCTCCCATCTCCATTCACCCCACTACACAACAATCTGGATTTCAATCCAGCCTTGGGCAATAAACAATTTGCAAAATAGGGCAGGGGAAATTGTAACATGCTAGGGGACCAGGTCCTCAACAAACAGATTAAGTCATTTCAGCTGTGCAAACTAGGCTTTAAAATTGAGGCACAGATACATACAGTTTAGACATTGGGCTTTCTCTCCACATAACAATTGTCAGAGACTGGAGACTTAACAGGCTTTGAAAAGCTTTTTTCCAATTTTGAAACCACCATGGGCATTATATCATCCATTAATGTAAGATCAAGAACATTGCCACACAATCACAGGTGGCGCTGCATGCAACAATGGTGTGCAGGGGTTGAAAATGTGGTGCAAGATAATGTATAACTGGCACTTAACACCAAGAAAACTCAAATGTGTGCTCCCACACTAAGATGATAAATGCTGGAGGTTTTTGGTAACGGAGGGTTCGGAGCAGATAGTGATATAGCCCCAGAATGGGAACGTACTGGAAGGAGGTGAGAAGTCATTTTAGAAAGGTGCTGGTGAGACTGCTGACACCTCAGGGATGCTCAATAACAATTTGGGGCTTTAGACTGTCGAACTGGGGAAGCCTACCTCTGAAGGATTGGACAGTGATAGCGCAGATGATCATGGGAAGTCGCTGTGCACTCAAAACAGACACAAGCACCGGATATCTCGAAATGGTCTATGAGGTTCTGGTACGTGATGGCAATGGATATGCTTTCATATTTTCTATGAGAGGACAAGGAGCATTTTAGAGCAGTCTGGAAACCTTTTATGGACTGCTTTCAAAGTGGCATGCATGGTCTGCCTTGTTCTAGAACACTTACAGCTCTCTGAGTGAACTGGAATCTTAAAAGCTCGCCATGGGATGCAGAGTGAGGCCATCGTGGCCATAAGAGAACTCATGCTGCTGTCAAATGTTAAGTGTCATGTGTTGGTGCAGTGGGTAATGGCCTCAAGTTTAGGGCGGTGGATAATTAGTTTTGGTTTTTGATACTTTATAAGACTGTTGAACAATGTGGGTAACAATGCTGTTATCTTAAAACGAATAAAATATTATTAAAAATGCTGACCTCTGGGCCTCGTTGGGGCTATCTGGGTATTTTCCTTGCCAGCCTGTGGGTGTACCCAAGAGTATGTGTAAATCATTCTTCAAACTAAACAAATTTGAACCTTAAAAATGCTCATTTCCCTAACTACTTTTCCTAAAAGTTCCATGCTTCAGAAACAGAAGGCTTGAGGCAGGTGCATGTGGTCCCACCCGTGGCCACACTATAGCTTCTAAAAGGCCTGGACAGCTAATAAATGCTCTAAGCAAAGCGCAATGTAAAGCGTTTCAGAGTTAATAAATTGTGGTTTTACATCACTGCAAGATTAACTGCAGCGTTTTTACACGTTTGTTCACACGGCTACTTAGTTTAAATTCCAAGTCTTCCTTGAAGCACAGAAGACGAAAAGAGCTCTGCAGTTATTAAATGACACTAAATTCTTACTGTAGTAATGTACTGTAATTGATTGTACTCCTCCACATCATTATAAGCATGACTTATTGTGTATAGGTTTGAGTAGCACCATGGTGATAGAACCTGGTGCGAGGAGACTGGAGGTTGAGAGAGTCAGTTGTGCCTGACACAGCCTACTGGATGGATGGGACCATTTGTGATTGCAAGAAACTTTCTTCTTATTCAACACTGGATCAACTTTTATTCATTTCAAACTTGATTTTACACTGGCGACGAGGATGGGATATTGGACCCGAATAATGACCCTCCTATTATTTTATAGGAAAATTTTCAGGTGAATGAAGTTTCCACACAAAACAGTGAAAGTGATTTCACTACATCTCTGAAGAAAGATTTTCCCAGTGTTTTTAGAGATGAGTTAGGTTGTTTGCGTGGTTACGTCCATAAAATAAGATTGGTTTCTGGAGCTATGCCTGTAGCTGGCAAAGTACGTGGTGTGCCTATTGCTGTGAGAGATGAAATGAAATGTGAATTAGAAAAAGTTAAGGCTGGGGGTATAATTGAGGAGGTGGAAGGGACCCAGTGGTAGCCGCCAGAAAGGCCAACGGAACTCTTCGTTTATGCATAGATTTGAGGGAGCTTAATAAGCAGGTTATTGTGGATAAATATCCCCTGCCTAAAATCTCAGACATGCTGATGCTTTTGCAAGGGGCTAAGGTCTTTTCCACCGTGGACCTAAAGTCTGCATATCACCAAATAAAGTTGGATGAAGAGTCTAAAGACTTACCCGCCTTCATTACACCTTTTGGGACATACAGGTTTATAAGATTACCCTTTGGCTTAGTGTCAGCAGCTTCGGTGTTTCAAAGGGCATTGGAAAGGGTTCTGAGAGGACAATCAGGAGTCAAGATATACCAAGATGATGTACTAATTTATTGGAGGAATGAACAAGAACATGATACCAGACTTAGAGAAGTTCTAGAGAGATTTCATAATAACAATCTTACTGTCAGGTTAGACAAATGCAAGTTTAGGAGACCCTCAATTGATTATCTAGGTCATACCATTTCAGGGCAAGGAGTTGAACCCAAGAGTGAATTGGTTGGTGCTATACAAAAATTAGCTTCTCCCACTGACAAAGAGGAACTCATGAAGTTTCTCGGTATGGCTGAATATTACAGCAAATTCCTGAAGGACTTTGCTGAGAAGTGTGTCAATATGCGAAAGCTTTTGTGCAAAGGTGTAGATTTTATCTGGTCTGATGTTTGTGAAGCTGAGTTTAAAGAAGTTAAAGAAATGCTTAAAAGGGCTCCCAAGTTGAGGAGTTTTGATCCTTCAAAGAAATCAGTTCTCATCACAGATGCTAGCATGAAAGGTCTGGGGGCCGTCCTGCAGCAAAGAGATGGTGAAACTGAAAGTGTGATTCTTTTTCTTTCACGAAGTCTTCGAGGGGCTGAATTACGTTATTCAGTCATAGAGAGGGAGGCCCTTGCTGTACACTGGGCTGTAAAGAAACTTGAAAACCTCTTGTGGGGTTTGAAAGTTGTTGTGCGGACCGACCACAAACCACTGTGTCAGGTTTTTAATAAAAAAGGCATTGATGCAATTTCTGGAAGGATATCTAAGTGGGTGGTGGCGCTTCAGGGATATGATTTTGAGGTTGAATACCTACCTGGAACCAAGAATAGGATAGCTGATACCCTTTCAAGGCTTGTACCACATAATGAAAGTAATTCAAGTCCTGAAGAAGACAAACTAAATGAATGGGTTTGCAGCATTGAGAATGACGGGATGAAAGAAAGCAGATGGCATGAGGAGTGTGCTTCGGACAAAGAATGCCTTGAGCTGGCTTTGTTGCTCAAGGACGGGTGGGACAACAAGGTCAAGGGAGATTGTGCAAAGTATTGTAATGTGAAGGATGAACTGTCTGAATGTGAAGGTCTTATATTTCGAGGAACCAGATTGGTTCCTCCTGTTATCCTTCGTCAAGAACTTCTAGAATTGGCTCATCAAGGACATCAAGGGATGTCAAAAACGAAAGAAAGGCTCAGACTTAACTATTGGTGGCCTGGTATGGATCTGCAGGTTGAACGCCTTGTGAGAGAATGTGTACCTTGTAGCTTGAGTGAAAAGTGCCTTAAACCTAGAGTACAACCCATGGTCGTCAGAGAGCGTCCCAAAGGGCCTTGGGAAGAGTTAGCATTTGACATTTTGGGCCCCATACAAGGGAATGGATGCGAAAGTTATGTATTTGTGCTCATTGATATGTATTCCAGACGGCCAGAAGTTAAAGTTACCAGGAGCATAGACACAAAACAAGTTATTTTGTTTCTCAGGGAGGTGTTTGGACAGGAAGGCTTACCTGGGGTCATACTGACAGACAATGGAGCTAAATTGGTCTCCAAGAACATGGAAGAGTTCTTACTTAGTTGTTCCATCAAACACAAGCGGTGTTCCTTATATCATCCCGAGACGAATGGTATGGTGGAACTCTTTAACCGTGTTTTAAAAGAAACTATTGCCATGGCTAAACAAAATTGTATAGACTGGAAAGAGGAAATTATTAAAAAAGTGAAAATTTACAGGGTTTCACCTCATGCCACTACTGGACGCACCCCTTTTGAGTTGTTCAAGGGAAGGTGCCCTAACACGTTAATTGCACCTTATTGGGTTAATGAAGCTGAATCTAGAAAGGGGGCGAAAATTTCCGATGGTAACTGGAAGCTCAAGGAGAGTGAAAAGATTGATGCACGGAAGTTGTCTTTTGACTCTAGAAAAGCTGTCAAGGCTACTCCTGTGAAAGTTGGTGATTATGTCATGATCAGAGCTCCTTTTGGTAGGAAAGCGTCCAGTTTGTTTTAAAGACCACATAAAGAGGTCAAAATATTAATGAATGCCATAAAAACTGAAGATTCACGTATTTGGAATCTTAATAGAGTGGTTGTCATCAAGAACAGTAAGCTAGCAGGTAATGAGGGTAATAGTAAATCTTTGAACTTACCCTCATCACGTTCAATGGTGTCAGCTCCCTGCAAAGAAAGCAAGAATGTGGTATGTCAAAGAGAGAGAAGGTTTGCAAGACAACCCTCAAGGTTTAAAGACTATTATGGTATAATCCTCATGTTTTGGTTATGTCTTGTTTTCTATTCAGTTGCTGTTACCTCTTTTCTCTCATCTCATGTTTTATTTTTTTTTGTATAAAGAGGGAAGGTGTGTAGTAATGTACTGTAATTGATTGTACTCCTCCACATCATTATAAGCATGACTTATTGTGTATAGGTTTGAGTAGCACCATGGTGATAGAACCTGGTGCGAGGAGACTGGAGGTTGAGAGAGTCAGTTGTGCCTGACACAGCCTACTGGATGGATGGGACCATTTGTGATTGCAAGAAACTTTCTTCTTATTCAACACTGGATCAACTTTTATTCATTTCAAACTTGATTTTACACTGGCGACGAGGATGGGATATTGGACGCGAATAATGACCCTCCTATTATTTTATAGGAACATTTTCAGGTGAATGAAGTTTCCACACAAAACAGTGAAAGTGATTTCACTACATCTCTGAAGAAAGATTTTCCCAGTGTTTTTAGGGATGAGTTAGGTTGTTTGCGTGGTTACGTCCATAAAATAAGATTGGTTTCTGGAGCTATGCCTGTAGCTGGCAAAGTACGTGGTGTGCCTATTGCTGTGAGAGATGAAATGAAATGTGAATTAGAAAAAGTTAAGGCTGGGGGTATAATTGAGGAGGTGGAAGGGACCCAGTGGTTGGGGCCAGTGGTAGCCGCCAGAAAGGCCAACGGAACTCTTCGTTTATGCATAGATTTGAGGGAGCTTAATAAGCAGGTTATTGTGGATAAATATCCCCTGCCTAAAATCTCAGACATGCTGATGCTTTTGCAAGGGGCTAAGGTCTTTTCCACCGTGGACCTAAAGTCTGCATATCACCAAATAAAGTTGGATGAAGAGTCTAAAGACTTAACCGCCTTCATTACACCTTTTGGGACATACAGGTTTATAAGATTACCCTTTGGCTTAGTGTCAGCAGCTTCGGTGTTTCAAAGGGCATTGGAAAGGGTTCTGAGAGGACAATCGGGAGTCAAGATATACCAAGATGATGTACTGATTTATTGGAGGAATGAACAAGAACATGATACCAGACTTAGAGAAGTTCTAGAGAGATTTCATAATAACAATCTTACTGTCAGGTTAGACAAATGCAAGTTTAGGAGACCCTCAATTGATTATCTAGGTCATACCATTTCAGGGCAAGGTGTTGAACCCAAGAGTGAATTGGTTGGTGCTATACAAAAATTAGCTTCTCCCACTGACAAAGAGGAACTCATGAAGTTTCTCGGTATGGCTGAATATTACAGCAAATTCATGAAGGACTTTGCTGAGAAGTGTGTCAATATGCGAAAGCTTTTGTGCAAAGGTGTAGATTTTATCTGGTCTGATGTTTGTGAAGCTGAGTTTAAAGAAGTTAAAGAAATGCTTAAAAGGGCTCCCAAGTTGAGGAGTTTTGATCCTTCAAAGAAATCAGTTCTCATCACAGATGCTAGCATGAAAGGTCTGGGGGCCGTCCTGCAGCAAAGAGATGGTGAAACTGAAAGTGTGATTCTTTTTCTTTCACGAAGTCTTCGAGGGGCTGAATTACGTTATTCAGTCATAGAGAGGGAGGCCCTTGCTGTACACTGGGCTGTAAAGAAACTTGAAAACCTCTTGTGGGGTTTGAAAGTTGTTGTGCGAGACCGACCACAAACCACTGTGTCAGGTTTTTAATAAAAAGGCATTGATGCAATTTCTGGAAGGATATCTAAGTGGGTGGTGGCGCTTCAGGGATATGATTTTGAGGTTGAATACCTACCTGGAACCAAGAATAGGATAGCTGATACCCTTTCAAGGGTTGTACCACATAATGAAAGTAATTCAAGTCCTGAAGAACACAAACTAAATGAATGGGTTTGCAGCATTGAGAATGACGGGATGAAAGAAAGCAGATGGCGTGAAGTGTGTGCTTCGGACAAAGAATGCCTTGAGCTGGCTTTGTTGCTCAAGGACGGGTGGGACAACAAGGTCAAGGGAGATTGTGCAAAGTATTGGAATGTGAAGGATGAACTGTCTGAATGTGAAGGTCTTATATTTCGAGGAACCAGATTGGTTCCTCCTGTTATCCTTCGTCAAGATCTTCTAGAATTGGCTCATCAAGGACATCAAGGGATGTCAAAACGAAAGAAAGGCTCAGACTTAACTATTGGTGGCCTGGTATGGATCTGCAGGTTGAACGCCTTGTGAGAGAATGTGTACCTTGTAGCTTGAGTGAAAAGTGCCTTAAACCTAGAGTACAACCCATGGTCGTCAGAGAGCGTCCCAAAGGGCCTTGGGAAGAGTTAGCATTTGACATTTTGGGCCCCATACAAGGGAATGGATGCGAAAGTTATGTATTTGTGCTCATTGATATGTATTGCAGACGGCCAGAAGTTAAAGTTACCAGGAGCATAGACACAAAACAAGTTATTTTGTTTCTCAGGGAGGTGTTTGGACAGGAAGGCTTACCTGGGGTCATACTGACAGACAATGGAGCTCAATTGGTCTCCCAAGGACATGGAAGAGTTCTTACTTAGTTGTTCCATCAAACACAAGCGTTGTTCCTTATATCATCCCGACACGAATGGTATGGTGGAACGCTTTAACCGTGTTTTAAAAGAAACTATTGCCATGGCTAAACAAAATTGTATAGACTGGAAAGAGGAAATTATTAAAAAAGTGGAAATTTACAGGGTTTCACCTCATGCCACTACTGGACGCACCCCTTTTGAGTTGTTCAAGGGAAGGTGCCCTAACACGTTAATTGCACCTTATTGGGTTAATGAAGCTGAATCTAGAAAGGGGGCGACAATTTCCGATGGTAACTGGAAGCTCAAGGAGAGTGAAAAGATTGATGCACGGAAGTTGTCTTTTGACTCTAGAAAAGCTGTCAAGGCTACTCCTGTGAAAGTTGGCGATTATGTCATGATCAGAGCTCCTTTTGGTAGGAAAGCGTCCAGTTTGTTTTAAAGACCACATAAAGAGGTCAAAATATTAATGAATGCCATAAAAACTGAAGATTCACGTATTTGGAATCTTAATAGAGTGGTTGTCATCAAGAACAGTAAGCTAGCAGGTAATGAGGGTAATAGTAAATCTTTGAACTTACCCTCATCACGTTCAATGGTGTCAGCTCCCTGCAAAGAAAGCAAGAATGTGGTATGTCAAAGAGAGAGAAGGTTTGCAAGACAACCCTCAAGGTTTAAAGACTATGTTATGGTATAATCCTCATGTTTTGGTTATGTCTTGTTTTCTATTCGGTTGCTGTTACCTCTTTTCTCTCATCTCATCTTTTTTGTATAAAGAGGGAAGGTGTGTAGTAATGTACTGTAATTGATTGTACTCCTCCACATCATTATAAGCATGACTTATTGTGTATAGGTTTGAGTAGCACCATGGTGATAGAACCTGGTGCGAGGAGACTGGAGGTTGAGAGAGTCAGTTGTGCCTGACACAGCCTACTGGATGGATGGGACCATTTGTGATTGCAATAAACTTTCTTCTTATTCAACACTGGATCAACTTTTATTCATTTCAAACTTGATTTTACACTTACCTCTTAAATGTTATTGCTCTCTAAACTAAGAAAGCTGAAGCCACTTTATTCAACTTACAAAAGCATGTTGAAAATTGCTTAAGCTTAGGAATACTACTGATGTTTTATGAGTCCCACTTAAGAGAGGAGTGGTTACGATTAGGCGGACATATTGGATGTACGTGCAACAAAATGAAGGGAATTGTCACTTGTATATGTGCAGACCGCAGAATGGCGTCCTGTCATAAGACAGCAGCTAAATCTCTTCTGTAGTGGCACACCAGTGAAAGGCCTTCCACTGTTAATGAAACAAACATAAGGCATGCAGAACACTTCAAAATGTATGTCGTTACTCAATTAGAAATGCATCTCAATGGATTTCAGAAATTCAGCCCAAGTGGCAGGAGGCATTTGCAGGCTAACACCATGCTCGACCTTTCACAAAATCTCTATGGCTGTTTCAAATGTTAAGTGAATCTTTGAATTACATATTACGTCATAGCCATCCTGCTTGAGCAAACGGCAGCTCAGTGTTTTACTCCTATCTTTTTTCATTCATCCATTTCGGCAGTTCTTAACTTTATTTATATTCTCGAATATTATTCAAAACAATAGTTGGGTTAATATCAATGTTTAAAATAACATAACAATGCTCATATCACCAATTTCACTTTAAACGATTGGATGGAAAAATATCAACATAGTGTCTCACTCAGTGAAAACGGCAAAGCAATTAGTGGACATCTCGCATTAAAATCAGATCTAAAATGGACACTAGATGACAGTATTTCTCCATCATGTTAGTAAAAGACTTTCCCTACATTATGCTACTGTATAAAGGTGATGAGCATGTGTTCCTGTCTCAACTCGGTTTAGAAAAGAATATTTCAAATAATATTCTCCAACAACCATGGCAAATTTAGATTCCAAGTACCTGTTCGTTCCTGTGTTTTTTAAATTGAATGTAGAAATTGTCCATACAGAGCCTCAAATATGTTTCTCTTCTTTCACTGAGGACTTTCATTACATAATGTTACTGAGTCAAATGTTTCAAATAGCTGTGTAGAAACTCAAAGGATGAATTATCTTGCCTCTTCATCTTGCACTGAGCAACTGTGTGTAAGACAATATCAACACATTATTAAAGAAAGCTGGAAATTGAGATACATTAATTCTACCCTTGTCAATGAAGACAGTTATTTCAGGAATTGAGAGGGATGATTCAATGAAAGTCCTTCTGCTTCATTTGTGTAGGTCTGCTTATTAGGGGGGGAGACCACATAATTTATTATTTTGTTTTCCTCATGTTTGATGTTACTGAGCACTGGTGGCCCTCAACATTTGAGCAGGTGCAGCACTGAGTCTGGGATTGGACAAGAGCAGTAATCGTCACCGGCCGGAAAATTACGGTCTGATCACCCTCTTAGACACTGAGGCAAAACACTTTGCAGGACTGCTACTTGCGGGTTTGCTGCTTTGGGCGGAAGATAACCACATTGTGCCCCCCTAACCAAGCAGTGTTCACTCAAGGGGCCGGCACAGCAACCAACATCCTGTCTCTATCAGTAATAATGGACAAGCTTAAGTCAAAAAAACAACCAGTCTAACTCTGCTTTGTAGACTTTAAGGCCTCATTCGACTGTGTGCAGCGCTGCCTCCTTTGGCAAAAGCTGGCACTTTGTTGAATCCTAGCTCATTTTTTAAAAGCAATACAGCTACTATATATGGGCTCCTGGGCAAGAGTGAGAATTGGGGACAGCTCTTTTCTGTCTAGGAAAATAGAAACTTTGCAGGGCCTAAAGCAAGGCTGTGTCCTGGTGCCATACCTGCTCAGCCTCTTTTTGGCCGACCTGACCCCTTACTGGAATGCTGTACATGCTCATGCACCAAAACTTCGAGATATGCACATTTTGAACCTTCTCTACGCCTATGATGTGATCCTCCTTAGCCAGACAAAAATCAGTTTACAGCATCTCATTTACAAATTATCTCAATTCTCTACAGTCAATGGCATGATAATAAACCTGAAGAAAACCAAGGTCATGGAAGTGAACTGCAGGATTCATAAAAGGCACAAATGGTCTTTGCAAGGCGAACAACTGGAGCCGGTAAAAACCTATGGATATCTAGGAGTTCTATTCAACGACAGCAGCACCTTTGCATCAGCACAGGATGGATCTGCTGAGGAAAGGCAACGCCCTGCTCCCTGCCTTCCGCACATTATTACAATGATCATTGGATGGTCCAAGCTACCTGCCACTGCTGAAGATAATAGCAGCAAAACTTATACTGAGTATCTCTTATGGAAAAAAGCCCTCTGAGGTAGAGACGCGTCAATCCTAAACTCGATCTCCTCAAAAATATTCAGACCGCTTTTTTGTCTCCCTCCAAATGCTTCACCGGCCCAGACAAGACTGGAGTTTGGCCTACCAAACCAATTAATAGCAAGAAAAGGGGCTTACATAAAAATATAGAGCAGAATAAAGTCTCTGGCAGGTAGTACAAACAAATGAAGATGCCCCCTCTCGCCGGTAACTAGACCTGCCATAGATGATCTGGGTGTTCGGCCAATATGGGGAAATTCCCCATCTCCAGCTTCTTTTAAAAAACAGATTAATGGTGTGATGAAAAAAATCTCGGAGCTCAAAGACAAAGAGACCTTATTCACCAGATCTCATGCCAGGATGATCTAAAATGAGTAAGCCCCAGTCCTACTAGAGGCTGGGTCCAGGCACCTAAAAGTTCACTTTATGAGATATCGCTTTGGCCTTCTTCCAGGCCAGGCCCACAGGGTGCCATGGAACCGGGTCATTGAAAAGGCTTGCTGCAGATAGTGTAAATCTGGGGAAGAAAATATTATTCACATAACATGCTTGTACCCTGCTCTACTGAGAGAAAGGAGGGCAATACTAAGAACTCTTTTTAAACAATGAGGCATCCGGTCCTGCAGGCAGGCTGTGATTGCATGTCTTAAAGCAATGGACCCCATTCTGAATTGTCGCTTCAGAAAATTCTTAAAGCTCGTCTCATAAATGCTGGAAGCTTGTGATGTTTTGCAGCCTTAAAACTGACTTTTGTTCTTTCCTGTTTAAATCAAACAACTTTTAAAGTCCATCTGAACTCCAAGGAGGCTGGTTTTAAATCTTATAAAGCAAGTGATGGTCCCTCAACAATGTGGCATAGCACAACCAAAGGCCATCCTTGAAAATGTCAGTCAAGACCAAGCAGATGACCTGGTCCGTACCTTAATGCTCTACAAGGATCTTCCTCTTGGATGGTACCTCCTATGACAGTCCTTAACACTGGTCTTTTAACGTGCACCTTAAGACTAGATGCGCCTCTTTTAAACACTCGCTCTGTTTTTAAAATTAAAGTTGGCAACCCTTTAATAGATGCATGGTGCAACTTTCCTTGACTGTATCCCCTACAATTCACTTGTTAAATTTTAGGCTGTAAATGAGTTGCACAATGGGATCATGTCCAATACTCAATATGTCTTTAGGAGAGGGCGGGGTACAACTGAACAATGTCTTAATTTATCTCTAATTATCACAAGCACGTTAGGTCCATGAAGAGCTCTATCCATCTGGCCTTCATGGACCTATCTAGAGCTTTTGATACTGTCAACCGAGATAAATTATGGGCTTTGTTGGAAGGTATGGGTGTGGAAAAAGCACTAGTAACCCTACTCCGCAGGCTTCACTCCAGTACCACAGTCACAATAAGATATGGCAGTAATGGGGAAAAAACTCTTCCAATTATTTCTATGGAGAGAGTCAGGCAAGGATGTATCCTAGCCCCCTTCCTGTTTTTAATTTAAACAAATGGGCTGGAGGCTTCTTATTAAGTAGGAAACTTGACTTTCCCAAAATCGTCAATAAACCTGTCCCACTTTTATCTTATGTAGATGACACGGTTTTATTAGCTAGGACAGCTATGAGTTTGCAGAAATCTCTTCATGCTTTTACTTATTTTTTTTGTGATTTTTTTTTTTTTTTTTAGAGTTTTATATAGCACGAACTAGACCCGAAGATATCAGGTATCAGAGCACTTTACATGAGCACCAGTTTCGTTACAGATGGACATGTTCATTTTTTATTAGGCACGGGGAGATTAAGTGATTTGCCCAGAATCACAGGATGTTGAGCGTCGTTGCCGAGACTCGAACCTGGTTCCCGACCGCTCTAGCCGTAAGGCTACGACCTCTCTTGATTTAAAAGTAAACTTTATCAAATCATACACAATGGTATGTGGGCCTAAAAACACTAAACCTAAAACCTTTATTGTGTAGGGTAAGAAAATAGAAAAGGTCAGTAATTTCTCATACCTGGACAATCTTTTTAACAATCAGTTGACATGGGAACCACTTTTAACTTTAAGAGTGCAGCAGACAAGTAGGGCAATGGATGTATTATTCCGTTTTACTTGTAAATTGGGGCATAAGCCTGTGAAGGAATTAATTACACTTTATAGAAACAAAAGTCTTTCTAATGCCACGTATGGAGCTGGGGTTTGGGGCTATGCTAAAAGCCAACAGTTTGTAGTAATGGAAAACAAATTTATGAAAAGATTACTGATGCTCCCAAAAAGCACACCTACCCTATTCTGCCATATGGAATTTGGTTTAGAATTTATAGAAGACCGCATAGGCAGTACTCCTTTGCTCCTATGGGCCAAGATATGGACCTCAGAAGATTTAACGTTTTCGCGTGATGTTATCAAAGACTGCCTAAAATCAGACAATGTTTTAAAGATTCCATGGTTTCAATATTTAAGGAGGAAATACCATGAGATTGGTTTGGAACATTTTTTGAAAACCCTGAAGGTATTCCCCTGAATGCTAAAAGTATTGTCAAGGAGGCGTACTGCTCCAGGGACATTAGGCTTATTAGTCACCAACATGGCGATATGGGAGACCCACGCTAGCTTCCTGCCCCTGCACAATTATATCTATCATTCTCTATTAAGTCCCAGTTCCGATTTTATTTAACCAGGTTTCGTGTATGCACCGTGCACTTTTTTGCTGGCATTTCCTCGCCAAGGAGGGTGATCAAACAAGCTTATGTCATGCCCATGTGACAATGCCTCCGCTCAAGGCACTATGCACTTTGTATTATTTAGCACATTGTATAAATCAGATAGAACTAGATTTCTACTCCCATTATTAAGGAATATTCGCCCTTGTTCACATATTGATGGTTTTAACTTTTTACTGTCACCGGCTACGGCTGAAATCTGTACTGCAGTAGCTAATTATATAAGAAGTTCCATTGCAATCAGAAAGCGTTATGAGTAAAATCTGTATAGAGGATGGTGGCCACGCGGGCAATGGAGTCGGACGTGCATAGCTGAGGCTCCGACACAGGCTCCCCTCTGCCCGCTTCACAGATCCGTTCGAAACCGATCCTGAGGCTACTGATCGTGCTGGCTGACTCCTGCTGTGACCAGGGTGGCGAGGAGCTGCCCGGGGCTATGACGGAAGGATACCACGGTGGCCGGGGCTGAGGAGCGGAGGTAGTGCCCGGACAGGACTGCGCAG
Organism: Calotriton arnoldi; assembly: GCA_963921515.1. Classification (NCBI taxonomy): domain Eukaryota; kingdom Metazoa; phylum Chordata; class Amphibia; order Caudata; family Salamandridae; genus Calotriton; species Calotriton arnoldi. Next base: position 1,098,357 of record CAWUFW010006292.1, read on the forward strand.
CTCCCGGCTGCTGCCTCCAGGAAACGCCGGCGTCGGGCCCCGCCCACCGGGCCGCGGCGCTGGGAGCGACTGCTGGAGCTGTTTCCCTGGTCTACGGAGCGCGCCGGGGATGCCGGATTGCCCGACGCTCGGGCAGTGACCCCGTTCACCCCCATTGAATGAGCGCCGGCATTGCGCGACTAATGGTGTGGGTGCCAACTGAAAGTGCGCAACGGGGCAATATGGCGGCCGTCAAATGGAGAAGCCGGCGGTGAGCCCTGCGGCCCCCAGAGGGACACCCCATTGCTTGCAGCAGCTGTCGCTGGGGACATACAGTCATCCGGCCCCACGCCGGTGCGGTCAACCAGTCGAGGGAAGGAGACACTCAGACCCACCGCAGGCGCAGAGACCCCCCATGGGGCTAGATCGGGTCTCACCACTACGGACTACAGCTCACGTATGGAGGTACTGGGAACGGCTGCCACGTGGGTCTTCTAGGAGGGGGCATAACTGCATTGCGGCGGCCGGCTGCAGCGCACGCCTCCAGTGGGGCACTCACAGTTACGGTACCTGCAGACTGGGGGGGACCTTGCCACCAATACGAACACGGCGCCTGCTGGAAAGGCGCACAGGATCGGAAGGAAGGAGTGACTGCCAGGGAGCCCGCTGAGGGTACACCGATGGGAGCTGGCGGGGGCGGGGTGTCGTACTGGAGGCTGTGCGCTCGCTGGCTTGTTGCCGCACTGCCTCTGAGGTCTTCGCCCTCCCCCCCCCGGTTACTGGCAGCCTCCCGAAGCAAGATTTGGGCTATTTGTCACGACGCTGCCGTGCCTGAGCGCGCACACTCTCTTCTCACTCCTCCCCCCGCTGCTTGGGGATCAGACTGCATGGGAGACGTGCTCCTCTCTTCTCCCCATACCCGCACACGCTGAGGGATCTGACACCCATTGCCCTGTAGCACCCCTATGTCACACAGGGGCCGACCACGGACTGGCGCTGAGGGCCCAACAACTCAACCCCCCTTGACACGTGCGCAATCTGACAAAATGGCTGGCGAGACATCACCCAGTCAAATGGCCAGCAAGTTGGATGTTCTGGCAGCGGTGGAACAGCTGGGAAAGACTATGGAACTGACACGCACTTCCCTCGAAAGTAAAATCGACAAGGTAGTCATTGACTTGAACCTCCTACATGTGGATCACAGCAAGCTAGCGGACAGAACTTCTGCAGTGGAAGACACCATGCAGCCAATTTCTCCACTAGTGACGGCAGGGGAAAAACGACTCAATGACCTTGCTGACTGAGTGGACTTCTTGGAGCGTCGAGCCGAAGACGCTGAAGGTCGATCGAGGAGGAACACTGTGCGCGTGGTGGGCCTTCCGGAAGGAGTGGAGGGAAAAGATGCAGTGGCATACGCCGAAGCCTGGCTGAGGGACATACTGCCGGAGGAATCGCTCTCTCCTCACTTCGTCATTGAGCGAGCACACAGGACACCGGCTAAACGCCCTCCCCCGGGAACAAATCCTAGACCGTTCCTGCTGCGGGTGATGAACTACAGAGACAGGGATGTGATTCTCCAGGAAACCAGGAAAATGGCAGCTGTTCAGGTGGAAAATCAAAACATAAGTTCTTTCCTGACTATACGATGGCGGTCCAACGGCAGCGGTATTCCTACATGGCAGTAAAACGCCGCTTACGGCAACAGGACCTTAAATATTCCCTGTTCTTTCCGGCACACCTGCGGGTGATAGCGGATGGCAAGACCCATTTCTTCGACAGTGCTGAGGCAGCTGGTGACTGGCTGGATACAAGAATTTCCACGGGGGGCGCTCCCTCGTCGACGGACTCGACCGACGCTGGCCAACGAAGGCCCAACAACCGGCGTAGAACAAACAGACGGCACAAGACGACCCGCTCGCCCCAAGGACTGGGCCCAGACCCAGACCAGATGATACAGGATCAACGTAATGCCCTCCAGGCGGTGGTGGAGATCAGTGGGACACCAGGTGAAACATCCCCTACTCACACAACACAAGACGGAGACAGCGCTGATGATCTTTCGGACGACATGTTGAACTCACAGGAATCAGGTGGTGTCCCGGAGGTCCCCCCTCAGACGGCGGATGGCATAATATAGCCCTCATGAACATATTCTATAGTAGTGGCTCTCAACACGAACCATGGGACATGCAAGTATTCCGGGACCACGGTCCCACACTCTTCTGTTGTTATTGATTCGTGTTTGCACTGATAGGTCTTTACAGTTGGTGGGCGGGAATGAACAGGAATCTATGGCTCTAAATGTTATCACTTTAGGCCCTGGACCCCGGGGGTCATCCGTGCATAGCATACTCTTGTTATTTATACAGTCATAATAGCCCAGTCGTTTGTATACTTGGCGGGGAGGGGGAGCCCTCATCATAGGGTGTTTCAGAACTAGCGGTAGTATCCTACCTGCGTGGGGAACCCCCCCTTCTTTCTTGACGTAATGTCGATTTCTGATATTGTTTGGACGACTGCATGTTGCATTCTCGCCCTTATGGCATTGTATGTTTTAGTTCGTTGTTGGGTTTCCGTCAGCCACGCCCTGGACCGATACACATCCTCTACTACATATTCACTTAGCCCGAGATCACTTCTTATCCCTTGTATATATTCCGCCTGTTTGAATGTCCCCAGGCACGTGTGTGATGCACGCAATTACCTCTGCACAACGCCATGGCCCCTGTCAAGATATGTACATGGAACTTGAGAGGCATACATAGCCCTTCCCGCAGATACCTTATTTATTCATATCTGAAACGTCACCACGTACAAATTGCTCTCCTCCAGGAGACTCATGTGTCGGTGACTGAGGTAAACCACTTACGCAGGAGATGGAGGGGACAATTTCATGCCACGGGGTACTCTGCATACGCCAGGGGGACATTGATATGGGTGCGTCCGGGCACCCCACTTCATATTGACGACTCTATCATTGACTCGGAGGGTCGATATGTCCTTGTTAAGGGTAGACTGGACGGACAGCAAGTAATTATTGCTTCAATTTATGCACCTAATGTAGACCAGGCCTCTTTTTTCAATACCTTGTCGATTCAATTAGCTGCTTGGCACGGGATCCCGATGATTCTGGGGGGAGATTATAACTGTGTCTTAGATGCATTCCTGGACCGCTCCTTTCCCCCTATGCCTGGGGCTCCCACGACCGCGGCCATGAAGGCGTTGAAAGCATGGGCGGCCCAGTGGCACTTGGTAGTCGCGTGGAGGCACAGGAACCCACAGGACAAAGTGTACTCCTTCTACTCTGGTGCCCACGGGTTACATGTCCGTGTTGACCGGATATTGGTAACCGCTGATCTTCTACCAGTGATCGCGGAGCCCCAATATCTCGGGAGAACTCATTCTGATCATAACCCCCACACCTTGCAATTCGATCGGAATAGTGATACGCCCCCAATACCTAAATGGCGCCTACAACCGGACATGCTACTGGACAGGACGTTCAGGGACGCACTAGGCATGGCCATTACACAATACTTTGAAGACAATGAGGGTACTGCTTCATCCTTGTTGGTGGAGTGGGACGCTTTTAAGATAGTAACCAGGGGACACTGCCTGGGAATGCAAGCTGGCATGCGTCGACTGCTTGAAAAAGACCTCACCGCCCTGGAGGGCAAGCTAGCGTCTCAGGAGAGGGGGGCAGCCGGTGACTCGAGCAGGCGACTTGCGCGCAGTAGAAAGGAACACACTGCACTGTTGGAAAGGCTTAGGTGCCTGAATTACGCGGCACACTCAGCGCGCACGCATCACTCGGGGGATAAGGCTGGCAGACTTTTAGCATGGCTGATTAGACAAGAAGACACTACCTCACCCGTTACTTTGCTTTGCTCCGCACAGAACACCATGTTGTACTCCCAACAGGATATACACCGGAATTTCGTATCCCACTATAACATTCTATACAAGCCACACATCACAGCCACATCTGAGGACATAGGTAGACACTTAGGAGACATTACCCTACCACAAATCATGCCAGAGCAAAGGGACGAATTGGATGAACCCCTCCTATTAGAGCAAATTTGGGCGTGTATACGCTCACTGGTGTCGGGGAAAGCTCCCGGCCCAGACGGCCTACCGGCGGAATTTTATAAAGCTTATGCGGATACCCTGGCGCCACAATTATTAAAAGTGTACAACACCGCGTTAACAGACTTCACTCTCTCTGATTCACAAAATGAAGCATTTCTGGTCTCCCTCCCTAAACCTGGTAGGAACCCGGAGGCACTGGGCTCATACAGACCGCTGGCATTACTCAATACGGATTATAAGATCCTGGCATCCATTATAGCAGCCCGGCTGGCTCCATTGGTTCGGGCCTTGGTACATGTCGACCAAAATGGCTTCGTCCCCACTCGAAGCACAGCTTTAAACATTCGGAGACTTTTCAGAGTTCAACGTTACGCAACTGACATATGGCCCAGACAGGGTTGTTTAGTACTAGACCTCGAAAAGGCCTTTGACTCCCTCGAGTGGCCATACTTATTTGAGGTGTTACGGAGGTATGGCCTGGGCGATTCCTTCCTGCAAATGGTCCGATTGTTATATATGCAATCGTCTGTTAGAGTACGGACTGGCCGACTGATTTCAGAGAGTGTTCGGGTACACAGGGGCACCAGACAGGGCTGTCCTTTGTCGCCTCTCCTTTTCTCACTAGCTATGGAACCGCTGGTGGCGCGACTACGTGGGGAGGGAGTGGGCTGGGGCATCCAACTGGGAGATAATCTGCACACAGTTTCTTTGTATGCAGACGATCTACTACTGTATCCGAGGGACCTACATGATATTCTGGCCACTATCGCGGAGACTCTCCGCTCCTTTGCGGATGTTTCGGGCCTCCGGGTGAATTAGGCCAAGTCGGGATTGTACCCCTTCCGGGACGGAATCCCTGACCCCACTGTTCACATGAACGGCTCCCCTCTCCGTTGGCACCCATCCACATTCCTTTACCTAGGCATATTTATCTATAGGGACCCTAATGACATTCTGGAGGGTAACTTGACTAGAGAGATATCCGCCACCAAGGCGCAGATTCAATTCTGGAAGACTCTCCCATTGAACGTAATGGGTAGAGTAGCGCTCACTAAGATGGTGGTGTTGCCGAAACTATTATACTACTTTGCCAACCTTCCGGTTTATGTCCCAGTAGCGACTTTCCGAGAGCTCGAGCGATTGCTCCGCGATCTCATCTGGAACAGGGGTCGACCCCAGATGGTGCTCCGGAAACTCTACGCCCCTACTGACAGAGGCGGACTGGCGGTCCCCAATTTGGAGCTGTACTACCTGGCGGCACAACTGCAGTGGGTGACGAAGTGGCTGGTAGGTGAGAATCTAGAAGATACAGCTACCACACAGCCCCCATGGTCCCAATTACAGATAAATCATTTGTTTCATCCCATTGCTAGGCCTCCACGCCCAACACAAACATGCCTTGCTCTGGCATATCGTTGCTATAAAAGGAGTTTGTACCTGACTAGGAGCACGACCCCCTATGCCCCATCAATACCACTCTTGGGGATGCCGAGAGGCAGGACGAGTGTCACCGGCCGGATGCTGACGCCCTGGCATGAGGCGGAGTTGCACACCCTAGGGGACCTTTACATTGAGGGTGTTCTAATATCATTCGAAAGTCTAGCAGACGAAGTTGGTCTACCTGCAGGCCAATTTTTACTATAAACTTCTATTCTGAGATCGCTTACTGCAGCGTGGGGCGACGTCAGTGCTGATCCAAAAACACACCTACTACTACAGTACCTGCACGTTATGGGTAATGGATCCCATATCATTCACTGGCTGGCGGAAGCAATGCTAACGCAGACTACACACCCACTGACGCAGCTTCGGGTAAAATGGGAGACAGACAGAGGCACCCCCTGGACAGACAGTGAATGGGCTCGGATATTAGCCACCCCCACGAACATACCACGCAATGCCAGATTCAGGCTTATACAAACATACATTGTACACAGGGCATACCTTTCCCCTGATAAAATAAATACGTACTTTCACATGACTACATCAGCATGTCCCCGCTGTTTGCAAGAGAATGCAGACTTGCTGCATATGCTGTGGCTCTGCGCTCCTCTACAAGCATATTGGAGAGAGGTCATCATGGCGCTTGCGACAAGTACTGAGAGGACGCTACCACACACGTGGGAGGTATGCATACTGGGCCTGTATCCTAGACCCAAGAAGCACAAAGTCACATCTAGGTTATTGACCTGGGCCTAATTGTAGCTAAGAGGCTAATCACTAAGCGTTGGAAACGCGCCGATCCACCTGTAACGGCCGGGTGGAGGAACTCTCTTTTAGTATGGGCTCAGGCGGAAAGCACGGCGCTGCACAGGGGGGAGATAGCAGGGCTACGTAAATACCCCATAGCTCAGCTCTGGGATGCCATTCTGACAAGTCTGACGGGTGCAGGCGGAGACGGAGGGTACGACTCCTCACAGGAGGCTAGAAGCCTTGAGGGGATGACCGGGGGACAGTGGCTGTACCTGAGTAATTCATGAGCACAGGAAGCAAGGACACGAACACTGACCCTCTCGCTGATCATTCAAGCGGGAGGCTCCACTAACTCTGGGTGGTTGCATAGAAGGCGTACTTATCGATCACACTTTGGTCGGGGCGTGGCGATGTGGCGTCGATTTTTATTTTTTTTTGCTTAGTTTTATGTTTAAAGGTTAAAGTTACGAAAATAACAACTTATATCTGATTTTGCTGTAATTTAGTGCCTGTTTGCAAAGTTAAGTGTGGTCAAGGAGATGTGTGGTTAAGACGGGGTGAACCATCCCCTCTACTATGTACAGACACTGATATGTGTTCCCTTGGACAACCGGAGACTTGAATACGGACTCTGTGGTCAGGCCCTGGCCACAAGAATATCAGGCTTGCTAGGGGTAACGAATGTATCAGAAAATGCAGTTGGCACATTCTAATGTTGACACTAAGTATTAGTCTCATGTATCGCCAACGCAAAAGTAGTCATCTATCTTTCTCCCCCCTCCCCCCCTTTTTTGTCTTAATGTTATTTGTAAACTGTCTACTTTACGAAATGCAAATAAAGATATTTTTTTTTAAAATGAGTAAAATCTGTATAGAAACTACTAGGGTTACAGTCAGTTGCTTACATTGTTCTTCTGTAAAAGCTTAATATGATATAGTTGCAGCTTACAAAGTGTTTCTTTTAACTCATTTGTGATTTTTGTGTATTTAAAACTTTTTAATCTGTAAATCTTTTTATAGTTCTCTAAGCCGAAATAAAGTTATTCTTGACTTGACTTGGGTTGCAAACTGTCATCTCTAGTCTTAAAACGTATTCTTAACACTCAGCGTTTTTTACGCAAATTTTCTCTCCTAATCCCATCTGTTGACTCTAATGCAGTAACTATTTTAAGGTGCTTTGCAAATGAACTTACATTTTTAATATGCTTTATAAAGGTTTAGCGCTGAAAAGGATTAACTAATCGAGTAAAATTAACAAAATAACTAACTTCTTAGTGCACTATAAACGAATGTCATCACACTTTTGGCATACTAGTTATGTGTTGCTTGCACTAGGTCTTTGCTTGCAGACTCTAATAGCATACTCTCGTGGAGTGCTCAGTAACAGCTGTTGTAGCAACCCAAAGCTATTTCCTTTGTTGTCACTGTATAAATGCACGTTTGCTGAAAGTCAGTTGATGGTATTTGAACTAAGCTTGGAATATTCCGTTGTTGCCTTTTTGCACCTTGCACTTTTCTCTGGCGCCATAACGACTTTGATATATTTTGTCATTTACCAAAAATGCTGCTTTGCAATTGATACTTTATCTTGTACTGCCTACTTTTATAACGTTTCCGATTTGAACTTTTGTTTTTATTAAGTACTAATGAGATGTTCATTTGTGATGGTTTCAATTAACTGTACAATAAAAATTGACCTTTACCTTGACCAGTGACTGGTGCATGTGCATTTGAACCTTTTCGAAGAGGCTGGCACTTGTTTGCCTGTTTAGAGCATAGTTAGTTACGCTGTAGTGAAGCTGTTCCGAATAGCAATGACCTGTTAGGTGATGTCTACTTCTTAGTCCACGAAACACAACTGAATCAACGCATACAGCAGGTCCCCAACTGACAGCAGCAGGACTTTCAATATACTGACTTTGAATAACACCTATGCAAGAAGGTTGTGAAAACTTGCATATTAACTCATTCTCCTACCTATACATTTCACCTATACAACCAGTTGCCAGTACTACTCTTGAATGCTTCCCAATGCAAGAAATGGAATCCACTGATAAAGCATAGCACACTAGGTAGATGAGCATTCACCATCCTATACGAGTAAACAAATGTATGTTAATTCTAAAGGTTTGACTGTTTCTTCTAGGAGTTTTGTACTTTTAAAATACTTATGGAAATCACACAATAGTCATTTACCACCTCCCGCTCACTCTTTAGTGTGTTAGCTACCTGTGTTGTACCTGTCCTGTATGTGTGAGAGATTTATGTCATGTTCCTTCTGCTACTGGCATCTGTCCTTAACTAATTTGTGCTAGAGAAGGTTGGGTTGCTGTTAACCATGTTGTTCCTTTGTTGTGGTATGAAGCTCGATATAAAACTACACATAAGAAAAAATTATTTACATTGCCAATGCTTGTTTTAATGCATGATGAGAGTGAAAGAGTGAACACTCAGAAAATATATGACCAAAGTTTACTTTTGTATTTACGTGTGAAACCTGCATTTTTAAAATAGAGTAGTCTACTTTGCAAAATGTTAAAACAGCTGACAAGATTTTGTAAACATTTCAAACAGCTCACATGACAACTTTGTAAAATTTTAAAACATAGCGCACAAGTGGTCAATTCTGACTTTTTAGCCAACCACACTTTTTATGCTGGTGTTTTGAGCCCATGGCAAAACTGTCAAACACAGCCTACAAGGCCCACAATGCAACATGCCATTGGTTGGGAAAAAACAAAAAGAGATTATGGTATCCTATGTCATAGTGCCAAAGCGCAGAGTTGTGAAATGTACTCAAACATTTTATGGCAAGACCAGAGGCTCCTATTATGCTTTCTTATCTTGCATTTATTCCAATAGCAGCCAAGATAAGTACTAAAACTACAGTTCCCAGAGGGCCGAGCAAACCGCTGGCCAATGGGAACGCACAAAATCACAGAAGCATAACCAATGAGAACTTAGCTATGGGTATAACGTCACAACTGACTGCGAACAGTCCTCTTTTCTTGCTGCTCGCAGTCAGATAAGTGCCTTCTCTTCGTTGCTCTGTATTATTTATTTATTATATGGTTGTTATTGTACTAAATTCATATTGTTTTATTGATGTATGCCATGGTTTTTTCCTCCTGAGCTTACCGCGATGTTCGCGTCTGGAAACGCTCCGTTTCCCTGCTGCACTCTGTCCCCCACCCCCGCTCGCGCGCGTTGACGGTTGATTCCAACGTGTCGCGCGGTGGTTGTTTCTTCAGGTTTTCTCCTCTCCCAGAGCGCGCGTGTTAATTGCTTCTGGCTGCTGTCGTCCCGGAGCTTCGTGCCTCCTGCTGTCTTACGCCCGCCTTTGGTGGGAGTGGTCTGGGTTGGTTCTGCCCACATTCAGCCTCCTGCAACTCCCAGTCTCTGACTTTAACCCTTGGCTTCCTTTGTGTCTCTCCTTCCTATCTCAATGGAGATTGACAGCTCCCCGACCTGCACACTGAGGAAGGCGAGGCCTTCAAGAGTGATTTAAATATGTTCATTAATAATTCTGTGGAGAATGCTGTAGAAGCATCCATGAAACGTTTTTCCAAGGGGATGGAAACCTCTATGCTCAGTCTGTTGTCCAAAGCTTTGGCCCATTCTGCGGGGGATAGCAGAAAAAGGAAATTTGTACCCTCTGTTTCCACGAATGTTTCCAAAAATGTGTCACGCCTGACTAGCGAGGCTCCCTCGCACTTGACTGAGGACTCAGTACCTCCCAGGCCTCCTTCTAAGGAGGGGTTGTCCAATTCAGATGGAAAGCGAAAAGCTAAATCAAAACACGTAGTGGTACCAAAAAAAAAACAATTGGTGATTTCCACCATTATGGACGCAGACGACGATATGGGTGACGCTGACTATTTATTTGACCTTTTTGATGTGTCAGACCCTCCTTCCCCCGTACTAAAAAATTCAAATCTGACTCTTTTGCTTTTACGCCAGTTTTGGACTCTGAGGGTGCTCCCATGTTTGGCCCTTCCACCATCCGCCATCCCAACTCCACTGAATGGTTCCCGGCCTCTCATGTTGGCGATTATATATCAGCCAGACTTCGTCTTCCCCTAGACAAGTCCGCCAGGTCTAAGTTAAAGTCTGAATGTCCCAAGCCTTCTTTAGCTTCGAACATTACTGTTGCCCCTTCCATTGACCAACCTTTACTTACGTTTTTCTCCAAGTTTGGCAAAGATCCCCGCAAAGGGGTGGATAAAGCTTGGTCCACCTGCCAGGACAAGCTTCTTGATATTGTGGGTCCTTTGGCTCACATTTCTGACCTTGCAGAATCTGCTCGTCTGGAAGGACTTGATTTAAGTGCTGAGGATATCTCATTGTGGGTCCAACGTGCCTTCTGTCTTTTGGGAAACGCCAATGCCGCTATCACCCATGAACGCCGCAAAGGGCTTCTTATCAAACTCGATCACAAGCTGGCTAATCTAGCTCCTCTAGACACCGGTATTAAGGCTGACGGCCTTCTGTTTGGGGATTCTCTCGTTAAAGACTTAAGCAAGTTTGTCACTACTTTCGCCTCTTTGGATAAGGCTCAGTAATCCATCAAAAAAGTTTTTTCCCCTCTGGTTTTTGGGCGGGCCGGCAGAGGCAGGAGCCGCTCTACCAGCCGCTCCTATCCAAATCAAGGTTCCAGAGGATCCTTCAACACAGGTTACCAGGAATACAAGCCTCAATTCTACCCACAAAGAGGTCGTGGTTTCAGAGGTCGAGGACAGAAAAACTTCCGCAACAACAACCAACAAGGTAGGTCCTCCATCTCTTCCCCCGGTTGGGGGTCGCTTGAAATTCTTCATCCAGAAATGGCGTACTCTCACCGCAGACCCCTGGGTGCTAAACTCTGTCCAAGGTTATCTTATAGAGTTTTACGCGCCACCTTCCCAGTTTTCCCTCCTCCTCTAGTCTTTTCAGCAGACATGTCTCAACTCATTTCCGTAGAGGTACAAAGCCTTCTCCTAAAACAGGCCATTCAGATCGCTCCTCTAGATCCCACAGGGTTTATCAGTTACATTTTCCTTGTCCGAAAAAAGAAGAAGATGCGCCCAGTAATAAATCTAAAATGGTTCAATCAATTCGTGGTGTATCGCCACTTCAAAATAGAAACCATCATTCATTTACGAGATACTCTTCGCCCAAACGACTGGATGGTCCGGATAGATTTACAAGACGCATATCTTACCATTCCTATTCACGCTTCTCACACCAAGTTTCTTCAGTTCCAATGGTTAGGAATAACCTATCGATTTTGTTCCCTTCCTTTCGGCCTGTCATCAGCACCATGGTGCTTTACAAAAATCATGAAACCGGTGGTGTCTTACCTGCGATCCCTCGGGATCAGGCTTATAATTTATCTAGATGACATCTTGATCATGAACACGGACAAACAGAATCTTCTGTCCGATTTGAACATCATTCGGTCTCTGCTTCTAGATCTGGGTTTCCTTCTCAATCCCGAAAAATCTATGCTCATTCCTTCCCAACGCATCGAATTCTTGGGCTTTCTCGTGGACTCTTCCACGGCGTCTCTTCTTCTTCCGCAATCAAAAGTCTCGATCATAAAATCAGAAATTTCTCACGTCCTTCGGACCTCTCTGATCTCCCTCAGATCTCTTGCACGGATCGTAGGTCTGCTCTCTGCTTCCATCCAAGCCATTTTTCCAGGGCCTCTTCACTATCGTGCCCTTCAGCGTCTAAAGATCCGGCATCTTCGCCATGGGTTGGCCTACTCCGACCTCATCGCTCTGGATCAGGAGTCACGAGTCGAGCTTCAATGGTGGATCGACCATTTAGATGCTTGGAACGGGCGAACTATCTTCGCTTCGGCCCCAGATCTTGTAATAGAATCCGATGCAAGCCTGTCGGGTTGGGGCGCCCGTTGTGGACCAATATCGACTGGCGGTACATGGTCTCGCAAGGAGTCGAAATTGCACATCAACTGTTTAGAGATGCTGGCAGGCTCCTTTGCGATCCAAAGCCTCACAAAGAACAAGGTTCGGTGTTCCATTCTCCTTCGTATGGACAATGTTTCTGCGGTCCGCTACATCAACCATCTAGGTGGCACCAAGTCCAAACCTCTCGCGGAGTTAGCAAAGAGCCTATGGGAGTATTGTCTGGTAAACAAACTATCTCTCAAAGCAGAGTATCTTCCTGGAGATCTCAACTCGATAGCAGATTGGCACTCTCGCTATCTTCGAGATTCCAGCGATTGGAAGCTTCTTCCATCCGTCTTCCTATCTCTCTCTCAAAAGTGGGGCCCTTTTCATATCGATCTTTTTGCTTCTCGCCTCAACACCCAATTGCCTCGTTTCATCAGTTGGCGCCTGGATCCTTTGGCCTTAGCTACGGATGCTTTTCTTCAGGATTGGTCCCTTCATCTCAATTATGCCTTCCCTCCTTTTCTCATGATCATCAGGGTACTTTCCCAAGTACGACACCAATCGACCTCCCTGGTCATAGTAGTTCCTTTCTGGCACTCTCAGATTTGGTTCCCATCTCTTCTGGAGATGGCAGTGGACTTCCCGGTTCTCCTCCCTACTTGCACCGATCTGCTTCAGAACCCCTTGGGTCCTCCTCACAGTCTCATCCTGGACAACTCTCTGGTACTGTCAGCATGAAAGTCTCCAGTCTGTCCCTCCTGACCTCATCATTTCGCAAGAGGCTTCTCTCTTTATCAGCAAAGCCTGGGCTCCAGGTACCTCCAAAGCCTACAAGTCTGCTTGGTCTTTCTGGACAAGCTGGTGTCTGGAAAGACATACCGATCCCTTTTCAGCCCCTCTGAATTTTGTGGTCAATTTCTTGGCTTCTGAAGCCAGTGCAGGTAAGTCCTACAGAACGGTCAATTTGTATAGATCAGCCATTTCCCTTAATCATTGTCCTATTGATGGCAAGCCGGTCGGCGTTCATCCTTTGATTTGCCGCCTTCTACGAGGAGTACGATTTTCCAAGCCTCCGTTGGCTAAGTATTCTAATTTATGGGATGTTAATTTGGTTCTTAAGTTATTTTCTGATTGGCCAGATAATTCCGCTCTTTCTCTGAAAATGCTTTCTGCGAAGCTTACCATGTTACTGTGTCTCGTTTCTATTAAACGTGTTTCAGATGTTAAAGCACTGGATATTTCTTCTCGTCAGTTTTCTCCTACAGGTGTATTGTTTCAAATTAATAAACGTACAAAGACAAATTTGAACTCTGTTTTTTATCCTTATTTTCCTTCCCATCCTAAGCTATGTGTAGGTCAATGTCTCAAAGTATACGAGCAAAGAACCTTGGATCTCAGAAAGTCCTCTCATTCTCAGCTTCTCCTTTCCTTCCGTAAACCCAATCTTCCTGTTTCCTCTGCTACCCTGGCCCGGTGGGTTCGTTGGGTCATGTCCCTTGCGGGCATTGATGTCTCCGTTTTCGGGGCACATTCCACCAAGGGAGCCATGGCCTCCAAAGCTTTTTGGGCAGGCTCTCGTTTAGAGGACATTCTGAGATCTGCGGATTGGTCTAATGACAATGTATTCCGAATGTTTTATTGCAAACCTGTTGTTATTGCTGCTTCTTTGGTTGTTGATATGCTTTGAACAAGCATAATAGGAGCCTCCGGTCTTGCTATAAAATGTAGATTTTCCTAGTAAGTTATGACAGAAAGTCTTAATTTTATTAAAGACACGGAGGCGAGTATTATCCCGCCTCAACACTTCTAATCTGTGTTTTTCTCCCTCCCTACAGCGGCTCCAGCTTTGCCTCCCGCATCTTCGTGAAGGGATTCATGATCTTCAAGAGTGTCCTTCGCCTCTTCGTGATGTCCCCTCTTCCTGCTCTGCTTCTACCACAGTGACTCCTGCTGTTCGAGCGACTTGGTTGGATTATGGTCAAGATATTTTTTCCTGGACTTTGGCATTTTGTATTGTTTTATCCATTGTTCCTCTGTTTATGGACTCTATCTGAGCTGCTCGCCAGCGAAAAGAGAACTGTTCGCAGTCAGTTGTGACGTTATACCCATAGCTACGTTCTCATTGGTTATGCTTCTGTGATTTTGTGCATTCCCATTGGCCAGTTGTTTGCTCGGCCCTCTGGGAAGTGTAGTTTTAGTACTTATCTTGGCTGCTATTGGAATAAATGCAAGATAAGAAAGCATAATACTCGCCTCCGTGTCTTTAATAAAATTAAGACTTTCCGTCATAACTTACTAGGAAAATCTACATTTTGTTGCAGGATTTCTCTTTTTTTTCTTGTAGACAATAACATGTTAAGCAGCCCAGACGGTGACAGGGCAGAGGCCATCTTTCAGATGCAATTGTGAGCATCTCTCTGCTAAAGGGTTAACATTAACACTCATTTGAAAACCTGTATAAGGTGTCATTTAGCAAACGAGCAGCAACACTTCAAAGTGTCAAGGGACACTGAAAAAGGAAAATAATGTCCTCTCGCCCGAACACACCCTCGGCCAGGAACGTAAAGCGCCCAGCTTGAACAAGTGCAGCACAGGCTGCAGGTGCTGCCCCCCGCGAGGGCCGCCAGTGGTTTTGAGCCTGCTAGACATTTGTAGATGAGGTATGAGGTTTTGAATGGGATTCTGGAAATGACTGAGAGCCAGTATAGGCTTCTACAGTGCGAGGCGGTCCTTTAGTGTTTTTTTAAGGCCAAAAAATCTGAAACTCACTTAGCATTTTATGCCCTTTGCCATTTATTGATTAGGTATGCAGGAATGTGATAGTATAGTGTGTTTCCATAGTTAAAGCAAGAGTTGACTAGTGTGCTATCCACTGTTGGGTGATTTTCTGCTGTGGTGAATGGTAGGATCTTTTTGATAGCTTTAATTGACGGAATGTGGATTTAACTACTTATCCAATTAGAAATTGCAGGCCCACTTCTGCTGCCCAGACCCTTGTTTTTATTGGTACTTTGTCTATTTCTCCATGTAATGTGGGTGCTGGCAGAATGAAGATACTTTCTTTGACAGGTGATGAAGACCATGACAAATATTTCTGTTGTGGAGCTGCTTAGTTTAGATCTGTTTAGAACTATGCAGGACACAATTGATTCAAGGGTTTTTGTTGCTGTTGTGAATTGTATTTCCTTTCCTGACACTCACATGTGAATGTGTGAACAAGGAATTGTCAGGTTCTTAGCAGGCCCTTCTGTAGTTCTAAATAAATGTTGATCAGAAGGTAGATAGGATGGCCCCTTGGAGGACTCAGGAGGTAACTCCCAATCGGACTCTAAGCACCTAACTGTTAGGAAGGATGTGAAACATTTTAGAGACGTATCTGTAATTGTGCCACTGACTCAAAATTGTATAGTCTCATCTTGTGGTCCAGTATGTTGAAGGCAGCTGAGAGGCCTAGGAGTATTAGTATACATGGATAATATTGATATTCAGAATAATCCTATACCTTCACCATGGCCTTTTTGTAATGTAGCTGGACCAGCTGTCAGACTGGTTTTTATCCAGGATGTTGTTAGTTTCTAGATGGTTTTGAATTTAGAACACACAAAGGTTCAGCACTATTCAACAATTTTATAACAGTTCAGTATCAATAATTAAAGTAATGAGCACACAGAAAGATGTCCAGATCACCGATGTGCATATCTTAATAGGATTTTCTCTTTATTTCATTAATTTCTTAAAAACAGAAGATCATAGCCGACGCGTTTCGTCTCTAAAAGAGACTTCTTCAGGGCTATTGAAAAAACATACAAGTGCAATTATTATGGAGCAGACATGCTCCATAAGCTTATTATGTATAGGCCATCATACACCTTTTTTGGAGATGTATCCCTTATTATTATAAGGTTGCAAGTTTCTTGGTAATTGTTGTAAATATTAGTTTTTTTTTAAAAATGGCTATGTATGTGTTTTAATTGTTAGTATGTAAAGCACTTACTTTTTTTAATAATTGCACTTGTATGTTTTTTCAATAGCCCTGAAGAAGTCTCTTTTAGAGACGAAACGCGTCGGCTATGATCTTCTGTTTTTAAGAAATTATGAAATAAAGAGAAAATCCTATTAAGATATGCACATCGGTGATCTGGACATCTTTCTGTGTGCTCATTACTTTAATTATTGATACTGAACTGTTATAAAATTGTTGAATAGTGCTGAACCTTTGTGTGTTCAAGATTGTTATAGGATTTTATCCTAGTTAAGGAGTACAGAGGGGAGTACTCTTTGGTTCTTTGCACTATAAGTAACTTTGAGACACTTTTTCAGTTGTTAGGTGCGGTTTCGAACAGCCTCTACCCTCTTTCCTTGTTGCATTTCATGGTTTTGAATTTAGGCAATGATTGTTTTTCTCTGATTTTGAAAATCCCAGTACGGCCAGTATTTGTTGGGTTATGTTGCATCAAGCATTCCTTTTTGGTAAGGAGTGTTTAGGGAGTGTGTGTAGACTTAATAATGAAAACTGTCTAAGTGAGGTTAAAGGGTCTGTGGTTTTTAGGCAGTGGCACCAGGTAGTGGTCATTTGACTCCTTACTTGGTCTAGGAACTTAAAGGTGAAAGAGAAGCTTAAGTTCTGGGTGTAATCAAGAAAGGATGAGATGGTAGGGCAGGTGAAGTAATTATCAATATCTTCATTTCTGGACTTTTTCAATGAATGTTAATCAATGTGAGTTGTACATTTATTGGGAGTGTGGGATTGTTTCTTTGGAGCATTTTGAATTAATCAGCCTTAGCACTGGTTGAAAATGACCTCTTGGCAGCTCATGGCTTAAATTACTCTACTGGTGTAGGGTTATTTTTTTGTCTGACAAGATGCCTTTTTGGTAGGTGTTTCTTGTATACTTGAGGACTTTGGAAGTGCCATAAGTTGGTGATTTGCATTAGGCTGTCTCTGATGTGCTCCACTGAAGTTTAAAGGGCTTAGGGTATTAGACTATCAGTGATTCTGTTTTTCTTTGGCTCTATCTTTCTCAAGGGAGTGCAGGTGACAAGTAAATACCTTAGGGGTAGAAACTCCAGAAGAGGTTTGTGAGTCTGGTGTTGTGAGCA
This sequence comes from Calotriton arnoldi, assembly GCA_963921515.1. Lineage (NCBI taxonomy): Eukaryota > Metazoa > Chordata > Amphibia > Caudata > Salamandridae > Calotriton > Calotriton arnoldi. The sequence continues at coordinate 1,115,618 of CAWUFW010006292.1, forward strand.
GAAGCCATTGATTTAGCCAACCTGGTTTGAAAGGTACTGGAGAATAGTTGCATGTTGGCTGGGGTGTTTTTATTGGTGTGCGAGAGTAACAGAGTAGAGGATAGCATTGTGGTCAGACCATATGACTGTGGAGCACACTAGGCTATTGATAATCGGGCTGAATTCGATTATTGAGTCAAGGCAGTGTTCTTTAGCATATGATGATCTAATGGTTAGAGACTCTTCATGCAGACTGCCATGCAGATCTATGAGCCTGTCCTCCAGACAGAAGGTGAAACCCCATGCGCTCAACTTGTGGTTGGAGGTGAGGAAGAGGTCATACAAGAATGCAGAGAAGTCGTCAGCATTGAGTGTGCTGAGCCTAGAGGGGACCGCAGCATGTTGTAAGTGTGAATGTAGGTGAATGAATGAATATAAGATTTGTATAGCGCGAACTTAGCCCAAGGGCGTCAAGGCGCTGTATGCGGACATGAGGGTGCAGACAGAGAGACATGCTCATACCGAGGTCTGTGAGAAAAGCCAGGTCTTTAAGGCTTTGCGGAAAAGAGAATGGGACGCCTGACTTGAGAGCTTTTCCGGGAGGGAGTTCCACAGTTTAGCAGCAGCAGTGGAGAAAGCTCTGCCTCCCCATGTAACCTTCTTAAATCTCGGTACTATTAGCAGATTCTTATCTGCGGACCGGAGCCGCCTGCTAGGAACATAGCGATGGACAATAGCCTTAATCGCCTCAGGACCTGAACCGTAGTAGGCATCGTGAGTCATGCACAAAGTCTTGAAGAGGATCCTACGGTCCATAGGCAGCCAGTGCAGCAACCTGATGGAGGCTGTGACTGAATGGTATTTTGGTAAATTCATCACCAACCTGGCTGCAGCGTTCTGCACCATCTGCAGACGTCGCATTAAGCCTTTGTTGATGCCCAGATAGAGGGCATTACAATAGTCCAATCTGGACGTTACCAGGGCAATGACGGCCAGCTTACGTGCATCGAAGGAGAGAAAATGGGAGCTTTTTCTTAGGATCCTAATGATCCCGAAACACGTAGAGACTGTCCTGCTAACCTGCAAGCTTAGGGACAGTGAATTGTCCACGATAACCCCAAGGTTTTTCCCATGGGAAACCGGGCAGGGACAGACGCCAAGCGCGTCCGGCCACCAGTCACTGGACCAGATCTCCTGTTTACTCCCAAAGATCAAGACCTCCGTCTTCTCTCCATTTAATTTCAGAAAATTTTCCACCATCCAGGAGAAGACTGCCTGCATACAGTTCCTAAAGTTAAGGGCCGAATCCTTTATACTGTGCGAAATAGACACCATTATTTGGGTGTCGTCCGCATAGGACAGCACCTCTAACCCATAGGATCTCACAACCTTAGCAAGAGGAGCGACATAGATATTAAAAAGAGTTGGGCTCAGGGAGGAGCCCTGGGGAACACCGCACAACAAGGGTTTGGGGGCTGAGTAGAATTGACCAAGCTTCACCGTCTGTGCCCGCTCACTGAGAAAGGAAGCAAGAAGCCCCAAGACCGAGCCCCCGATACCTATCTCTCTGAGGCGATCAATCAATCTGCGAGGAGACAGGGTATCAAAGGCTGCGGTGAGATCAAGTAGAACAAGCAGGGTGGTGTGCCCTGTGTCCACTTGAGTCCGGATATTATTAAATACAGCCGTCAGTGCTGTTTCCGTGCTATGGTGGCTTCTGAATCCATGTTGAGAACCATCAAGTAGGTGGTAATCTTTTAGGTAGGTGCTAAGATGAGAGTTGAGGTAGGTTTCCAGAATCTTAGCTGGAACAGGAAGTAGGGAGATCGGGCGATAATTCTTCAGTTCACCAGGATCCAAAGAAGGTTTCTTCAAAAGTGGCTTCACTACAGCCGTCTTCCACAGGGTGGGATATTGCCCCTCTGAGATGGCAACATTAAGAACATCAGTCAGATGGGGAATAATGATTTCACGGCCACATTTTAACACCTTGAGGGGACAAGGATCCAGTGGGGAACCCGATTTAACCCGTTCTAGAAGCCGATCGGTCACCTCAGAAGACATGTAAGGAAAAGTGAGAAGACTGGGAGACCCCTCCGTGAGTGAGACCCCAATGGGATGGAAGGTGGGTTGAACAGACGACCCCGCGATGGGGTTGGAAGCTTCAAGCAAGTAGTAAATGTCTGAGATCTTAGTATGGAAAAAGTCAGATATTTTATCACAACGCTCCTGGGAAAATTCTGAGGGGTCAGAGACATGGGGAGAGGTAAGAGAATGTATTACCTTAAAAAGATCCCTAGAGGATCTCATAGAGTCAGTAGTCTTGGGAAAGTATAATCTCTTTTCCTCCATGATGGCTGCTTTATACTCTTTAAGGCCCTGCTTATGCAGTTCCCTACTCAACGGTTCTAGGTCTATGCGCCAGAGCCTCTCCTGTTTACGACAGCCCTGTCTCAACTTTCTGAGCCTCTCCGTAAACCAGGGAGCAGAGGGTTTTTTCCTTGCTGAGTAGTGCTTACTAAGAGGTGCAAGGGTGTCCATTGCTGCTGACAATTGTTGCGATAACTCCGCTGCTGCCAAATTAGCGTCGTGAAGGTTAGTGAGCTCAAGATTATTAAGGAGGTTGGAAAGAGACTCCTTACTTATGAGGCTAGAGTTCCTCCTTTCTTCCAAAGTCCTGTTACCATAGAGAGCCATCGCAGATGGCATGAAGTGTAAATCAAAAGGGACGGCGAAATGGTCAGACCAAGCTAGGGGGATAGGTTCCCCCACCCTTACACGAGGGTCATTAGAGAAGACACCGTCAAGTATGTGCCCCGCTATATGAGTGGGCTTTCTGACCAGCTGTGAGAAACCACAGCAACTCAAGGTTTCCAAAAGACTTTGGTGGGGATACAAAGTGTTCATAGGTGTGAGCAGAAGTGTCTATGAAACATGTTTTAGTAATAAGGAGGATATTAAGGTCATCATTTTTGATACGGTTGTGGATTTCACGTGCCTATTGATAGTGGATCTTGCTTTGATTACACAGCACTGCAGAGTATGTGTATTTCTGATGCAGTTATGGAGGTTTGACATGCATTGTCCTTTGATGTGTTTCAAAATAGAATTGTATTGTATAGTAGTCTCTTGTTTAGAGAATTTTCTATGGTTGTTTTTGTAGTGCAATGTTGGGGCAGAAGTACTGGTGGTGGTGCGGTACTCACTTAGCACTGAGAGCACTGACTCCTGAGGTAGGCGCCCTGTTAGAGGACATCCTAAGGAGGTTGGTGCTTGAACTCATATTGTCTGCACTTACACTTCTGCAGTACCAGGGCTGCAAATGTCATAACTGGTGACTGGGGCTGCTCCCCCACACTCCTCAAATGTTGCCTGCGTGGGTGTTGTGTGTTTTGAATTAAAGTTGTGTTAAGATTTTACTGAAACTGGGAGTGTAGTGGGGCAAAAAGGAATGAGTGGTACAAAACTTAAAAAGTTAGAATTATTTGTCAATGCAAATGTAGCCTAGGATGGAAGTTGCCTGTTGTGTGTGATGGACAGAAAAGCTGTTCTTATAGAGGTGCTGTCTTTGAGTCAGTGTGATGCATGATCATCTGTTAGGGAAGGGCCAGGTCATTACTGCACTACTGAATTCCAGGTGATCTTGGATGTTTTTAGTCTTTCCAGGGAGAGAAATTCATAATTTTGCTATTTGTACAGAAAAGGAGGTTCCATTGATGCATTTTTTTCTTACACAGAGGGATGTCATCTGTGGGGATGTTTATTCTTTGATGAAGGTTGGGCACTGGGCATAAATCACTCTTTAAGCAATACAGAATGCCTGAAGATGAAGCATCGGGCCCTGGCTAACTAGTGAAGCACCTGTAAAGACTATGTGAGGTGGTCACATAGGAGACAATGCGTCAAGATGCACTAATCTTGCAATCCAAGGGGAGTGATGCAAGCTTCCACAATTCTCCACACCCACAGCCAATCATACACTAACAATATGTAGGTTAGGAGTAGATTCAGGGAAAGGGGAATGTGGGAAGATAAAGAAACTGAGACATTAGACACCACACTGCCTGGCACATCTGGGATTGCTCTGTATTGTAGGAGCATTGATATCTCAAGGCAAGAGAAGAATTTTACTATGGCTATAGTATTAACATGTGCAACAAAAAACAACACTAGATATAGAACAGTGATAACAATATTTATAAAGAAAACAATAAAAATGGTCCAATTTCTTTAGATAGCAATGTAAGATGAGTCAATAGATTCATAGACCATGAGACAGAAATGCGCCAAACAATTGCGCTAGGAAGTCGACGGTGTTTCGACCTGAAAACAATGTTACCATTGTTCTCTTGCGCAGTTTTTTCGCTGGTTTCACTTGTCACTTTGCGCCGTTCACTTTCTTCACGAGCACAACTATGCACAAGTTACATGATCATTTAATGTAATACAGTGCTCTTGTTCTATATCTAGTGTTCAATATAAACTGCTCTGAGCAATCATTGCACGAATCATCATTGCCTTCCTGCTTCCACTCCTTTCTTGCAAATGATATGCATGCTCTTAAATAATTGCCTTTAAATATTACCTGTTGAGACATTGTTTTTGTTGTACACACTTGTTACCCAGGTCTCAACTGGGTTTATGGGTTACCTCCTGTAGTTTGTTCCTATAGTAATGACATGGGCAGCTAACATCTGCTATTATACCTGCTATAACTCAATACTCAATATTGCTCCTGAGTTCCAATATAATTAACATTGATATGATCTCTGCAAAGAAAACTCTGAAATGGTATATATTGCTTGCCTATAAAGCTGCTTTTAATGTTTGCAATAGCCTTGCGTAGTTCTGATTGTACTCAACTTAACGGTTGATAACTGTACTATGAAAAAGCAATTGCTCACATCATGTGTTTCGCTTACACACTTCAATAATCATATGCTTTTTCTAATCAAGTCCATATCCCTGATGGTAGACTTCATTTCAAAGCTAGCAAATTGCATAATACAAGTTCATTATCCTAATGTGGATTCCTAGAAGGATAAACAAGTCCATTTCTATAAGTTATACAAATGTGTTGCGAGAATACTTCTCTGGTTGCACATTGTCTTTCGTCAAGGATAACTTCTAAAAAGCAGTTTCCACAGCAACTATGCATCCCAATTGCCTAACAAGGACGTGTTGTTCCTTGAGGGACTTATACTCAAAGCATTCAGGATGGCCCCTACAGTCTGCAAGTCTTATAGAATTCCAATGGCTCCTTGGGACAGTCAGTCCTTCTGAAAATGGATGGATGAAGGGGCACTTCACAACTGCGCCGGTTCCAGAGAACAAACAGCGCTGCACAATAAAAAGAAATCACAATGTGCAATTTTACCTGTGGCATTCAAAGTTAATGCGTCTCTGTTTAGGTTAAGGCACTTCATCAAAAATCAGTTTAGTAATAGTAAAAGCATTTCATATAGTGCATCATCCCTCACTTCTGCCTTTACTAATTGCAAATTATTAGTACTAAATGGATTGATTTCGGAAGGGTAAATGGTTGACGATGCTGTGCCATGATTTTAACTCGTGAATTTGAAATCAGCACACTTCTCAGAGGCGAGCATCAAACTCGCTGAACTATTATGCCAGGTATGAATGTGTATGAATTAAGGAAGCTCAAATGTTTTTGTACTTTATACACCGTATCAAGAACATGATGTCCTTGAACAAAATCCAAGCATGTTTCCAGTGGCCTATGACAAAATCACAGTCACCTAATGGGAGTATTTTCCTATTCAAATCTGTGCGCCATTATAATCAAAGTCAAAGGTTAGCCGGCGGAGAGTATATTTAAATATTTACTATAAATATCTAAATTTACTGAAACTGAAGTCAGTATATTATAGGTTTTTACATTAAGATTTACATTTCGAAGCAAAGGTGAGATATGAAAAAAACCTATGAAAAGTAGCAGCCAGTTATATCTGGCTGCTACTGCTAATGAAATATTAGCAATGATTTTATGCACTCATTGTTCATCTATTTTTGTTACTCCAGAAGGAGCAAGCACCTGAGAGTAGCACATTACATGAACATTAATGAAAAGCCAGAGGCAGGCATAGGGTAAAGGGCAATGCAGTGTTTGCAGAAAGTAACGATAATAGAGGCGATGGTATTAATACAACACAATAACAAATTGACAGAGCAAGTGCAGCAGGAAATGTGTTGAGTAAATACTGAAAGGCAATTGCACAAAAGGCATAAGGCTGCATGACCAATTGAATACAACACTCTGAAGCACACAATGGAAAAAACACAGGGTTGTATTGTATAACGCACTGTGAAAATAAATAAGCGATACACAAGATACCATTTCCTAGTTCAAGCCTCTGAACAGGCTTTTACTCCATCCCGCATTGTAAGTTGAACTGTTAAAACCATTGGCGAAGACAATAGGTGTTTTGTTTTGTTACTCGAAGTGTACGGACACAGACAGGCAACTTTGTGTGCATTGCCCCCAACTATCCTTGAAAGGAATTCCCATAATGTACAAAACATCTTTGACTACAACAATATGGAAGCTGGGGATAGGGCCCCTTGGCTGAACATACGTCATAAGCAGAATTAAGCTATGACCGCAAAGAAGTGTGCTATGAAAATGAGTCAGAAGATGAAGTCTGCACTGTAATTGGTGAATTAAAAGGCATACACAACAAAATATTGAATTAGGAACTTTTGAGAAAGGGTCACCACTATTGTTGCTTCTTTAAGAAAGTGTATATGTGTGTGCACGACTTTGAGAACAACCCAAGGAGGAAATCTAACAAATGTTATCATGACAACAGAGTAAAACAAATGAATGCACAAGGGCAATTAATGAAAAGCACTATACCTATATGACAGGGTAATGCATCCAAAAAGATGGTACTTCGTAAAAAGAAAGTAAATCAGCAAAGTAAATACATAAAAGGAAGCACACTACGTTTTAATTACATAATGCAAACTATGCATCATGGAAAGATGTAAACATCCTCAAAACCCCAGGGCATAGACTGGCAGCCCACTCAGGGATTAGCAAACCACGACAAGCACATGAAAGTCAATGGCTGAAGGGGCTGACCCAAAGCCAACTTTCTCTCTATATGAAATCTTCATTGTACTTTTTAAACAAATTGATTGCAAGATGTCCTATATACTTAAAAATGCTTGATCAACCCAAACCTTACCGTCCATACGAACATGTAAACTCTGCCTCACTTGGTCATTAGGTACAGCTGAAGTTTCATGGTGGGATTTTATCACTCCAGTGACTTTGATTAAATTGCACTCTACATTTTTCTTATATGATGCTTAGTTTGTTGAATTATTCTTGAACCCCTAAACTATTTTGTTTTGAATTCTTGTGCCATTTGCACTGTCTTTATTGCAGCCGCGGTCCGTACAGGTAACAGCGGTGGGGCCGTGTTGGGGGGGATTTCGAAGGACGATGCAGAGGGAAAATTAATTATTTATTTAATTTTCCCTCTGCATCATCCCTCGAAATCCCCCCCAAAGCGCCCCCAGCGCCCCACCGCTGTTACCTGCACGGACCGCGGCTGCTTTATTGTCCTTGATGTTGGTGGCCAATTAGTTATTTATTTCCTTAGTTGTACTATTGGTTGTTGCTTTGCTACACCACAGCCCTTGCCCACATTTCTTTGGATGTCTGGCCTACTGCTGAGGCAAAGACATCAAAGGTGAGCTAACAACACCTGTAGGGAACCGTGGTTAAACTTTGAGTAACGTTTTTGCTGCATGGGATCGTAGTCACAGCTAACATCAAGACTTTGGCCCCTTTATCCCAAAGCTTACCAGCTCCACTCCCTGCGATATACATTAATATATTTCCAGAAATTAGGAAGAAGGTATGTACATTCTCCGAGCTGTCAAGATTGTCTTTCTCTGTTACAAAACCTAAATACAATCATTTGTAGGAGTTTGTTGGAAATTGCCTGTGGAGCTCAGAAAACACATAAGCCTGCAGGAACCTCCAAAAAAGCAGGGAGATAGAAAGTAGGGGTAGGTGTAACTTGTGTAATTTGCGTAGCTTACTTACACATAGTTATGGCAAAATTACTCACGATTAGGCAGAATTAAGTGAGAAGAGTAACCCAGCATTTAAAGCTATTTTCTTAGCCCAAAATGCTCGCATCCAAAATTGACCAAGGGAGGTATTGTGCGCGAAGAAAAGAGCACAAATGCAACTGAACACAAAGAGCAGCAGTCGCTCATGCTCGCTGTTTGTTGTTCCTGTGCTTCTGCTTTTTTCTGAACGGGCATAATAGCATAATTTTCAGCAATTTTGCATAAAAAGAGTAACGCAAATTTCCCAAAACTAATCTGATTACTCCATCGTAATTAAAATGGAGCCAGAGTCTAATAGAAAGTTTGGTGAACTTGGTTTGCCCAGACTCCTACAAGAGAACTGGAATATTTAACTCCTTCCTCGCCCCTTCCTATAGAAGCCACTCAAAATCAAATGACTGGTAGACGAGCTCAACATGAGTTGGGCAGGAGCAGGCTAACACCTCTTGTCATAAAGCCTGTAGTAAGAGACTGAAGCAGATTGTATGGCACCGATGGCACATAGATCCCTTGAGCACAGGTTGGGGCAATGCACCAATTGGCTTGCATTCATACATTTTTTTAGATTTGATTTATTGCATTCAATTGCACTAAATAAACACCCAATGACAGCCATACAAACGCCTTTTCTAGTTCATGGAATGGTATTAGGCAAGCAAGCACCGATGTTCATTCATGTATTTGCCACATTTCATTTAATTATCATCCGCAAACAACATACAACTGATATAATGTCCTTGATGTGTCAGATTACCTGACATACAAATACGTAACGTCACAGCCCTCTGAAAGAGCGCTCTGATATGAGCATTTCTCAAAGCCTTTTATAGCCAGGATCATCTGTGTATTTTGATGGTCTAACAGTGAACACCCATAGCGGTATTTTCAAACTTGAAAAACAAGCTGCTCCTCAGTTTTCCTTCCTGTAACGTGAAATGTCGTTATTTCGTTTCCATGGCACGAGCCCCTCCATGGCGTCAGATCGTCAGAGCGCGTACATGACACGCGCTCTTGACGAATTAGAACACTGTCCGCCTTTGTCGGATATTACAGTGTGAATCATCCTGCCATTTTGATTTGTGTTAATAATTTTAAAAAAAAACTGCACCGCAAAACACACTCTGCATGACATGAAGAGGTTTTACAAACACATAATAGTCGCGAGTCGATGAAATAAGCGTCCGAAAAGTCGATAACTTCTGCTATCTGATTGCGCTATCGATTTCAAAGACTAATGTGCGCCTAACACACACGTCAACTTGTGAAAACAATTAGTCCCCCCAACCCCCTACCCGGTAAGGCGACAGACTGCCACTCTATTGCTGTTTTAATCAATTATTTAACAGCACAGATTCCAAAAGAAATTTTACAAGCCATATGTTAGCAGTGAGTACAATAGCCTCCTAGTCCAGTGATTTCAATACGATAATTTTGTCTTCACACTAGGAAATCTGTCATATAAGAGTAATTAATTCATTAGTGCACAAGCCACAACACTCCATACCTCTCACTTTAACGTGTATTTGTGTATAATATAGACTGTCGAAATAATAGCGCACAGCCTCTCTTGGAAAGCACAGTAAAAGCTCAATCAAATTTAAATCTCATTTTCTAAAATGCAGTTTGGATTTAATATTCCAAAACGCCAACATTTAAATGCACAGTTTATTTTGTCGCTAGTGGTTATCTAAATTAATACAGCTGTTATATAATATGAGGCTGTCATTGTTTCTTTTTTTTACATTTTCTACATTCTAACATAAATGCTGGCACAAAACGCATAAAAAGCCGCTCATTGCTCTGAACTTTGACATCAGCCACTTAATAATGACAGTCATTTAGCCTCTCATAACAAGGCGTCAGGAAAGATGGACAAAAACAGAGTGCACGAAATATTTTCCTTTTTGCCAATTTTCGGTTAAGCAAGGCAGCTCACTCACCTGACACACAGACGCAGAAGTCTTCGTTTTCTTTGCAAGGTATTAATTGCAGGACGTGCAGCAGCTTCTCCTGTTTGGGTCTGAACACATCGCACTCCAGGGCAGATTTCAGACAGGCGGCCATAGCTACACTGAACACTTTAGAGATGGGAACAGCGCGAGTTGCTGTGCAGCCCAGTCCTGCGATCACCAGTTTCCATCAGCTCCTCGTCTCTGCTACCCTCGCCGCCAGGTGATATGTGACTTCATTGAGATTGCTTTTCCTCTAGATCTGGAAAATCAATCCTTCAGATCGTCTGAGACATCATTCAGACTTGTATTGAATCACTCTATAAACGTTTGGTGGAGGGTCCTAGATCGCGGATGGCTCTCATGATGTCCTGTCGCTCAATAAGGACCTCCCTTTCCCCGACAAGGTTAGGACTCGAAGGAGGACTCAAAGGACTACCATCCGTTCCAGTAGCCACGAGGCGCAATGAGTCTTTTATAGGTGGTCTTGGCCTAGTACACATTAGCAAAACCTCCATCCAGCTTGCACTAATTAGTAGATGTATGGTGTAAGCAGAGAGGCTAATGAGGGTGCAATAATGCAGGAGCTACACTTCATATATGTTGACAAGGATGGATTAAGGAGAAAGGCGAGGATGCAGGTACAGATTACGAGGGAGCAAGATGGGCACAGGAGGCCCTCACGCCCGAATAGCATCTGATACCACGCATTTCAAAACTACACGTGGCTTAACAACGCAGTCAATACCACGACTGTGTCGTTTCCATTACAGCGCAAGTCATTACAACGACTTGCTTTAGGGAAGCGCTGGAGTTTGGAATAGTTTAAATTACTATTCCAACTCCAGTCGGTGTATCAGTAGGGAAGGTGTTGGGCTTAAAATCCAACACCAGTCCAACACCGCATTCCCTAAAGCAAGTCGATGTAATGACTTGCGTTGTAATGAAACTCGTGGTAACGTCGCAGTCGCAGTACTGACTGCGTTGTAAAGGCACTACAATGTAATGTAATAGATGTTTCCCCTCAAGCCCTGGTGAGGGTGGTGCAATTCCCCACTGCAAGCTAAATGCATGACCAGTTTCTGGGCGCTTACATTGTGGGCAGTTACATTGGTGTGGCTAATGGGGTGTCTTTATCTGAGGCTACCAGGGTATCTGCAGAGAGTGCAAGACATTTATGAAGATGAAAAAAGTGAAATAGGAGGTGATTACAGATGAGGAATGGTTGCTGCACTGAACGGGATCAACTATTTCCTCCCCAACTCGATTCAGGTGTGATAGCCCCTTTGAGTCACCAAAGTGTTGCTCAGAGAGGGCCCTGTGCACGGAATGGTTCACACACATATGTACTGCCAGATCCCATGCAAGGGTAATGAGGTGCAGGACTACTGTACAACTTTATCAGAGCATTGGTCTGGGGAACATGTTGGGGTCAGTGGGAATGATGGGTCCTGCATGTGCAGTGATCGCCAACTGGGGGGAGAATATCGAGGACGAAGGAGTAGCAAATATGTATTGTCAGCCATCAACTCCAGGAAACTAACAGGCTTTCTTTATTTGTAGTTTGTGAATTGTAAGAAATTGGGTTATTGGTTGTGGAAGGTCGAAGCCCCACTCAGGCAACCAACACAATACTTGTCAGGGTGAATCACAAAAGTTACTAAATTAACCTGAGCTCCACCCTCTGGTAGCTTGACACAAAGCAGTCAGGCGTAACCTAGAGGCACTGTCTAAAGTATACATGCAGTCCACAAACAGAAATAAAGTGAAAACATAACACAAGAAAATCCCAAACCAATTTAGACAAAGTAGAGTAAATTCTATTACATAAAATGATACCAGAATGACAAAAATCCAATCAGTTGAGCCAGAATTATCCAATTTAAATTTTGTTTGTGAAAATGACACTTAAAAAAGTACAAAGTACCACTCGCGGTCATCTGGTCGCGCTACACTGGTGGACCGTGATGAAGCGCTGGTCAGATACAGGGACCAGGTTAGTCCCACTGAAAAGTTACTTTCTGAGTCTGCCACAAACCATTCTGGTGGCGTTGGAGGAGGCCTCAAGGAGGAGGTTGAGCGTCATGCATGGTTGTCACTGGAGCACGAAGAGCAGGCCGGGTGTCGTGGATAGTCGTCGTTATAGTGTGAAGAGTCCGTCAAGCATTGTGGGTGGTCTTTACTGTAGCTTCATATTGGCGGTTGTCATGGGCTGTTGTTGGTGTTGTGAGAAGTGTTGCTCTCGGGTTGCCGGTCATTGCTGGTGGGCGCTGTCAGCGTTAAGAGCAGGTCTTATCGGAATTTTGCATTGCTGGTTGTTCCTGGTGGCAGAGTCGTGGTGCCAACGGGCCCATATGCATTCGTGAGAGCCCAAAGTTCAGGATTTTCACCTTTTCTTTAGAAGGAGTACACTCTGATGCCAGTCAAGGCTCCAGGACCTGGGGGCACCTCTTGGGGAACAGGGGCTCACTCCAGCAGAGGCCATCAGGGCGCAGGCAGGTCCAGTTGCAGGTCCAGGCAGGTCCAGTTACAACAGGTCAGCTGGGCAGTTGCAGGGAGGTCTTTGAAGGTTGTTGTGTCCAGTGGTGTAACAAAGGTCCCCGCAGGGCGGGGGGAGGTCTACGAGCTCCAGGGGGCCCCCTCAGAACAGTACCTTGGCCTGAGAGCTCCTAAGTGAGTCCGGAGGGGGGCTCCTCTATGTACTTTGCAGGGGGGCCCCCTCAAGTTTCATTACGCCACTGGTTGTGTCCCTGTAGCTCACACAGGAGGTCAGCAAACTGACCCTTAGAGTCACTTTGGTTAGCCTGGAATGAAGGTAAGACGGTCCAGTCTTCCTTCTCAGACAGCAAAGCAGTTCATCAAGCAGCAGAGCAGCCTTTCATCTGTAACTTCCACAGGTCCAGTAGTGTTCTGATGAGCAGCTCTTGAGTTCTAATATTTATACCTGGTTCCAGCTTTTGTGTGGTGTGGGGGGCCACAGGACACTGGCAGAAAGTACAAATGGTTGTGACAAGAAAATGCAAACTTTCTAAAAGTTAGATTTTCAGAATTGTGACTTAAAATCCAACTTCACCGGTAAGATGATTTTAAATTGCAATTCATATGAGTGAAAACAGTACATTTCTATCTGCTCCCAATCCAAAGTTAGCACTTATTAAGTGTAATAAAGTAACCCAATGTTAGTCAATACAACCGTGAAAAACAACTTTAGGAGTTTTTCACTGCCAGAACTATGTAAAACTTAAACACACATATCCTACGTTTTAAATACAATGCACCCTGTTCAAAGTAACTTCAGGGCGGTCTTAGGGGTAACTTATAGGTACTAAGAAGGAAAGTTTAAGGCGTGGCAACTTTTGCCATGCCGAAATAGCAGTTTAAAACTGCACTATAAGCTGCAGTGGCAGGCCTGGGACAAGCTTTAAAAGGCTACTTTAGTATGTAGCACAATGGGTGCTGCAGACCTACTAGTAGCATTTAATTTACAGGCCCTAGGTACATGTAGTACCATTAACTAGAGACTTACAAGTACATTTAAGGAGCCAATTAGGTGTAGGCCACTTTTAACATGTTTGAGGGAGAGAGCACAAGCACTTTAACACTGGTTAGCAGTGATAAAGTGCACAGAGTCCTAATGCCAACAAAAGCGATTTAAGAAAAATAGGAGGATTGAAGGCAAAACGTTGCCAAGGATGTCAAGTCTAAGGAGACCATAGAGAGCTTTGATTGAATTCTGTATATTTAACACACTAAAACCAAAAACATTTTAAATCTTCAGAGAATATGGTAAGCTGTTATGGTTTTTACTTGATTGTGCTGTAAAGGAAACAAGATTCTTAAACAATTTGAGAGCGAGGGACACAATTGAGAGCTGATAAATTTATAGATGTGGCTATCCTCTGTGGGGAAACCTTGAAACATTATACATGTAGCTCTCTTGTGTTGAGTGTGAAAGTATTCATATCCAAGAATTTCCCTTGTGTTACTGAAGTGGGGAAAATTTGCTCATGTAACAACTGTGAAGAATAAGCCGTGCTCTGTGAGGTCAAGTTTTACCATCATCTCGAAATGTGGGCATCGTGCTACACCATGGGTACTTGAAGGCATTCTTTTCTGCTGGGCAAAGTGTAACATGGCCCATTAAGCCCATGTTGTCGCCCTGGCAGGAAAGTACAGCTGGTACAATAAGGTACCCAAAGAATTATTCACAGTACCCAGTGGGTTTGCGCTTATGTGGGTCACTGGGCTGTCAGTAGACTCATCAGTGTACCACATAGCTCAAAACTGAGGCCAGCGAAGGTCTGGAGTTGTTTTGGTTGATTGTTCCCTTACCTATTTTTTACATGGATGTGGATTCATCTGCAAGAAGCAGGAATCTGAGGCTATTTGTGTTCCACAGGGATAATCTAGTTAAAATTACTGGCACATCAAGACTTATAGCTAAACCTGAAACAGAGGAGGAGAGAAGAAGTGACCAAAACATGAATGTTCTTGCTGCTCCATAGCTTTTGCACATCAATTTTGTTTTCTTATACTGAACTAACAACGCCACCAAATATCTCTCCAGAGCGTTTTTGCACAGTATAATGTTGTCTTCCTAGCTCCCCTCTTCACCTGCAGGTTCAAATGTTGCTATTTGGATCTTTAGTGAGGTGAAGGAAAAATAGCAAGTGATGTGCAATGTTTCCCTTGAAGCAAAGAGCCATACATTCACACAGACGTTGTTCTGAACCACCATGCAACAAGTGGTTTGGCAAGACAGCTTTATTTCTTCACTGGTTTAGCATTTTTATGTCCAGCCATTATATTAACATCAGTACCTAAGTCTACCAGTGCCCTGTCCTACATGGGTGCAGTTATCTTCAAACCGCTTTAACATACAACATGCCTTGCTCTCCTGTCACTGATTCAATGTGAACCCCTAAATTCTATACTATTGCTGATGGTGTGACTTTTATGGCATTGTATTCCTCATATAGGCATTATATCACATGTCAGCACTGACATTATCTTGAGATGCGCAGTAAGAACGGCTGAAATGTGAGCATGGTTCAGACAGCACATTGAGTATCGAATGTACCGGACTACAGTTGATAACAAATATACAAATAAAGAGGCTTGAATTATGTGATGAAGTCTTAAAACTGAAATGACATGTGAGTCTTTACTAGCTGTCACAAAACTCACTTGTACTTGTTGATGATGGAGCCATCAGCCAATTATTCCGTTATCTCCAGTATGTCACTTCCGTTGTTGTTCTTGACATCCACTGTAAAGAGCATGCTCCTTGCAGGGGTCCTGTCTCTGGAAGAAAGAAACCTCGAGGCTGGAGGAGAGCTGAAAGGCAGAGCAGAGCTTTTTTATGCCACTATTACCGAGTACTAGCATTTGCGCCACCTTGAATCACACAAGCACCTGTGCGAAGTTTTAGTAAATGTAGACCTACACTTTACACATGAGGGCCACATTTCTGGGCAGAGTAACTGTGACTTGGAATTTACTAATGGCAAATAGTTTTTCTATCAGGACCCTTTGTTCCTGATAACTACAAGGAACTGCATGGTCTGCCTAAAGAACAAGTTACTTCCCTTCGGGAACGCTTTTTCTGGTGGATACAGTATCTGCCTGTGGATGCCTCACCTTTAGAATATCCCCCTGCGCCAGCATTCCGCGGAATTTTTTCCTAGCTCTCCACGCCGACGAGGACGTCGGCTCCGCTCGCGACTCCGCATGACGTCACCGGAGCCATAAGAGAGCCTCGTCGGCGTGATGACGTCAGTTCCACCCATTTTTTCCGTGCCTCCGAGGCGAACAGGTGGACCGACAACAGATTTAAAGTATACACAGTACACAACATTTGAACCAATATACACAGTACAAAATCACAAAGGAAAGCTAAAGAACATCAGCATTTCCTATAAATGTACCAGATACAATTGCAAAACAACAACAAGCCAATTAAGGCATACCTCAAGGTATACAAAGGTGGACAACGGGGAGGAGGGTGGGTCAGTGAGGAATCCACAGGCAGATACTGTATCCACCAGAAAAAGCGTTACCGAAGGTAAGTAACTTGTTCTTCTGATGGATACATCTGCCTGTGGATTCCTCACCTTATGAATAGATTCCCACAGCTGTCCCACTCCCGGAGGAGGGTGTCCACCTTTCTTATACCAAAAAGTCATGCAAGACAGAGCGTGCAAAATGGCCCTCCCTCCTCACCTCGGAATCCAAGTAATAATGCTTAGCGAAAGTGTGGAGGGAGGCCCAGGTCGCTGCTTTACAAATATCCAACACAGGAACACCTCTGGCTAGAGCAGAGGTGGAAGACTTAGCCCTAGTAGAATGGGCTTTAATACCCTCAGGTGGTTCCTTACCAGCAAGGGCGTAGCAGATCTTGATGCACAAGATGATCCACCTGGATAGAGTGCGCTTGTGCACAGCTTTGCCTTTTGAGCGTCCAACATAGCCCACAAAGAGCTGATCGTCCAAACGCAAGTCCTTTGTTCTGTCCAAATAAAAGCTCATCGCTCTTTTAGGGTCCAGGCGGTGAAGTCTCTCCTCCTCCTTGGAAGGGGGAGGATAAAACACAGGGAGAGTTATGGACTGCCCTAGATGGAAGGGAGTAACTACCTTAGGCAGAAAAGCAGCCCTGGTCCTAAGGACCATCCTTTCAGCATGTATGGTCAAAAACGGGGGTTTTGAACTAAGAGCTTGAAGCTCACTCACCCTCCTTGCTGAGGTAATGGCTACCAGAAAGACAGTTTTAAAAGATAAAAGCCTCAAAGGACAGCTATGAAGTGGTTCAAAGGGGGAACCCATCAAAAAGTTAAAACAAGATTAAGATCCCATTGGGGCATAACAAAAGGAGTAGGCGGAAACCTATTGGTAAGGCCTTTGATAAATCTCAAAACGATAGGAGACTTAAATAAAGACGGCTGATCAGGTAGACACAGAAAAGCCGATAAGGCTGACAAATAACCCTTAACCGTGGCCACAGCACAACCTTGCTGAGCTAAGGAAAGGGCAAACAGAAGAACATTTGACAAGTGGGCCTTTAAAGGGTCAATGGATCTCTCTCCACACCACTTAACGAATCTTGACCATCTGTAGGAGTAAATGGACTTGGTGGAGTGTCGCCTGGCCGATAAAATAACATCCACCACGTCAGGTGGGAGAGAGAAAGAACTCAGGTTGCCCCGTTCAACCTCCAGGCATGAAGGTGCAGGCTCTGGAGGTGGGGGTGTAGAACCTGCCCCTGCGACTGCGAGAGGAGGTCTGCCCTGAGAGGGAGACGGAGCGGAGGGTGCGATGAGAGGTGAAGAAGATCTGTGTACCACACCCTTCTTGGCCAATCCGGGGCGATCAATATGACTTGGGCCCGGTCTTGGCGAATCTTCCTCAGAACCCGAGGAATCAAGGGTATGGGAGGAAACGCGTAAAGGAGTCGAGAGTCCCAACTCAACTGAAACGCGTCCCCCAACGCTCCCTGCAACGGAAACTGGAGACTGCAGAACAACGGGCAGTGCGCATTCTCGCGAGTGGCAAACAGGTCCACCCGAGGAGTCCCCCACGTCCGGAAGATGTGTCGAACCACCTCCGGATGAAGCCTCCACTCGTGGTCGGCGGAGAACTGACGACTGAGGTGTCCGCACGCACGTTCAACACTCCGGCCAAATGATTCGCCATCAAGCAAATCCGATGGTCCTGAGCCCAGGACCAAAGCCGCAATGCCTCTCTGCAGAGACGGTACGACCCTACTCCTCCCTGCTTGTTGACATACCACATCACGGTAGTGTTGTCCGTCAGGTCTTGAACCGACTGACCGCGAAGGGAAGGGAGAAAGGCCTTGAGCGCCAAACGTATCGCCCGCAATTCCAGAAGATTGATATGAGACACCCTTTCCTCTGGAGACCAAAGACCCTTCATCTCCAGATCCCCCAGATGAGCACCCCACCCTAGGGTAGAGGCGTCCGTTATCACTGTGGCCACCGATGGAGGAAGATGAAAGGGCTTTCCTTGAGACAGATTGCCCTCCACGCTCCACCAAGTCAGCTCCGCTGCAGCTTCTCTGGAGATCCTGACTGAATCCCTGAGATCTCCGTTGTGCTGATACCACTGCCTGCGGAGACACCACTGGAGCGCCCTCATGTGCCAGCGTGCATGGTTGACCAACAGAATGCAGGAGGCGAACAGACCGAGCAGGCGAAGGACCTTCAGGACCGGAACATCCGCTCCATTGTAAAACAAAGGGATCATCTCCTGAATGTCGAGAATTCTTTGTGGAGGAGGAAATGCTCGACACACAGTAGTGTCCAGTACCGCCCCTATGAACAGGTTGCGCTGAGAGGGCACCAGGTGTGATTTGGGCACATTGATTGAAAAACCCAAGTTGAACAACAGTTGAGATGTTACCCGCAGATGATGAAGCACCATCTCCGGCGACTCCGCTTTGAGCAGCCAGTCGTCCAGATAGGGGAAAACTGGAATCCCGACCTTCTGAGATGAGCTGCCACCACTGCCATCACCTTTGTGAAGACTCGAGGTGCAGTAGTAAGACCAAACGGGAGGACCGCAAACTGGTAGTGCTGTGACCCAACCGTAAAACGGAGATACTTCCTGTGCGACTTCAGAATGGGGATGTGAAAATACGCATCCTGTAAGTCGATCGACACCATCCAGTCCTCCTGCTGCAGCACCAGAAGAACCTGAGCAAGGGTCAGCATCTTGAATTTCTCCTGCTTCAGGTAAAAATTCAAGACCCTGAGGTCCAGGATCGGACGTAACCTGCCGTCCTTTTTGGGGATCAGGAAATACCGGGAGTAGCATCCCTGACCCCTTTCCTGCTCTGGAACCACCTCTATCGCACCTTTTTGTAGTAATGCAAGAACCTCCTTCTGCAGAAGAAGCAAATGGTCCTCTGAGCAAAATCCCTGGCAAGGAGGGTAAAGAGGAGGAAACTCCCGAAAGGGAAGGGCGTACCCATTCTCCACAAGGTTCAAAACCCAAAGGTCTGTCGTGACCGATTTCCAACCTTGCAGAAAGTGAGACAGCCGACCCCCTACAGGACCCACATGATCCAGGATGGGGGATCTAGGGCTGCTTTCCTGCGGTACCAGGGGGAGCAGGGGAGGCAGAAGAGGAGGAGGAGGAGGAGAGATTGCGGGCAGAACCTCGTTGGCGACCTCTGGCTCTTCCTCTATAAGATCTATAGAGTGGATTTTGCTGCTGCTGCTGAGGTGAACGGAAGTTGCGAAAGGAAGACCTTCCAAAGCCCCGATACTTCTTGTAGCCAAAACCTCTCGACTGGGCCTGCAATCCCAAGGATTTCGCTGTAGCTCTGCTATCCTTAAACCTTTGTACGGCTGAATCCGCATTTCCCCAAAGAGCCTTGACCCGTCAAAGGGCAAATCAAAAAGAGTGGCCTGGACATCAGGGGAAAATCCGGAAGAACGAAGCCAAGCCTGCCTTCTTGCAGCTATGGAGGAGCCCATGACCCTGGCCACTGAGTCAGCCGTATCCAGGCCTGACTGAATAACTTGCCTAGCTGCCGCTTGAGCGTCTGACAGGACCTCCATAAAATTTCCCCTCTCCTCGTCAGGTAACTTAGGTGCCAATTGCTTTGCCCAGTCCATCAAGGCGTGTATGTAACGGCCCAATAGACAAGTGGCGTTGGTCGATTTCAGTGCCATGCTAGAAGAGGAGAAAACCTTTTTAGCTGACTGATCCATTTTCTTTGAGTCCCTGCCAGCTGGGGCCTGAGGGAAAGCACCTGAAGATTGCTTGGAGCAAGATGCCTGCACCACTAAACTCTCTGGAGATGGATGGGATGAGAGAAAATCCGGATCCCCAGGTGCAGTCCTATACCTCCTAGCCACAGATTTAGAAACGGCAGGCGAAGAGAGTGGTTTACGCCAAACTTCGAGGATAGGATCCAACAAGGCCTCATTAAAGGGTAAAAGAGGCTCAACTGTGGAGGAAGGAGAATGCAACACCTCCGTCAACACATTTGGCTTATATTCAGCAGTGGGCAACTGCAAATCCAACAGCCCGCAGCTTTCCTTATCACCAAATGGTAGGGAGCTACCTCTTGAGGAGGAGAAGCCCTTGTAGAAGAGAGTTCCCACTCAGGAGAGGTATCCAAACCGCTCGCCTCCTGAATGCCCTCAAACTCATCCAGAGACTCTTCCAACTCGCCCTCCTCAGCCTCCTCTGTACGATACTGCTCCT
Source organism: Calotriton arnoldi (assembly GCA_963921515.1). Lineage (NCBI taxonomy): Eukaryota > Metazoa > Chordata > Amphibia > Caudata > Salamandridae > Calotriton > Calotriton arnoldi. Next base: position 1,135,885 of record CAWUFW010006292.1, read on the forward strand.
CTTCTAAAAGTCTCTGAGCCTCTCTTCGTGAACGAATCCGCGGATGCGGCGTCGGTGGCGCCGTACGCGGCGCCGACCGCTCCAAAACCGGCGTTGAGGGCGGCAAGAGTTCCACACGAGGTCGAGAGGAGGGCTCACCAGACGGCGCCGAGGATTCCACCAACGGCGTCGAGACTCTCGGCGCCAGAAACTGCCATGACGGCGCCATCGGCATGAAGGGCATAAAGGGTGACTGGGCATAGTGCTGGGGCACACCCAAGTTGAATGCCAGCGGACCCACGGGACCCGAAGGTGCTCCGGATGGGAAGGCCGCCTTTGCGAAAACTCCGTACATGGCATTTAAAAAATGCGACGGATCCGCCCCTGGAGCCGGGAATTGAGGATATGGATTCGAACCAGTATCCAAACGGGGAGTCTCCGACGTCGGACCTACCGGATCCACTGCCGAATCCACCGGTTCAACCTCAGGCACAGGAGAAGGTGGTGCTTCCTGAACCAGCTCGACATCTGAAGTAGCTGAATCCCTCGGCGCCGGAGAATGCGCCGGAGTACTTCTAGGCGAAGCCGGAGTCACACAAGGAGAAGGAGAGGGCGAAGGAGATACAAAGTCCTTACGGCGACGTCGAGGAGCTGGCGAAGGCGACCTCGAAGCCTTACTCTTTGTCGAGCGGCGCCGAGATCCATGACTTCTTTTTTTCTTATGCTTTTTCGACTTCGATGTGTGTGAAGTCGACGACCTCGACTTCGACTTTTCACGCTTACGCCCTCTTCCTTCTTTCTTCGCCTTGGCCAGAAACAACTTGGCTTCCCGTTCCTTAAGTGCTTTTGGGTTCATTTTCCTACAACAGGAACAGTCCTCCACGTCGTGATCCGACGACAAGCACCATAAGCAATCTTCATGGGGGTCAGTGATGGACATGCGACCTCCACATTCCCTACAGGGTTTAAAACCAGACTTCTTCAAAGACGACATCCCTTCTAGCAACAGTTAAAGATGAAGAACAACAAAGTAACTCCACCAAATATGGAGAGTGCTAGAAAACCGTTACGCGTCGACGGCGCGGAAAAAAGGGAACTGACGTCATCACGCCGACGAGGCTCTCTTATGGCTCCGGTGACGTCATGCGGAGTCGCGAGCGGAGCCGACGTCCTCATCGGCGTGGAGAGCTAGGAAAAAATTCCGCGGAATGCTGGCGCAGGGGGATATTCATAAGGTGAGGAATCCACAGGCAGATGTATCCATCAGAATTCTCCCTCACTGGAAAGGAGAAGGTAGCCACATGGCAGGAATTGAAACACACCATGGGGACCTCAAAATAAAGTGGCAAGACAAGAGAAGGCAGGTGAAGGAGAACTTCTCTAGGATACATGTGACAAATGCACGTCCTGCAGGCAGACCTAGATCGTAATCCGTCTCAACCCCAACGAGTGAAGTGTTCTCTCTACCATACACCAGACGGGTATCGTTGTACAGTGCAATAATGCATTCACTGCAGGAATCTATGTTTGCCCTCCTGGTCCAGGTTCAAATGCTGGTGGCTCAACTCAGCCTTTCACTCTTCTTAGGTCAATTAAATGAGTTCCATTGACGAGTAAAAACAAACATCAGTCATAGATATTATTCTGGGTGTGCACTTTAAAAATTCATGTTATGTTATGTTATGCTATGTTAAGTTAGGTTATTGTTGCAACATGACACATTTTTGGGTGGTCACCCCCAGTTTTTCTTTTCTTGCGACTGACTTTCTGGTAACTTTAAACTCTAACACTGGGACACTTCTATCCAGTGCCCAATGTATGTGCTCTGCCCCCTAAAACAAAGTTGAAATTGACTTAAAACCCAATTTGACATATTTAATTTGACCATAAGCCCATTGTATGTATTGTACAAACTACACATATGGCATGTACACTTAAATATCACATGTGAACTGAAGCACTTTATTGTGCCATTAACATTAGGACCTTGAAAACATGACAAAGGTCTCCAGTGAACCCCAGTCCCCTGCAGTTGGCAAGCTGGCATGTCTGCAGACCTGCCTGTAAAAACAAACTTTTTGCGGGTCTAAAAACCCGATTCAAAGAGCTAATTAAGTCACTCCTAAAATTACCTTATTGACCATAAGGAATGGTGCATAGTGCCTAGAAATGGTACCTGCCTAAATTAATGTTAACATGTACCTACAGTGAATAAATCCCCAAAAGCCAATGTCACTGTATTGGGTTTAACTGTTTCCAAAGTAAAGCCGATTTAATCACTACTTTTGCATGATCCAGTAGGAACTTGTCTTGCTTTTTAAAAAATCCAGTTCATTGGTAAAGTCAGATTATTTCTAACTATTTAGGAAATATAACTTTAAAAAAGTTAGACTTATTTGCCTGAGCCACTGTGGGATAATTTTCCTTAGTTTGCAGCTGCTGGCTAGCCCTTCCCTCCCAGTGATGAAATTCCTTCGAGGGTCTGCACAATATATCGGTTTGATTGACATGTCTATCTGAATGGGATGTAGGGGTGGATGCCCCTCCTATTGGCACAGCAGTGTAAAATCCTGCATGACAGGCCTGTCGTAGGCACATATAAAACTCTTGCTCCTTTGAAAGTGATCAAAAAGGCTCAGATCACAATTCGTGTGAATCCACGGTCTGGTTACTGAAGGACTTAGATTTGTTTTACTAGATGTCAGTCTCATTTTATGCTGTGGATTCAGGGCCTGCTTCAAACTGGATTTTTGTGTTAGATGTGGGAGGACACTAGTAATTTCCATAGTAAACTCCCCTATATACACCTAGCACTCACAGCCAAAGTTTAGTGAGGCTGAAGACTTTGACATCTTGGATTTGTCCAGACATATTGCATTTTGGACCTGCTTACAGTAAGGAAACAGGAACTACCGAAAAAAGTATGCAAGCCAGTGCCTGGGAACATTTACTCCATTAGTTAAACAGGGAATGAGTGTGTCTTAGGGTGTAGCCCCCCCCACAGGCTGGTGAACCCCGCAAAGCTTGACTCTCACCCATCCTTTCTCAGAACACGAACGAACCTGCTACACATAACACTTGTGACCTGTTAGAAGGGCCTAAGGAGGTCGGACCCCCTTCCACTGGAAATCCGAAGACAGAAATACCTCCAAGGATTATAAGTAGGGCTCCCGGTTTTATGGTATTTTTTTTAAAACATTTCCATCTGTATTTATCCATATTTATTTTTTGCCCATTTTATCTGTATTTATCCATATTTATTTAGTGTTTTGCGGATAAATGAAGTTGTAAAACTGTACATTCCCATATTTATTTAACTGATAGACACACAGTCACACTGCCATATATTAAATTACAATACATCCACAGGTAAATATTAGCATTATACCACCAATGTATGTTGACATATGCTGTTATTTAAAGAAATGTCATCCCGTTTTTTAACTTGACATGCTGTCCTTCCACTCAGCTGTTGGGCTATAATTCATGAAAGACAGCACGGAGATGCACTTAAAAGAAGCCCAGTTTTCTGTATTCATCCACTTTTAAAAATAAATGCAGACAGAAAACACATTGCTTTCTGTCTGTATTTATCTTTAAAAATCCGTTAAAACTGACAACTGGGAGCCTTAATTATAAGAATGATAGCCTGGGTGGCTCCAAGAACATAGAAAAGCTGAGTAAGACATTTCTGTGAAGAATTCTAGTAAATCAGTGACAACTGGACTGGGACTGGACTTTGCCGCTAGCCTCTGATTGGCACCCTCAGTGAATCTAAGTGCCCTCCCCTGAGGTCCTGGGGGACTTAGAAGTGTTCTCCTGTAGTTGTTTGGGTACAAGAGAAAGTTTGGAAACTTTTGAAAACTTTTCCTTAAGAGTACCAGAACTTCAATGGTGCTTGCTGGATAAAGTATCTGACCAGCAATCCACGTCATATTGGATTTTAGCTTTGTCCTGCGCAGAGATTTCCACACCGCGACTAAGTTGCATTCTGAGTTAGAACTTAGAACATTTTCAGTGAGAAATTTCAAAAGCTCCAATCGGACTAACCTGCTTCAGGTATCCTGCCTTTGGTTCAAGGCGGCAGCTACAGTTTGTCCTGCGTGGGGGGTATTTTTCTTCTGAAAAAGTGACTAAGTTACATTTTACATTGGGATTTGGAAGAAATGTCAACATTGTTCTTCAATAAAGTGTCAAAGTCCTTTTCTGAAGTGAACTTTTTCACTTCAAGATTTTCACCAGGATCAATCCACTTGGTGTATCCAACCCGGGCTCTACCCACTGTCAGCCTGAAATTGCACCTTGGTCCGAGTCTATTATGACCATTAACTTTCATTGGGTACCTTATTTGTCTTGGTGCTTTTTCAGTTTAATTCTTTAAAAATTCATATCTCTGGTTCCCCTCATTGGATTTTTGTTGTTTCGATTTTATTTTTGCTAATAAAATTGTTCTCTTTATATAAAGTTGGAGAGGAATTCTTTAGGCCTTTGGTATCATAGAGGGAGTCAGGAGTTTGAAATGGAAACTTTTGATATCCGAAGCATACTGGGCTCTTAGATTCTAACCTCTTCCTGCTTTTTCATGCTAGACCAAACTTGTGTCTGCCTGTTCAGGCTGGTTTTCAATAAGCATTCTAACTTTCATGTGTAAAGCCCAGACATACATGGGAGGGATAGAATATCAATATTTCTTAAACACAAACCCAGGGCCAGTCCCAAGAATAATAATTAAAGCCCAAAACTAAAAATCGAAAAATGTGAAGCAAAAGTCTAGAAAAGATAAAATTCTAAATTCTAAGAAGATAACACAAAATATTCAAAGACGATTAGCCAAGCTCTAGCTGGTCATCCTCGTGGTTGGGAATCTTTCATAATTGCCTCCAGCTTTGTATTATTTATTTACTCATTTATTGGCACATTCATACACTGTTACCTGCAATGGCACCACAGGTTCACAGTGCTATGGACAGGGTAGAAGGTGTACTTTGGTTTAAGTAGGCAAGGGAGAGAGGATAAAGACTTAGGGGTCGATTCCGATTCGGGCCGGAAATTTCTCCGACCGAGCCGGACCCGGAGAGATTTCCGACCGAATCGGACCCGTGCAGTCCGACCGAGCGAGTACGATGCGTCCGTATGTTATCGGACTCGAGTCGGTCGGACTCCCATTGAAGTCAATGGGAGCCGGTCGTACAACGCGTACGCGGGCTCCCATTGACTCAATGGGTGCGGGAGTCGGACAAGGGCGCCCCTACAGCGGGTACGCGGCGAAGCGATTCGCGCCGTACACGCACAGGTAGGGGGACCCATGGGTCCCCCTGTGTGCGACTCGCGCGGCTATGCGTACAGGGGGTCCGACACGGACCCCCAAAGTACGGCTCCGACAGCTCTTACGAGCCGGAGTGCGCGGCTCGGTCGGACTGCTCGCGGCGCGCATCGTACTTACCCGGCCGGGAAACGTCTCCATTGCGCGGTGCGAGTCGGAGTCCGAGCGAGTCGGTCGGAGCGGTCGGGACGCCCGGACGAGTCGGTCGGCGATTTCGCATCGTACTCGCTCGGCCGGACCCGCGTACGGTTCGGTCGGGAAACAGGGCTCCGAATCGGATCCGGTAAAGCCGAATCCGATTCGGAGCCCTACCGGCCGAGATCGGAATCGGCCCCTTATTTGCAAGATAGGAAAGGAGTATGAGAAAAGCTAAATTTAAAGGGCAACCCTGAATAGAGCGTCTTTAAACCCTTCTTAAGGAGATCAATTTAATAAATGACTTCAAAGAAGAGGCTAACAGATTCTATATTTCCAAACCTTTGGAGTCCAGCAATTTGTTTATAATTCTCTGGAATTTTATAGTGCCAGAGGAGAGATAGTGAGAATGTCTTGAACATAGGTTTGGTTCTTGCGGCTAGTCAGACACAATTAAATACAAATATTCAGTTGTGTACTGAACTTTTTATAATGATGATGAAAATAAGTCAAATAGTATGATTTTGTAAGATGAGCGGCCCATATATGAGGCTGTTCAACATAGATTGCGTTACAATCTTAACTTCCACAACTTAATACTCGCCTATTTACTACTTAAGTCAGTCATGTCAGCTGCATTCACTTCACTTCGTAGGGCCGGATGGCTGATCCCCATTATCAGTGCTGAATTTGTGCCTGTGGTACATGTCAGCACTTATTTCTGGGGACCAGGAGTCAGCACTTATTTCTGGGGACCAGGACCCTTGCCGTCCCCCCACTGTCGACATTCCTGACCTGCTTATGATCATACTTTTATGGTGCAAACAGTGGTGGTAGGAAGTATGGATAAATCATAAGTGTGCTTGACAATTGGCATTTGTGATCTGAAAACCTTTGCAAAAGAAAATGTAAACAGACATCTGTGTTCGACTGTTCAGGTGCTGTTTTTGCTCCAAAAAAAGAGTAAAATTCAGTAGTCCACAATGGCTGCCAATTTGCCCTTGATATTAGTGAGTCCAGCAGGCAAGTCAAGTCAAATCACTTTATTCAATCCTTGTTCATAAAGATCATAAAAGTTCAAATATACAAACAGGAAACATTCATCATTATACAAAATATAATATTAAATTATCCTATTAAAAACCGTTCATTAAAAACAGATAAAAACTTATAATTCTTCCAAGTTAGTATGAAATCTCCTAGTCTTTAAAGAAAGACATAGAAGAGACGCAACACAATAACAAACAAAGTGAACGAACAGCATTTGTAAAAAGAACATCCCTGGGAGAAAGTCCTATTTGTTCTAAATCTATGTCTGTTTTTGAAAACTTCCCAACATGGTGAGCGCACGCCTCATGCACCTTTCCCATATGCTGGATTCATGGGCCAGGTTGGGCACAGAGTGAACAGAAGTGGGTAGGTAAAGCAGTAATTGGACTGGCATTATCACGAGATTGACAAGCCCTCATCCAGGGCGAATTATGAGTCAGGATCAGCGGTCGAAGTGCATTAAAAAAAAAGTAAGGGAACTGTGATGCCAGTGCACAATGGGGGCGGCGTCAAAGGAGTGGCTAAAAAAAACAAATAGTCTGTAACTTTTTTCAGTTTTTCATCTTCAGGTATGTACATATAAAATGAAACACAGCTTAATGTAAAATAAATGCGTTAAATTAATCAGTGGGAAATGCACTATCGTACTTTATGAAACCTCTATTAGGTAGTGCACTGATGACGTCTGAGTCTGTAACCAGACAGCCACAGATTTGAATCCTGGTTGGAGCAGTGGAGAAGAGTTAGGGGCTAACCCAGGCCCCTGCAGCCCCTGCAAGGCACAGAGGCCTATGTTATGCCCCTTTATAAAGCACACACTTCACAATTGCTAACTCCTTTCCAATGCCACTCAAAAAGAATAAATCTGTGCCATCAGAAAGTGTCAAATAATTCCATTAATCAAAGCCAATACTGGCTTCCGAGCTCCCTTTACATTCGACCACTGCCCAGGACGAGGAAAGGGCCTTAAAGGTAAATAGAAAGTAATGGCAAGTTGTGATGAGAGAGCTTACTTTAGGGGTGGTTCTCTGCTTCTTGAGGGTAAAGGGTTGTGTCTTGGGTACTTTCTAGAGATGAGTTTAGAAACCTTGAACATAGCCTTTGAAGGCTGTATGTGTTTAACACCTACCATCACCAGGTGTAGTCAATGTGCAGTTTCAGATCTAGGGTGGGACATGGCCCAGCAGAATTTTACACAGCCATAACAAAGAGTTTGCAGCAAAAGAAAGAAAAATAGTATGGCCATCTATCCACTAAATCAGCAAAGAGCACGACAAACCCATTTTACCCTGGCTGGCAACTTTAGTACTGGTGGGAAGAGCAATAATCAGCACAGACTCCACAGGCAACCAGATACACCCTGCAGCTCATCAAGCCCTTCACCTCAGGCAGTATCAGTCACCAACCAAGGGCGATCAGTACAGCTTCCAATACCATATTTATCCTCACTGCAGTGTACCTCCAATAGCATGAGGATTTGAAATATAGTTACAAAAAAGCATTTATGAGTAAGGTAATTAGTACTAGATAAGTACTCTTTTATGAGTAATTGCATGCCTTTGTGAATAGGCCTGAAACATCTAACACCCTCTGCATTTATGTTTTTGACCCCAGGCACATATCTCATCGTAAACACTTAGGGGCCGATTCCGATCTCGGCCGGTAGGGCTCCGAATCGGATTCGGCTTAACCGGATCCGATTCGGAGCCCTATTTCCCGACCGATTCGTACGCGCGTCCGGACGAGCGAGTACGATGCGAAATCGCCGACCGACTCGTTCGGGCGTCCCATCCGCTCCGACCGACTCGCTCCCGGGTCGAACCGCACCGACAGACTCGCTCGGACACGACTCGCACCGCGCAATGGAGACGTTCCCCGGCCGGGTAAGTACGATGCGCGCCGCGAGCAGTCCGACCGACACGCGCCGTCCGGCTCGAAAGAGCAGTCGGAGCCGTGCTCGAGGGTCCGTGACGGACCCCCTGTACGCGTAGCCGCGCGAGTCGCACACAGGGGGACCCATGGGTCCCCCTACCTGTGCGTGTACGGCGCGAGTCGCTTCGCCGCGTACCCGCTGTAGGGGCGCCCTTGTTCGCCTCGCACCCATTGAGGCAATGGGAGCCCGCGTACGCCTTGTACGACCGGCTCCCATTGACTTCAATGGGAGTCCGACCGAATCGAGTACGATAGCATACGGACGCATTGTACTCGTTCGGTCGGGCTGCACGGGTCCGATTCGGTCGGAAATCTCTCCGGGTCCGGCTCGGTCGGAGAGATTTCCGTCCCGAATCGGAATCGGCCCCATAGTCTTGAAGGCAGTACAACCATTTGGCGATGCAGGGTGTAGCTCTACTAGCACCGACCGTGTTGAACAAATCCACTAAAGGCTTATGGTCTATGCGTAATTCAAAATCTAACTCCCATACAAAAATGCTAAAATGTTGCACACCCCACCAACATGCAAGGGCCTCCTTCTCAACTGTTGATTATGTGCTCTCCGCCCCCTTCAGAGTGCATGACGCAAACGCCACCACCCTCTCCTTTTTTGTCGTGCACTTGCATGAGAACCGCCCCCAAACCATAATTGCTTGCATCTGTAACAATAATCGTTTTATCTTGAGGGTCAAACGATTTAAGATTGACTACCTTCACAATGGACTCCTTCACCTTCTCAAATGCATCCTGACATTCCAATATGGTGAACCATCTTCCTCCTATAACACTGGCCAAAATTTTGCTAATCTTAGGTAGTGGGTGTCTATCACCCATATGCATTTATTTAAATCTCTCAAGTCGATGCACATGCAGATTTTTCCATTAGGTTTTCTCGCGATAACAATAGGACTTAACCATTCCGAAGCTTCAATTGGTTCAATCACACCTTCCTTACATAACCTTGAGAACTCCTCCCTTAGTGGATCCCTCAATGCCAAAGGAACATTCCTCACCTTGTGTACTTTAGACACCGCCCCTTCCTTCAATATTATGCGGTGCTCAAACTTTGTCAAACATCCCAATTCCTCCCTGAATAATTTAGGAAAATCAATGACCCAGCTTGTGTCAGATCGGGATTCAGTAAACAAAACTTGCTTGGGATGATTGGGATCTAACACTATCCCCAACTCACGATGTTCTTTCCAACCTAGTAGTGATCGACCTTTCTATACAACATACACCTTTCCTCTTGCTTTCCTGCTCTCGAATTCCAATTATGTAGTAAAATACCCCAACACTGGTAATTTTTACCACAATAGATTTCTGGCCCAACGTCAGTGGAATGTAATTGACCAGATTTGATGTCATTCCATGTATTGACATCAATTATCGTGAATGGAGAGCAAGAATCAGCCCACATCTGTACATCCTTTCCAATCATTCTAATTTGGCACTTAGGAGGGTGATAGGTGCACTTATTCACTCCTTTCTCCTCACTGACCACAAGTACCTCTACATCGTCGTCATCTGTTCCATCCATACCCATATCTAAATCTGTTTTTGTAACTCCATCAACACAGTTCACTGTTTTCTTGAACTGTGGTATTTGATTCTTTCTACACACTCTTGAAAAATGCCCTGGTTTTTTACATTTGAAACACATACTATTAATAGCCGGGCAATTGCTAAATTCCGCTGTGTGTCTTATGCTTCCACATCTGAAACACGATCTGACTTTGTTGCCCTCATCGAACCTTGTTTTAGCACCAGTTCCAATTTTTGGTTTATGGACCACTTTCTTTATGGCTCACACATTGCACGTTTTGTCTGCATCACCGATTTCCTTAGTGCCTCCGTTCTTTAGTTCCTTCACATACAAGGAAGTGTTTTCAATTCGCTTAGCCACCTCTATAGATTTGTCTAATGTAGGATCTTTGAGGCTCAATAACATCTCTTGTATTTTCACACTACATGTTCTATTAATCATTTCATCCCTTATTATCTCATCTCTGAGGTCTCTAAACTTGCAAGTGATGGCGAGCCTTCTTAGTGCTGCCACATATTGATCTATCGTTTCGTCTTGTGCTTGTGCTCGGGAGAAAAACTTGTGTCTCTCAACTATTATGCTAAACTTTTTACCAAAATTCTCCTCCAACGCTCTCAGCGCACTATCATAAACATCATCATCATCAGTATCTGAAACTGCATCCACATTTCTTCCCTCTACTGGAAGCGTCTTCAACACCTTCCTGCCCTCAATGCCCAAACTGTGCTTTAAAATTGCTAGCCTCCTTTTAGCCACGTATACATCCCCACCAATCGCTTCCAAGTATGTTGTGAAAGCATCCTTCCAATCTTCCCAACCCATGCACGGCTGACTTGGGCTGTCCAAGAATGTTGGTGGTGGAGGTATACTTTGAGAGGACATAACGCTTGAATTAGTGACCAAATTCCCGCCACTATGCACAGTCACACTGAATACATCCCAGCGAAATGACCTTTAAAAGCCTCTGTACCTTTAGAACACAAGCGATGAAATTATGTGTGATAGCTGTAGCGTCTTGTTGAATTAATCTGCCACAGCTGCAGTGTCACACAGAAGAGGAGGACATGCTGTGTTGCATAAAATACTTACTCTCAACTGCCTCCTCAACCAAAAATTGTGGCTTTGTTGATCCCGTAATCAAACTCCTTCGCTTGTCCGTTGCGTTGGTTCCCAAAGACTCCGTTACTAGGAAACGAATTTCATGAAATGCTGCACTTCCGCAATTGTAACCAGTAGCTTGGTTACCTGGAACGTTCAAGCTGGTCGCGTGGTTCACTCTGCTTGTGTAATGACGTGACCGCTCCTCTTGCGTTTTGATGCTGTCACACAATGCGGCGCACACTCTGCGTACACAGCTTCTGCCACGTCACTGACATCCGCCGAATTCCAGCTGAATCCTGGCCTGCAAAAAAACTGAGGTACGTCAACGGAGGCTCGATCGTGCCCCCGAACTCTCGGAACTTCACAACAGCGCGCACACACCTCATGCCGCAACCGCACAAATGTACCTTAAATGAACATGGCACTCGTTGTTTAAGTTCCTCGGGGCAATTTCGAAAACCTCCTGCATGCAGATAGCTCCTGGCACACGTTTCAGCCATAGCTATTAAAATCCTCAGACACGTACCTTCCCAAAGTGCGTAAAACTTCCAAGGTGAGGATTATGTAAATTCTCAATATTGTTCTCTCCCTCTATTACGCCTGTTTCGTGTCCTCGCATCCCATCCTCGTTACAGGACACCGTGGTACAAGCAGTCTTCTTTTATTTGAGAGACCAATAACGGCCCCTGGTGAAGAGGAGGTTCCCAGCAACTGTCTGCACCAGCTTCTTAGAATCCACATGCTGGATTCCAGAAGGAGAGCACACGGCTACCTAGGAACCAGTTACCAGGTTACATTGACAATGCAAAACATAACACAAACGAACATGAGTTCCATCCTAGAACAGAAGTTTATGGCGCTGATTATGAGTTCAGGCATTATTTATCGTCCCTGATAAATATCGGTATTACGGGGTACAAAATAGATCAGTTGCACTCAGTGCTTTAAATGGAAAAAAATAAGTGCAGGTACTCACCAAATTGAGATGTGGACTAGGGGGCGGGACTTGGGGTGGGGCTAGGGGGCGGAGCTATGGGCAGTGCAAAGGGATCCGGCCAGGGGCACCCATTTAAGCATTCATGCACGCAGACAGGGCATTCAGGGCATTCAGTACATGTATTTTAGAAACGCTTACATTCGCTGCTGCCCACATTACTAAACCTTTATTCCCACATGCTGTGCTACAGCATCACTATCGCCACCTTCCTCCTCAGTCTGGTTGCAAACAAGTGCTGCTGTACCCTGCTATGCTAGCAGGAAGCCTTCTCTTCGATTTCCTGAGAGTAACGAAATATGCCTGTTAGCAGGCCCTGCTCACACACGTACAGTTCTATGGACTCCACAGAGCCTAAGTGTACGCTGTGTCAGTAATCACAGTGTGAGTCGGGCCCCTCCCAAACTTCCTGCCAGCTCTGAATGAATGGCTTCTGAAGGCCGCTCAATTAGCACATTGTAAGGCGAGATTAGCACTCGATCAGAGTGTTTCACGTAAATGGACGCACTCTTTGTCAGCTGCGGTGCGCTTCTTTTTGAAAATGCCAATTTCACTGAGCTTGGCTCACATCCCCATGAGTACCGGTACTCTCTATGGACAAAGAGAAGTTCCGGTACTCAAGCGCCGAAAATGTAGAAGTGCCGGTACTCAGTACCGGTGAGTACCGGCCCATTTAAAGCACTGGTTGCACTAAATAACACCTACTATGAGTCCAAGGGGAATAACATTTGGATTTCGGAGTTTAACGTACCAAAATCCACATGATATGGTAAATACCATATATTTTCTCCAGTTAAACTTCAGCAGGTTTGTCCTGCTGAAATTTAATGTAGATTGAGTTATTTAACACATCTGATATTTATCAGATGCGTTAAATACCTTCAAACTCGTAATTCGGACCCATGAGTAGACAGGAGTTTACGCATGGGTCGGAATATTATGAGCAACTCGTAATCAGGCCCTTAGTAAAGTGCGCGACTGAAGCCCTTATGTATCTTTATTCCTGTGGTTAACAACCCTTCATTAATATTGGCTTAATTCCTGCTAACGTTCGGAGGCCCTATAATCATGGTAGCTACAAAGAAGAAATGTAAAATATCTCTTTAATAATGTATGCTTCCTAATAATCTTTCCATTATGTAAACACGGACTTCTGCGGTTTGTAATATGGAAAATAGGCTTTGGCTTGAGGTAAAAAAAACTCCCTGGGCTCAGATGTGTACATATCTTATAAGATCATAAAAAACCTACCAATAAGAACAAGAATATTTAATGCAGACATCTTTGCTAAGATTTGGCTGTTTAATATTTCGTTCCACGCAGTATTGTTTGGAAATGCGTAAGAGGGACCCTTTATTATTGTGCCCTGAATTCAGCCACAGGCTTTCCAGTTTCCAGTTCCACCCCTGTTACTTTGAAAATGTCCTACCTTTTCAATACAGACTCACGATAGAAGGGGATAGCCAGTCTTCTCTTGCAGCTGAAACATACTTACGTTTTAATTTATCATCTGATATAGCTAATTGGTCCGGTAGGCCATTTACATTTTTTAGAATGTGTACAGTGGCATCTCCTGAGTGTCGCCCCATGCCTGGCTCAGAGCCAGTAAATGTAAATTAAAACGATGTTCTTGCATCGTTTCAATTTACGTTTGCCGGCTCTTAGCCAGCGCTGTCGGGAGGGGTGGGGCTGAGGTATGGGAGGGGGGAGGAGGAGTGCTAGTGCACTCCACTCCCTAAGTGCACATATGTGTGTTGGCCAGCCGTCTCAGGCTGATCAAAATACACATGCGCACTTAGGTTTTCTGCAGCTGGGCTGGAGAAACCCCCCAGACTGCCTGGTCTGAGCAGGGCGTCTTTTCTGCCTGCTCAGACCAGTCCCCGCGCTGCTCTGCAGTACAAGGATTGGCTAAGAGTCTGTCCCAGGGGCTGCTGGGATCAGCAGGCAGGAAGAGGAGAGGCGGCGTGAGGAGACACGACGCTGGAGCAACAGGTGTTCCGTCGTTTTAATCTCCCCATCGGAATGAGCTCCCCTTTGCATCTGCGCATGCGTATTTCACCTCGAAAGCGCATTTCCAACAATAAACCCTTTGCCATGTATTTCTGAGCTCCCCAGCAAAGTCACTGTATTTGTAAGCCCCGTAGGGGGAGACCAAACCGACGGGGGAGAGCATCCAGTTAGATTATACCTTAGTTTTAAGCTCCCCATCGGTATGATCTCCCCTTCATATCTGCGCATGCGTATTTGACCACGCATGCGCATTAGCACAGCAGCAAACTACCGTCATTACTCACAGGTTTCAATGACGTCAACTGCTACAATGTTATTGGTCACATACCCATAAATGGGCCCTGACAGCTTCCTCTACCAATCAGAAATCTAATCGATTTCTCTTCCTCCGCGCTACCCTCCCACCCCTCTAGAAACTTTTCCAGCAGCAGTCACACCCTCGCGGATATTCAGCACTCTCGTTGGTGAAAAGAATATTAATTTCTTATTGGGCTTTATTTGCAAGGTGAGTTTTTATTAATTAAAGCATACTTTAGTGTTGTGTTTGTATTACTTAATTTTTTTAAATATAAAAGGTTTTAGCTTTTCCTTACCTGAGTTAACTGCTTATACTTTTTAGGCATGTCGCATTTTCGTTACTTAAGAAATAATATATTTTACAAGTGTTATGATCCATCTTCAACTTCTATACCGTTTTTTTACCATTTACTAATATTAGGAGTTTTTAGAACTGTTAATCTTACAGCAATTTAAACAAGTCAACTTCCATTCTTTATGTAATTCTCTTAACAAACTCAGTGGCCATCTAGAGGAAAAGAACGCGAGGAAGTAGGAGCATCTATGTTTTGCATTTTTTTTCCTGTCAACCACACTACCTCACCTATAACGGAATCATGTCTGTACACATAGTTGAACGTGAGCAAGGTAGTGAAAAAGAACATGGTTCCCTGTAGTAATTCATTGTTTGCAGTGTGTAGTTAGCGGTCACATATCAGAGTAGATAATCAGAGGTGCAATGTCTGCTTAGGATATAATGCTTATCTTTATTATACTCGCTGCAGGCAATCTAGTACAAACACATACTACCTAATTTCGGTTAATTGGTACAGTACCTGTTTAGTAAGATGTAAAGGTGCTGTCATGCTGTGCCAGCCCCAGTGTCTTCATGTTTACAGCACACTACCAATTGTCAGGCTATTTGTTGTTGGTATGCGGTTAAATCTCGGATTAATAAATCTATGCTGTTTACCTTTTGTGAGGCTAATAATTACCTCCACAATACTTTCTGTTTACTAAATATACCAAAGGCACAAAACATGCTGTGTGCCTAAAATCACACTGTCTGCTTTTGGGCTGAGGGTGTTTTAGGGTTGGAGGGGGGGTGAGCAGCTGTGAGCAGCTCATTTGTGATTATTTGAAGTGCAAGGTCTTGAGGTCCTTTTGAACTGGTGTAGTTTTTTGCTTTGGTGTAGTTGGAGTTCATTCCAATTCTTGGCTGCGAAGTAGGAGAAGGATCTTCCCCTTGCTCTTGTCCTGTAGAAACGAGGGATGGTGGCTACTTCGAGGTCAGTTGAGCGGATGTTTTTTTGGGAGGGGTTGATGGAGGTTCGCTCATTCAGCTATTGTGGTCCGTTCTTACGGAGGGCTTTGTAGGCATGTGTGAGCACCTTGAAGGTTATTATTCTTTTCTATGGGGAGCCAGTGGATGTCGTGGAGGTGTTTGGTAATGTGGTTGTGTCGTGAAATGTCGACGATCAGTATACCTGTGGCGTTTTAGACAGTCTGGAGTTTGCGGAGGAGTTTTCTCTTTATTACTGGTTTAGAGACTGTTGCTGTAGTCCATTCTGCTTACGATGAGTGCATGGGTGATGTTTTTTCAGGAGTCAGTGTTATCCACTTGAATGTTTTGCAAAGTATTCCGAGGTGTTTGAAGCATGCTGAGGATACGGTGTGATCTGGCTATTCATTGTTAGTGAGGAGTGAAGTATGATGCCAAAGTTGCATGTGTGGTCTGTTGGGGTGTGTGGTTTTCTAAAGGCGAATGGCCACCAGGTGTTCTCCCATGCGTAGGAGGTGCAGCACAGTATGATGACTTCTGTTTTCTCTGCATTTACCTTCAGCCAGCTGTTGCTCATCCAGGTTGCAATGGCTTTCATCCCTTCTTGGAAATTGCTCCTGGTTATGTTGTCTTCCTTGGTGAGTGCGAGGATGAGCTTGGTGTAATTTTTGTCTGAGCCAATTTTTATTTATTGTTTTCCGACGATAGTCATGATGGTGTCTATGTAGACGTTGAAGAGTGTGGGGCTAACGGAGGATCCTTGTTGTACTCTGCATCTGATATCTGTCATTTCTGTGACGAAGGGCAGGAGTCGGATTCTCTGTGTTCTGCATGAGAGGAAAGATCTTATCCAGTCTAATGCTATTACTCAGATGCCTGTGTTATGGAGCCTGTTCACTAGTGTGTGGTCCGAGATGGTGTTGAAGCCTGCTGATAGCTCCAGAATGATGAGGGCTGCCGTGTGGCTTTGGTCGAGGAGCCTGCGTATGTCATTAGTGTCAGTGACGAGGCTATTTTCGGTGCTGTTGTTGTTGCTGAATCTGGATTGAGAGGTGTCTCTTATGTTTCTTTTTCTATATAATATGCTAGCTGGGTGTTGACGTCATTTTTGATTAATTTTGCGTTGAAAGGGAGCATAAACATGGGCCTCATGTTTTTGTGATTTGTTGGTTCTGCGGCGGGCTTCTTTTAGTATGGTGTTGACTTTGGCGTTCTTCCTGTTGTCAGTGAATGTGGCAGTCTTCAGGCAGCAGTTCATATTTCTGCAAAGTTCTGGTTTGAAGGCAGTGTCTGCTCTGTGTAAAATGTGCGTCTGGCAGGGGTCAGTAGGTGCTCCGGACTGAATGCTCTTCATTGTCTTTAAGTTGTTTTCTGTGGTGCGAACTCTTCAGGTGAGAAGGGTGTGATGGATGGCGTCGTTTCTGGTGTGTGTTGAGGCGGTGTTGGTGTTGTCGTCTTTGTTCTCAAGGTTGTCTTAGATCATCTTGATCTTCTAGTGAAAGAAGGACCTTACTTTGTTGCAGCGGTCTTGGTATGGAGGGACGTCGGTTCTTTTGCTATTGGTTTTTTGGTATTCCTGTATAATGGCGAAGATTTCCTTGGAGTTGTTGGCGTTGGAGAGCATTTTGTCTTTCATTAAGTTTTTATTTGTCTATTTGATGAGTGATGATTTGTTGGTGTGCTGTGATACCTGCTTTGTAGGCTGGGTGTGATTCTGGTGTTTTTCTGTTTCTCCTCTTCTTCTCCAGTCTTTGGCATGAGTGCTTGTATTCCCCCAGATCCATTGTGAACCATTTTGCTTTCATGTTGTGTCGTCTCTTGGATGTTCTAGATGGTGGGCGAGGGTGTTTGTTCATTTGGCGAAACATTGGTAGAGTTTGCTTGCCGCTGTATTGCACTCTGTTGTATTTGGTGAAGGAGTGCAGACTTTGTTACTTTTTCTGCATGGGGGGTGGAGCGTGCAGTTTGACATCGAATCGATATGTGCTGGACTGTCCATTCGTGTAGTAAGTATTCTCTTATGCCTGATTACATTTTGACAACTCTATAGTGTTTATCACGTTATTTCAATAATACTTGAAAGAGCTAAAAATTTTACTATGTTTTGCATGGACAAATGCTATTGTGTATACCAATTTGTTCCCCAATTTTTTTGTTCCATATACTGTTGAAATACATTTTTTTGTAGTGAGCTTTTGTCCATATTTTTTAAATACAATAAGATTATGAGTTTACTGGCCTTTATCCTTTACGGTGGTTTGCTGGACAGTTATTAAGTTAAGATCCCCTGTTCACTTTTTTGCTTTGCTAGATTCTTTTAAAAAAAAAATTTTATTATTGAAATACTTTATTAGTCAATTTAAACCATAAATTTAGCAAAGGACATACATAACCGAACATATAAATTAAAAAGAAATTCTAAAAAAATTTTGCCATCAAGCTCAAACCATATTATTTATTTCCTAGCAAACAAATATAAAATGTTAATACCCCTCCTGTTACTTTTTTTTTCTAAAAAAGTTCTATTATGTAATGTTTTGTTAATACTCCAAAAATTCTTTAAAAATCCATTGTATCCATAACCCTTGCAATAGACATACATAATACGTCATGTACCTATAAATTTAAAAATAAGTGTTAATCCTAAACAGACATTTTGATTTCTTATTTAGGAAGCACATTAAAATGTACTATATAGTTAATTACATTTTTTTTTAACAAAGTGCCAGTATGCAAGGTCAGGGTGACAGCCCTGGAAAAGCTATACCATGTGCAAATATTACATCAAGGAAAGCCTATTATGCCAAATCATGCCGAAAAGTGAGGGGTGTGCAGGATGTTCGGAGATGCTGCTACAGGCTTTACGAGATAATGTGATCTTGTTAATGCATTTATGCTGATTGCACTAAAAGTGCCAAACCTCCGCGAGCAGTCCTATTTGTGTTTTTATTGATAGATAGCTTAATGTAATAGGGGGCAGGTTAATTTGATTGTCCAAGAAAGGCTATACAATCAGCATTTGTTAAAATTTGTAAAGCCTATTGTGGATATTCATGTTTATGAAGAAAGGCATTGGGGGCTATGGTAACACTGGTATAAGCATTACCAACTGACTTCATTGTCTTTATGCATTTATACAGATTGCACTTAAAGTGCTAAACCTCAGCAAACACAATTAATTTGACTTTTCATTGGTACATGATTTAAAGGGATAGTTATCAACTTAAGTTTGTTTCCCTAGCAGCTGTCAATGCATAGCGAAGCACCCCATAAGTTCTTGTCAAGAAACCTTTTTATTCCTTTATTGGGTACCATTTATAAAATTTACTAATCAACCCATTGAAAATATTGGATAAATTGCCAATGTACGTGGTTAGGTTAACAGGCCAAAGAATATGCGTTGTTTACATTTGACATAAAAGATACCCTATTGTGCAAATGCATGCCCGGAAAATGGTGTATGGTGATATTGGTACAGGTTTTCAGTGCTGAGTTAATCGTGTTAATGCTTTTTCGCAAATTGCATTTAAAGTGCTAAACCCCTGCGAGCAGACATAAACGATGTTTTAATGATATACGGCTTGACGGGTTATGGAGCAGCTTATGCCCATTTTTGTAGCAGCCTGTTCATGCATGACGAATCACACCACGGATTCCTTTCTGGGCCTCCTTTTATCAGCCCACTCCAACACCATTAATGTCAGATCCTTTACACTAACTATGGTTTAAAAAAAGGCCAGGAACTGTACTATTGTAATGTTTATCATTGTGTTTCTTGCGTCCAATGATTCCATCAGTTTGTTTCTACAGCTCCTGACTCCTTGCTTGTTAAACTCTTTGCTTAATAAGCACTTCTTCTCTGTGTTGCCATAGCAGTTCAGATACATTTGACATGTGGTAAAGTATCATCTCCTTGGTGATTTCGGCGGCAACTGTTGATTTTTCTTGGCCGCTTCACCTCTATTTTGGTAGTAAATCTAGTTTGTGTCTCTCACTGAGTCCAGTGCAGTGTATGCCTGTTTCATTATCCAATGGTATGTTGTTCCCAGAACAGTGAATTCTGTTTGGGTGGTGTATCATTTGTAGACCTGCCACCTATGTAATCGCTTTTAAAGCTTTTCTTTATCTGTTACCCAATTAACAGTTTAATCAATTGTTTTACCACTCTTTTGAAAGTTTGGCCATATCTATTGCCATTCGACAAAGTGGCTAATTCAAGCCTCCCAATGCTGCTTTCAAGATATTTCTTATAGCCTCCTTTCCTCCTTTTAAAGTTGTTTTCAGTCTAAAATCCTTGTTCCACAATATATAATCTGCAGTTGAGCGCAATTTGTTGTAGAGCATCATAAATGCTGTAGATATATGGAGTGGATATTTTGTTACTGAGATTTTCAAACATACTTTGGGGCCGATTCCGATTCGGGCCGGAAAAAGCACCGACCGACTCGGATCCGGAAAAAATACCGACCGACACGTACCCGTGGCGCCCGACACGCCAAGTACGATGCAAGGCGCGAAAACTCCGACCGACACGTAACGAAACCAAGTCGACCGACCGAGCCGCACGGAAAACAGCAATCCGGCCGGAAAAACACGCGAATCCAACCGACCGACACGCACCCGGAACAAATCCGACCGAAAGCGTACACGCTAACTCCAAACCGCTAAGTACGATGCAAGGCGCGAAAACCACGAGCGAGTCGGACGGAGGACAAGCCGGACGACCGACACGCATACAAAACCGAGCCGAAGCAACACAATACACCGCGACCGACAGCGTACGCAGCATAGAAAACTGCACAAACACAGCGTGAACGAAACGGAGAACACCGTAGGAGACCAATGCAGGGTCCGACTCGGTCACAAGAACGTTTCCAACATACACAAACAGCACAAAGGAAAAATCACCCAAAAAAGGCCAAACAAGCAATTACCAAGCCAATAAATACTGGGGGGGTGGGGACAGAGAACAAAGACACACCCACAACTCCACCTATATAAAGGACACAAATCACTACCATGAGCCTTTGCAAATGCCATTCCACTGCCAGCACCCAAGAGAAAGCAACCACACACCCACAGCTCATCCCTCACACAAGCCACACACCATCAGCACACCAACAAATACCTACCTCACATACACCCAGCAAAACACACACTCACACACCCTCACCTGCACACCAACACACACATCACTCACCATCACCACCCATCACCATGCCCCCCAAGAAGAATCACAAGTTCCTAGATTGTGAATTGGAAGTCCTGGTAGACGAGATCCTCAGGGTAGAGCCACAGCTGTTTGGCACATTGGTCCAACAGACCCCCATGTCGCAGAAAACCAAGATGTGGGAGAGGATCATCAACAGGGTGAACGCACAATCACCATGTCTGCGCACAAAGACCGACATCCAGAACAGGTGGTATGACGTGCGCAGGAGGGTCCGGGAGCTGCTCAAGAAAGACTACCTCATCAGCCAATACACCGGCAGTGGCCCTCCTGCCAAGCCAGTATACCTCAGGCCCTGGGAGGAGAAGGTGCGGGCCATCCTTCCGCCAGTGAGCGTATATGGACTAGAGAACATCCCAGAGCCTGGTGAGTACACAACAAATGTACACAATTTTCTGACACAAAACACACACACATCACTGTCAAGGGAGAGTCAAACCATGCACTCATAGCAATTACACAGCAACCAGAACAGAATCATCCCAAAATGTGTATGTCAGTCAGATAAACACAACACATGCCATCAAAAAAGTTACATCCAACCGTGCCATCACATGTACAAACACAACTACAACTACAGCTAGGCAGTGGCACAAATAGAACTAACAAACACATCCAGACATGTAGCCACCACAACAACACCAACACACAGTGAAGACCACTCAAAGGAAGGAATTCTGTGTATGCTGGCCAAGTCTGTGTAGCCAATAGCATCATGGGAGTCGCAGTCACACATATTGCCCCCCACAACTGTCCCATCAACACCACCATGAACCATGCGCACATCACAGGGAGTGGAGAAGGACTCACAAGATGGCTGACACTGGCTACTGCTGTGGGGAGCACATGGCCCTGCTGGCAACTGTGCACCCACAAACAGCAGGACACCACTGACTGACATCCTGAGAGACAACTTCCACTCCCTGCAATGCAAGCACGTTCCATGGTGGGATATCTGGCTGGCTGGGTGGGAAGGGGGACTTGCAGCACTGACTATACTCACCAGCACCTCCCCTCACACCCCCCAACACAAACTCCACAGTACCCACCTGGTAGAATGCAATGCCCTCCATCCTAACACAAGATCCCACAAAGCACCACCACCCTGGGTTATGTTGTGTGAAGAACAGGGACACTCTTGGGACTCTTAGCCAAACAACTGCCAGGACAACACTCCCAGCCATCCTGTCAGCACAGCCAGCCCACCCCACAGGGAAGCAGAGTCAAAGGAAGGAAGCATGGGCATGCTGGGAAGGGGGTGGAGGCAATAGCATGATGGGAGTCGTAGTCACAGACATTGCTCAGCCTCACAACTGGCCCATCAACACCACCCTGAACCATGCTCACATCACAGGCAGTGGAGAAGGACTCACAAGATGGCTGACACTGGCTACTGCTGTGGGGAGCACAAGGCCCTGCTGGCAACTGTGCACCAACAAACAGCAGGACACCACTGACTGACATCCTGAGAGACAACTTCCACTCCCTGCAATGCAAGCACGTTCCATGGTGGGATATCTGGCTGGCTGGGTGGGAAGGGGGACTTGCAGCTCTGACTATACTCACCAGCACCTCCCCTCACACCCCCCCAACACAAACTCCACAGTACCCACCTGGTAGAATGCAATGCCCTCCATCCTAACACAAGATCCCACAAAGCACCACCACCCTGGGTTATGTTGTGTGAAGAACAGGGACACTCTTGGGACTCTTAGCCAAACAACTGCCAGGACAACACTCCCAGCCATCCTGTCAGCACAGCCAGCCCACCCCACAGGGAAGCAGAGTCAAAAGGAAGGAAGCATGGGCATGCTGGGAAGGGGGTGGAGGCAATAGCATGATGGGAGTCGTAGTCACAGACATTGCTCAGCCTCACATCTGGCCCATCAACACCACCCTGAACCATGCTCACATCACAGGCAGTGGAGAAGGACTCACAAGATGGCTGACACTGGCTACTGCTGTGGGGAGCACAAGGCCCTGCTGGCAACTGTGCACCAACAAACAGCAGGACACCACTGACTGACAT
This sequence comes from Calotriton arnoldi, assembly GCA_963921515.1. Lineage (NCBI taxonomy): Eukaryota > Metazoa > Chordata > Amphibia > Caudata > Salamandridae > Calotriton > Calotriton arnoldi. The sequence continues at coordinate 1,158,772 of CAWUFW010006292.1, forward strand.
CCTGAGAGACAACTTCCACTCCCTGCAATGCAAGCACGTTCCATGGTGGGATATCTGGCTGGCTGGGTGGGAAGGGGGACTTGCAGCACTGACTATACTCACCAGCACCTCCCTTCACACCCCCCCCCAACACAAACTCCACAATACCCACCTGGTAGAATGCAATGCCCTCCATCCTAACACAAGATCCCACAAAGCACCACCACCCTGGGTTATGTTGTGTGAAGCACAGGGACACTCTTGGGACTCTTAGCCAAACAACTGCCAGGACAACACTCCCAGCCATCCTGTCAGCACAGCCAGCCCACCCCACAGGGAAGCAGAGTCAAAAGGAAGGAAGCATGGGCATGCTGGGAAGGGGGTGGAGGCAATAGCATGATGGGAGTCGTAGTCACAGACATTGCTCAGCCTCACAACTGGCCCATCAACACCACCCTGAACCATGCTCACATCACAGGCAGTGGAGAAGGAATCACAAGATGGCTGACACTGGCTACTGCTGTGGGGAGCACAAGGCCCTGCTGGCAACTGTGCACCCACAAACAGCAGGACACCACTGACTGACATCCTGAGAGACAACTTCCACTCCCTGCAATGCAAGCACGTTCCATGGTGGGATATCTGGCTGGCTGGGTGGGAAGGGGGACTTGCAGCACTGACTATACTCACCAGCACCTCCCTCACACCCCCCAACACAACCTCCACAGTACCCACCTGGTAGAATGCAATGCCCTCCATCCTAACACAAGATCCCACAAAGCACCACCACCCTGGGTTATGTTGTGTGAAGCACAGGGACACTCTTGGGACTCTTAGCCAAACAACTGCCAGGACAACACTCCCAGCCATCCTGTCAGCACAGCCAGCCCAACCCACAGGGAAGCAGAGTCAAAAGGAAGGAAGCATGGGCATGCTGGGAAGGGGGTGGAGGCAATAGCATGATGGGAGTCGTAGTCACAGACATTGCTCAGCCTCACAACTGGCCCATCAACACCACCCTGAACCATGCTCACATCACAGGCAGTGGAGAAGGACTCACAAGATGGCTGACACTGGCTACTGCTGTGGGGAGCACAAGGCCCTGCTGCCAACTGTGCACCAACAAACAGCAGGACACCACTGACTGACATCCTGAGAGACAACTTACACTCCCTGCAACGCAAGCACGTTCCATGGTGGGATAACTGACTGGCTGGGTGGGTGGGAAGGAGGTCCGGCTGTCAACCAAACACAAGCAATGCAGACCATGTTCACACCCCAGAAAATACATAGAAATGCCCAAATAATGCAGGACAATGTGCCACACCAATATCAACCCCTGACTGTGACGACTTAGGACAATGCAATGTACAGGCCCGCACCCAGAGGCACAGTCACAACTGTCATGTGTGTCAACCATTGATGCCTGCAGAAACATGACATACATTGTTTGTGTCTCCCAAAAACAGGTGATGATGGGGACACAGCAGCAGACGCTGAGGAGTCCCAGTCCCAGGCTCAAGAGGATGCCGAGCTCACTGGCGTCGTACAGCCTCTGTCCTCCTCGGACGATGAAGAACAACCTGGCACATCCGGTGCAAGTCAACATGCAGCACCAGCAGGACCACCAGCTGCAGCACCAGCAGGACCACCAGCTGCACCCCCTGCACCCACCCCTACAACGACTGTCACCACGAATACCATCCCTGCCGACATGGACAGAATAAGGAGCAACACCAGCACAGTGACCCTGGACCAACCTGGGGCCATGGACACCACCACCACCACCAACCCCAAGGTGGACCAGGGTTATCTGTGCGTGCCACTGCACACACTGCACATGTCAGCAGGGGTGGTGGGAGGAGTGGGAGACAGAGGTCGCTGCTTGCAGACGTTGCTGGTGTGCATGACGACCCACAACTGGTACGCATAGCTGATGCGTACCAGTCCAGCACCGGAGAGCTCAGCCAGGTAGTGGGGCTCCTCAGAGACATTAAACAGCAGCAGGCTGCCCATCATGCCCGCTTGGACTCCCACATGTCCCACGTGGAGTCACACATGTCCCGTGTGGACTCACACATGTCCCGCGTGGAGTCCAAGTGGGATGCACTGCATGAGATGAGGGCGGTGCACAGGGACATTTTACAATGCCTCCGCCAGATGAACAGCAACCAGTCCACACCTCCCTGTGTGCCAACAACATCTGGTGCCGAACAAACTGCAACTGCCACAGGGAGGGAGGAGGACTCTGGCGGAGAGTCCCCTGCACCGCAGCAGCCTGCACTTGAGGGGCCCCCCAAGAAGAGGGGTCGTCCGAGGAGGGAAAAGTGAGAGGCCGATGGCCAAGCGCAACTCCCAGGAAGCCTGAACCTGTTCTGGATTTTCGCCTTTGTGCACAGACTGTTCACCCTGTTGACGGCAACACTACTCCCACACATTGCATGGGGAGTACAAGTTGGAACAATGTGTCAGACAACTGTGGCCCCGATACTGGGGATCCTGTCTACCCGGACTTTCAATTCACCTAGGAACTTGGGATTGCAAGATTCATGTACAGCACAACCCATCCTATGCACTATTAACACAAATGTATCACAATAAACACACTAATACACCATACTTGCCTCTGTCGTGATTCCAACGTGGGTGCTGTTATGGGGATGATGAACTGCAAAATTACGCTGTGTATGCGAACTGCAACAGCAAGGACAACACAGGCATGTGAGTACAGGCAACGTGACACACATGAGGGAGACAAACCACCAGGGCTACACGACACATACACACCTAGGCCATCTGACTCATTGCCTACACTGATGTTGCCAGGGAAGACGGTGCAATGCACAGACACCACACCCATTCCCAGTTGTAGTCAAGTAGCCCACAGGTGCAGTAAGCAAATGGCAGTCAAATGTGTGACCACAGACAACGCACATCACAAAGTGAAGCACAGGTTTATTACACAGTTGCAACATGCCGTAACCACTACAGATGCAAGGTAACCCCACCTGGTAGCGGGCACACAGACATCAACTGTAGACGGAAGGAAGTCCATGGGTGTGGCGCACATCACCTGTAGGGACACAACAGCTACCAGCCTGGATGTGCAATCACGTCGTCGGTGGACACAGTTGACCAAACGAATCTGAAAGTACCCTGTGAAGGACAGAAATGACACACAGTCAAAAGCAATGGAGTACAGGACAGAACAGCAAAACTCATGCACAATACATGTTACAAGATACCCACCCAGAACCAAGTTAGCATGTCAACACTGTTGGGGAGTACAGCCCACCTGTCACCACACATCGCAACACACATCCAGTCAAGTAGCCCATGGACACACTCCAACAGCACCAGAGCACCACCCACACATCATGCCAACTCACATCATTGACATGACACCTCAGGATACTCACATTCAGCTAAAGAAGTTGGTGATGAGCTGTGTGCGGACATCACCATCACCATCATCATCATCATCATCGTCACTGGCATCGTGGTCCAGGCCAGGATCCTCCACAGGTGGCGGATGTTGGTCATTGTCATCCTGGATGAGAGGCAACTCCTTCCGCACTGCCAGGTTGTGGAGCATGCAGCAGACGATGATAATCTTGCACACTTTCGCAGGGGCATATGGGAGGGACCCTCCGGTCTTGTCCAGGCAGCGGAAGCGGCTCTTCAGGAGACCAAAGGTCCGCTCAATCACTCTCCTGGTCCGACCATGTGCCTCATTGTAGCGCATCTGGGCAGGTGTCACAGGGTTCCTGAGGGGTGTCAGCAACCACGGCATGTTGGGGTATCCCGAGTCACCTACGGACAGACAAGTGCACATTAGCTGACTTGGAAAAGTGGGCGGAATACTACAGATCAGATCACACACAATGGCACAAAGTCAGTACACACCGACAAGCCAGGCACGCTGGTTCTGCATCTGTGCCATCATCCTGGGGATGCGACTACTCCTCATCACAAAGGCATCGTGTGCTGAACCAGGGAAACGGGCACACACGTGTGTGATGGTCATGTCTGCAAGACACACCACCAGTGCATTGACCGAGTGGTAGTGCTTGCGGTTCCTGTAGGCCTGCTCCTGGGCCTGTGGTGGTACCAAAGCCACATGTGTCCCATCAATGGAGCCAATTACATGCGGCATCCTCCCCAGGGCATAAAAGTCACTCTTCACGTCAGTGAGTCGTCGCAGTCTAGGGAAATAGATGTACCGGTTCAGGAAGAGCAACATTGCCGCCAAAACATCGCGGAGCACACGGCTGAACATGGTCTGTGACATCCCACCAGCAGTCGCCACAGTATGTTGGAAGGTACCGGTGGCAAAGAAGTGTAGGGCTGCCATCACCTTCACCTTGGGGGTCAGCGCTGTAGGATACGGCCGGCCAGGCTGCAAATGTGGGGACAACTGCACTGCCAAATCCTCAATCAGCTGCCTGGTGAAGCGGTACCGTCGGATGCTGTCCCGTTCCACCATCGTTGCCAGGTCTGGGAATGGCCGATGGACAGCAGGAGCCCTGCAGTGCAGAGGAGAAGTAAGCAAGATTGTCAGTCACCCCACATATGCGGCATTGAACACACTCAAGATCCCAACATACATCATTATGAGGCACAACTACATGAAGTGTGCAGTACCGGAAGGACATGTATGGTACATACATGGCCAACATCTGTCAACACGGTCCTACAGGTGGCATCAATTTGTCCCAGGTTGGCCCATTGGATATCATGATGCCGTGTCACAGTTCCCATCTCCTGCTGCCGTGTCACATTCACCCCCCACAGTGACATGTGAGGACAGATGTGCCCCAGGCACCACAGCTCAACGACAGGTACATTCCCAGGGACCCTGTAATGCCACATGGACAATGGCATCACATGGAGTATCATGTGTACACCACAGCAAAACAAACATGACCCCCACAGGTAGTGGCCCCACTTGCCACGGCAGGACAGACATGGACGTCTGTGACACACACGCACAACATCAGAGTCCATGCACACACAACGTGGATGTGGAGACTGTCTCCCATTGTGCACATGAAATCAGAGACATTGTAAACACTACATGCACAAAGACTGTGGAGGTCCATCACTATTGTGCCACTGGGACACCCTGGCTCAAACATACCGTCCCACATGGGACTCACGGGGTATGTGACATGACATACACAAACACCACTGTGAAATGTGACCATGGCACATGCACAGATATGAACAGTTGCACATCACAGTGGTCACGTACACGTAACACCCAGGATCCTGTCCCCATGAACACGTGCACAGCCTGGGGGTGGCTGCCCACAGGTGACACCCACAGGACAACATGTACACCAACATACACACAATAGGAAATGCAGCCTTACATGCCTTATGATAAGGTTTGGACAGGCTGTCGTGATGTAGGTGTGCCCCTCACTCCCTGGGAGCTATCTGTGGCTGGCATATGTCCATCTGAGACAGGCATGCTGACATATGCCAGTCACATGTACAGTGATGCGTTGTACTGCAATGGACCGATCGGTGCCTCCGGCCGGCCCATTGCTTTCAATGTGTGCGGGTACGCGTTGTACCCCTGTGTGCGTTGAACTGCAATGGACCGATCGGTGCCTCCGGCCGGCCCATTGCTTTCAATGTGTGCGGGTACGCGTTGTACCCCTGTGCGCGTTGAACTGCAATGGACCGATCGGTGCCTCCGGCCGGCCCATTGCTTTCAATGTGTGCGGGTACGCGTTGTACCCCTGTGCGCGTTGAACTGCAATGGACCGATCGGTGCCTCCGGCCGGCCCATTGCATTCAATGTGTGCGGGTACGCGTTGTACCCCTGTGCGCGTTGAACTGCAATGGACCGATCGGTGCCTCCGGCCGGCCCATTGCTTTCAATGTGTGCGGGTACGCGTTGTACCCCTGTGCGCGTTGAACTGCAATGGACCGATCGGTGCCTCCGGCCGGCCCATTGCATTCAATGTGTGCGGGTACGCGTTGTACCCCTGTGCGCGTTGAACTGCAATGGACCGATCGGTGCCTCCGGCCGGCCCATTGCATTCAATGTGTGCGGGTACGCGTTGTACCCCTGTGCGCGTTGAACTGCAATGGACCGATCGGTGCCTCCGGCCGGCCCATTGCATTCAATGTGTGCGGGTACGCGTTGTACCCCTGTGCGCGTTGAACTGCAATGGACCGATCGGTGCCTCCGGCCGGCCCATTGCATTCAATGTGTGCGGTACGCGTTGTACCCCTGTGCGCGTTGAACTGCAATGGACCGATCGGTGCCTCCGGCCGGCCCATTGCTTTCAATGTGTGCGGGTACGCGTTGTACCCCTGTGCGCGTTGTACTGCAATGGACCGATCGGTGCGCACCCATTGACAATGGGCTTGCCTGGCAACGGACGCATTTTCGAATTCCGAACGAGTCGGTTGCTGGAAAATCAGTTGGTCACCCACAACAATGTTGCAAAATCATGTATGTCATGAAGTTGAAGATTTGAAGGATGCTGTGGGCGTGTTTTGGTGCTGCTATTCCATGGATTGGCCAGATTCAGAAGATGCAAACGACTTGGACCTATCACTTTGGACACAAGGGACAGTATCTGCCTTTCCAGCACATATATATTGCTGGATGGTCCCCTGAGAGCCCACTTGCCTGCACTACATGCTCCAAGACGACATCTGCCACTGCACTGCTGCTGTCTCTGCCCCTCTGGACCCTGCAATGGCACGTACTGTGGAGAGAGCCCCAGCCTTCAGCCTTGAAGAGAACCAGGCCCTGCTGGACAGCCTACTTCCACAGTACAGCAAGCTGTATGGGACACCAGGGGAGCAGGTGAGTGTCCTGTGCACTGCCTTTCTGAATGTGCATTTTGTCTGACTAGCAAGGCTGAGAGTCTGCACGCCACTGGCTAGCAGGCTCACTGAGTAGTTGTCACCCCCATAGTGTGTAGTGACTTGCACTGGACAGGTATGGTGCAGTGACAGTGCTTCTGAACAGGGTTTTACTCCCCATGCAATGATACCATGTAGTGACTTCTGGAAAACTGTCCATGGGCAGCCGTGCACTGCCTGTGTACACCATGTGCCCCTGTGATTGCGACATGTATATGCAACTGTGTCATGCACGGATATGTTGCATGTGTAGTAATGGCCTTATCACTTTGTCATCCTGACAGGCTTCTGCCCATCGGAAGCAGGAGATCTGGAAGGACATCGTCCGGGCTGTCCGGTCCGTGGGGGTCTACAAGCGCCGGATCCGCAACTGCCAAAAGAGGTGGCAGGACCTTCGGGGCTGGACCCGGAGGATTGCACGGGTCCAGCTGAAGCTGTCGCCTCCTCGCAGGAGGGGCGGAACACGGACCCTGACCCCCACATGCTCAGGATCCTGGCGGTGGTCTTTCCAGACCTGGATGGGCAGCTGAAGGCCAGAGAGCAGCAAGGAGGGGGTGAGTCAAAGACTGCACTGTGAACTCTGTCTAACATGCTATGTGCCCTCCTCGGGCCTGGTTAAACTGCCACAGTACAGCAGTCATGTTGTCCAGGAGCCATGTCCCTCTATTGTGCACTGCCCACTCCTCATCTGATACCCAGGTGTGGCCCTTACATGCAGGGAATACTGTCACTTAGGACTGTGTCCTTGCAGTTTGCTTGACTCAAGGTGGGAGACAGCATCTGTTTCCCTGACTCTGTGGTGGGCATCATGGGTGGGTCCATTGCTTACACAATGCCTGTATTCTGACATGTATTCAGCGTGTTACTTTGATCTGTGGTCCAATTGCTGAGCTGATCCACCACATGTGGCTGGGGTATCTGGCACACACCCATGCTGCGGGTGGGAACAATGTTTGGGCCCCAGGAGTATGTATATGACGTGTGTCACACATACTTAGCCAGCTGCCTACAGTCCAGGGCTCATCCCTCATTCATGTGGGGCTGGACAGTCATGCCTACTCCAGGCCATACAATACACTCTGTACTCCCACTCCCGTGTATCAGCTGACACATTGTGCGCAGTGATTTGACCCCTCAGGTGTCTGCCTCTGTGTCAGTGTGCTGTGGATTAGTCGCCAGGACTGCTGTGGAGTTTCTTGGTAGGGGCTCAGCATGCCACTAGAGATGTGACCATAGGAGACGATACTTGTGTGTCACATAGGTGTCTGATCAGCTGCCCATGCAGACTGGGGCATGTGAATGTGAAGTTCAGGCAGCTGTTCCCCATTCACAGCAGAGTGTGAGGGGCTCAGGTTCAGAGGGTAGTGTCACAGGTCTCCCATATGTCCAATAGGTATGACCTGGACAGATGAGGGTTGAGAGGATGTGTTGTGGGGGGATGTACATGTGCACTTGTGCAGCTCCAGGACTTGCATTCCCCATGACCTACTATTGTGACACAGTGCAGAGTGTTGTTGTCTGGCTGCAAAGTCATACATCACTGAGACAGTGATGTATGACTTTGCAGTCATGCCTCCGCCATGGCATGTGTCTACTGATTGGTGAGCCTGCAGGGGAGTGACATGTGCTACATGCACACCATAGTGGCGCTGGCTATCAGGACATGGGTGCATCATGGTGTCTGTCGCTGGTATGCATCACATGCATTTCCTATTTGACTCTGGGCATCCCTTTCATCCGGAAACCTGTACTGACTCAGTGGCAAGAGCTGTGATGTGTGCATGTCCACATGCCACACCGTGTCCTCTGCACTGTCCAACTACTGTGTACTTGGTGCATGTGTCCACACTGGGGTGTTGTAATCCAACAGACACCAGACAGATGGGTGCAAGGCCATGTGGGATGTGAGTGCCATGCTTAGCATCAGACTGACAATTGGCTTCTCCTGTTCAGTTAGGGCACTTTTAGCAATGTACAACTAATGATGCCAGGGCTTGCTCTGTGATGTGCTGTGCTCACAGTGGTGTGTGCGTTTTGTGCAGGTGACTGATGTCTGTCTGTTTCCCCATTGTTTGCAGATACATCCACGGCCACGGAAGGGGACAGCTCCACGGACCAGGAGGAGCCAGAGAGCCAGACTGGGTCAGCAGCCGAGGAGTGGTCGGAGGGACCCAGTGGCACGGAGGGCGAGGGGAGCCACACCGAGGAGTCCTCAGCAGCATCCACCTCAGCTGAGGACCAGAGCAACTCGGAGGATGACTCCCTTGTGGAGGCGGGTGTCAGCAGCCACCACACCCCAGCTAGTGTTGCTGTCCCCGCCACCACCAGCACCACCACCGCCCTCCCATCGGCTCCCATTCCCCAGGTCCGTGGAGGCTCCCATGTCCGGGAGCGTGTCTCCTTTGGGCCAGGCACCGCAGCCCCTGCCCCTGTGTCCCCTGCTGCCCTGAGTGAGGAGTCTGTGTACCTCCTTCGCCAGCTCCATGTAGGCCAGATAGCCATGCTGAGTGTCCTCCATGCGCACACCGCGCTGTTGACTCAGCTGGTGTCGTTCATGGAGGGCATCTCATCGGGCATGTCTGACCTACAGAGGGGCAATAGGTCCATGGACTCCTCCCTGACGGCAGCAGTGTCCCTCCTCAAACGGTCCCTCACCCCTCCTGCCTCTGCTCCATCCACACTCCCCAGCACCTTACCCATCCCAAGCACACACACACCGGCACAGGCACACACCAGCACACACACATCCAGCACACTTACACACACGCCAATGACAAAACGCACACGCACGCACATTCAGGGGACTGAAGCCAGACTCACAGGGGATGGGGCCCTGGAACACACACACGCATCCACATGCACTGCACAGTCCTCAGTTCCCTCTCCCTCCAAAGCACCCTCCCTTGCCTCACCTGCAACCCCAAAGTCACAGCAGCTCTTCCTCTGTGACCTCGGCCTCTTCCCCACCGATGAAGCTGCTCCAGCATCCCGGGGGAAGAGGAAGCCCACCCACACGGAGCAGAGTGCCCCTCGCCCCCGGACACCCTCCCCCAGGCGCAGACGGACTGAGGCCCCCACCCGCAAGTCCCCACGGAGTCCTAAGAGCAAGACCCCGCCACCGCCCTGCAGCTCAAGCACCAGGTCTCCTTCCTCCATCCCTCAGGCCCCCACTCCACAGGTGCCCCCACCACACCCTGCCCCAGGTTCCCCCACCCACAGATATACCATCCCCAAGAGGCTCCGGCCTTCTCCCCTGCCACTTGCTCTCCCAGCACCACACCCCCGCTGCGCTTGTCTGTGCCACTGATGTGGTGAGGGTGTCCTCCCCCTCTGTCCAACCCACCTTGCCTGTTCCCCATTCTCCTCCCCTGGAGGTAGGCACTGCAGTGGAGTCCACTACCGCCCTGTCTGACTTGGGCACTGCAGTGGCGGACCTGTCCACTCCATCTGCAGGGTCCACTGCAGTTGTGCCGGCACCCACGACATCTGAGTCATGCCCCCAGTTGTGCCGGCACACATCATGTCAGACACCTCCACTGCAGTTGTCAGTGGCTCTCCAGCACCCACCACCCCTTCCCTGACTCCCCCTGGTGAGCCCTGATCCTGTCCCTGCGGTGCCTGGCCTGCCCCCCGGTTGCCCCTCCTAGTGGATTGTCCCTGGTTTTGTGCAGGCATGCGTAGGGTGACATCTGCCAGTGTCACCCTGTTTGAACTTTGACAATGGACTGGCCATTGGCCTTTGCTCTTTTTTCTGGACGTCGTTTTCATTCAACACATATGCTGAATAAAGCAACTTTCTTTTCTCTAGTGCTCATGCTTCAGATGTACATGTTGTTGGTGCTGCTAACCATGCCCTTGCTGCAGTGATGGTGATATCTGGTCTCATGATTATGAAGTGTTACTGTGCAGGAACCCATGTGGGCCAGGGGGAATGTGTACTATCATGTGGTGTATCCATGTCATCCATAGCAGCATCTGAGGGTGTCATGTGTTCAGTATTTGGCAATGGGATTTCCTACTTACATTAGCAATTTCATATCTGTGGCTTCCACCCCTGCACATCTGTTGTGCCTTCCATTGTTGGATTTGTCTACTTCCCTGACCGTGTTGCCATCTCCACTGGACATGCAGGTTTGGGCATCAATGGGGAAGGACTCATCCGTGTAGTCAGTGCAACATTGCTATACAAGTGTGTTGGATCTGTGCTGATGATTCCGTTGGCACATCCATGACCAGGCTGATGTGACGGGAGCCCTCATTTGGTGCTAATTGTTGATTGTGTGACCAAGTGCTCAGCTGACATGATGGGGCCCTACTGAGGCAACATATGGCACAGCTTTCCTCACACAGGAGTGGAGTCCCCTCATGGCAGTGTGTACACGTGTGACATTGCCTGCGCCCAAGGTGTGTGTTGTATGTGCATGTCTGTGTGTTCACTTCCATTTATCTGCGCATGCTGTGATCCCTAGTGTTGTACCTGTTTGTGATGCTTGCTGACTTGAGCTATGTTCCCCCAAAGTCTTCTCCCTGTGTTCTCTGTGATGTGGGTGCATGGCACATTACTGGTCATCAGGTTGTCACCCATAGGTGTGTTTGCTGTCAGGGCTGAGTTTGTGTGCAGACGCAGATGGGTCACAGTCAGGTTTCCCTTGGCACTTGTTGTTTGCCCCTGTCATGTGATTTTCAGTTCGTGTTATCTTTAAGTTATTGTGACACGTTGTGTGTGTGACTGCTGGCACTCCTCAGGGTCCGGGCTGCGATGTTGGTTGTTGTCTATGTGTGTTCTTTGTGGGTGACCTTGGCTTCTTCATTGGTGTGTGACTGTGGCTGGGATCCCATTGGTTGGTGTGGTATCGCCGTCATGTCCATGTACAGCGTAGTGTGCAGTGTGTCAGACATTCAGGAGTCTTGTTGAGTGGCCATGTGTGATGTGTTTCTGCACCTTGGTTCCCACCCACCACCCTGGAATAGTCATGGGTGCATGTGCAATGTCACCAGTGCATGTGTACTTCACTGCTGCACATTGTTGGAGGTCGAGGGGTGTGGTGTTGAGTGTGTGCAGATGGGAGTTGTTGCCCAGCTGGACCCCTGCCTCCATGTTGGCCTTGGCTTACTGGCCATGCTGATTGATTTGTGCTTGTGTCGGTGTGATGGTAGTTTGTTGCTCAGGACACATGACTGTGGTTCACAGTGTGAACCACATTCAGCTTTGTCATCAGAGTGGGAATTGTATGCAGCCAAGGGTCACCACATTGTGGGGGCCCTGGGGGTGGTGCTGTGGTGTGTCTGTGTCTTGCTGTGTCAGTTGTTGTTCCTACGTTCCTGTGTGACATGTGTGTTTTGTGCTCCCTCTCATCTGACAATGCCTGCTTGCCCACATAGGGGATTTGGATCCATGAGTTACCTTAGTGTGGCAGTGTATGCACATCTGTATGATTGGTATTCAGCTCTCCTCATGTGTTGTGTGGTTACCTGGGGACACTGGCACCCCCCTCACCTGCTGTGTATGATGTCAGTGTTGGTCTGCCTGTTTGTGTTTGTGCATCTGCACCACTGCATTGGCATATCTTGGGTGTGCCATTGGCTGTATGTTGTTTGGTGTGTTTCCCCTGCTGTCCCTGGGACTCCTAGGTCATCGGTCAGCACAGTGATCATGGTTTGTGTGTCCCATTGCTGCCATGGTATGGTATCTGTTCACCTCACATCTGCTGTCTCCACAGGATATCTGCATTTGTGTGCCCATTGGTGCAAATATGTGGTTCTGCATTCTGATGGTCACTTCTGTCATTGTGTCATTGATGAATGTTGACGGTGTCAGCCCCCATGGGTGTTGTTTGTCTGCACATGGCCAAAGGAATGTCTCATTTGCACTGCAGAATTTGGCTCACCCAATTTATGTTGCAATGGGACACATACACTACTTTGCCACAGATGAGTTTTTGGTTCTGTGACCAGGAATGATCCATGCAGTTTGGCAGTTGCAGCTCTTTCTTTGTCAACACTTACCTTTTGGTCACTGTGATGATGGGGGTGTAGACCCCATTGCCACAATGGTCAAAATGTGCTTCAGCTATGGACCCCACACTTCCCTTTTGGTCACTGTGATGATGGGGGTTTAGACCCCATTGCCACAATGGTCAAAATGTGCTTCAGCTATGGACCCCACACTTCCCTTTTGGTCACTGTGATGATGGGGGTTTAGACCCCATTGCCACAATGGTCAAAATGTGCTTCAGCTATGGACCCCACACTTCCTTTTGGTCACTGTGATGATGGGGGTTTAGACCCCATTGCCACAATGGTCAAAATGTGCTTCAGCTATGGACCCCACACTTCCCTTTTGGTCACTGTGATGATGGGGGTTTAGACCCCATTGCCACAATGGTCAAAATGTGCTTCAGCTATGGACCCCACACTTCCCTTTTGGTCACTGTGATGATGGGGGTTTAGACCCCATTGCCACAATGGTCAGAATGTGCTTCAGCTATGGACCCCACACTTCCCTTTTGGTCACTGTGATGATGGGGGTTTAGACCCCATTGCCACAATGGTCAAAATGGGCTTCAGCTATGGACCCCACACTTCCCTTTTGGTCACTGTGATGATGGGGGTTTAGACCCCATTGCCACAATGGTCAAAATGTGCTTCAGCTATGGACCCCACACTTACCTTTTGGTCACTGTGATGATGGGGGTTTAGGCCCCATTGCCACAATGGTCATGGGCTGCTTGCATTGTGGGTGCCACACACATATATGTGTGGCACATGTGCTAGGGGGTCACATTGTATGTTCAAAGTCATGTTCGGTGTTGTAGGCATTTGACACAGCCTACACACGCTTGTCATGGTGGTGGGGGGATGTCTTTATCTTGCATTCCCTAGGTTGTGGTGTGCTGGTTGTGTCAGCATTGTCCATCCTATGAGTGGGGGTGGTAGTAGTGGTAGGCATCCTGCCCCCCTGGGTGAGGGTGGTAGTGGTGGTAGGCATCCAGCCCCCTGGGTGAGGGTGGTAGTAGTGGTAGGCATCCAGCCCCCTGGCTAAGGGTGGTAGTAGTGGTAGGCATCCAGCCCCCTGGCTAAGGGTGGTAGTAGTGGTAGGCATCCAGCCCCCTGGCTAAGGGTGGTAGTAGTGGTAGGCATCCAGCCCCCCTGGCTAAGGGTGGTAGTAGTGGTAGGCATCCTGCCCCCTGGGTGAGGGTGGTAGTAGTGGTAGGCATCCAGCCCCCTGGCTAAGGGTGGTAGTAGTGGTAGGCATCCAGCCCCCTGGCTAAGGGTGGTAGTAGTGGTAGGCATCCAGCCCCCCTGGCTAAGGGTGGTAGTAGTGGTAGGCATCCAGCCCCCTGGCTGAGGGTGGTAGTAGTGGTAGGCATCCAGCCCCCCTGGCTAAGGGTGGTAGTAGTGGTAGGCATCCAGCCCCCTGGCTAAGGGTGGTAGTAGTGGTAGGCATCCAGCCCCCTGGCTAAGGGTGGTAGTAGTGGTAGGCATCCAGCCCCCCTGGCTAAGGGTGGTAGTAGTGGTAGGCATCCAGCCCCCCTGGCTAAGGGTGGTAGTAGTGGTAGGCATCCAGCCCCCCTGGCTAAGGGTGGTAGTAGTGGTAGGCATCCAGCCCCCCTGGCTAAGGGTGGTAGTAGTGGTAGGCATCCAGCCCCCCTGGCTAAGGGTGGTAGTAGTGGTAGGAATCCTGCCCCCTGGGTGAGGGTGGTAGTAGTGGTAGGCATCCAGCCCCCCTGGCTAAGGGTGGTAGTAGTGGTAGGCATCCTGCCCCCTGGCTAAGGGTGGTAGTAGTGGTAGGCATCCAGCCCCCTGGCTAAGGGTTGTAGTAGTGGTAGGCATCCAGCCCCCTGGCTAAGGGTGGTAGTAGTGGTAGGCATCCAGCCCCCTGGCTAAGGGTGGTAGTAGTGGTAGGCATCCAGCCCCCTGGCTAAGGGTGGTAGTAGTGGTAGGCATCCAGCCCCCCTGGCTAAGGGTGGTAGTAGTGGTAGGCATCCTGCCCCCCTGGGTGAGGGTGGTAGTAGTGGTAGGCATCCAGCCCCCCTGGCTAAGGGTGGTAGTAGTGGTAGGCATCCAGCCCCCCTGGCTAAGTGGTGGTGGTAGGCATCCAGCCCCCCTGGGTGAGGGTGGTGGTAGGCATCCAGCCCCCTGGGTGAGGGTGGTAGTAGTGGTAGGCATCCAGCCCCCTGGCTAAGGCTGGTAGTAGTGGTAGGCATCCAGCCCCCCTGGCTGAGGGTGGTAGTAGTGGTGGGCATCCTGCCCCCTGGCTGAGGGTGGTAGTAGTGGTAGGCATCCAGCCCCCCTGGCTAAGGGTGGTAGTAGTGGTAGGCATCCAGCCCCCCTGGGTGAGGGTGGTAGTAGTGGTAGGCATCCAGCCCCCTGGCTAAGGGTGGTAGTAGTGGTAGGCATCCTGCCCCCCTGGGTGAGGGTGGTAGTAGTGGTAGGCATCCAGCCCCCTGGGTGAGGTGGTAGTAGTGGTAGGCATCCTGCCCCCTGGCTGAGGGTGGTAGTAGTGGTAGGCATCCAGCCCCCCTGGGTGAGGGTGGTAGTAGTGGTAGGCATCCAGCCCCCTGGCTGAGGGTGGTAGTAGTGGTAGGCATCCAGCCCCCTGGCTAAGGGTGGTAGTAGTGGTAGGCATCCTGCCCCCTGGCTAAGGGTGGTAGTAGTGGTAGGCATCCTGCCCCCTGGCTAAGGGTGGTAGTAGTGGTAGGCATCCTGCCCCCTGGGTGAGGGTGGTAGTAGTGGTGGGCATCCAGCCCCCTGGCTAAGGGTGGTAGTAGTGGTGAGGCATCCAGCCCCCCTGGCTAAGGGTGGTAGTAGTGGTAGGCATCCAGCCCCCTGGCTAAGGGTGGTAGTAGTGGTAGGCATCCTGCCCCCTGGGTGAGGGTGGTAGTAGTGGTAGGCATCCAGCCCCCTGGCTAAGGGTGGTAGTAGTGGTAGGCATCCAGCCCCCTGGCTGAGGGTGGTAGTAGTGGTAGGCATCCAGCCCCCTGGCTAAGGGTGGTAGTAGTGGTAGGCATCCTGCCCCCCTGGGTGAGGGTGGTAGTAGTGGTGGGCATCCTAGCCCCCCTGGGTGAGGGTGGTAGTAGTGGTAGGCATCCAGCCCCCTGGCTGAGGGTGGTAGTAGTGGTGGGCATCCTGCCCCCTGGCTAAGGGTGGTAGTAGTGGTAGGCATCCTGCCCCCTGGGTGAGGGTGGTAGTAGTGGTAGGCATCCAGCCCCCTGGCTAAGGGTGGTAGTAGTGGTAGGCATCCTGCCCCCTGGCTGAGGGTGGTAGTAGTGGTAGGCATCCAGCCCCCTGGGCTAAGGGTGGTAGTAGTGGTGAGCATCCAGCCCCCCTGGCTAAGGGTGGTAGTAGTGGTGGGCATCCTGCCCCCTGGGTGAGGTGGTAGTAGTGGTGGGCATCCAGCCCCCTGGCTAAGGGTGGTAGTAGTGGTAGGCATCCAGCCCCCCTGGGTGAGGGTGGTAGTAGTGGTAGGCATCCTAGCCCCCTGGCTAAGGGTGGTAGTAGTGGTAGGCATCCAGCCCCCTGGCTGAGGGTGGTAGTAGTGGTAGGCATCCTGCCCCCTGGCTAAGGGTGGTAGTAGTGGTAGGCATCCTGCCCCCCTGGCTAAGGGTGGTGGTAGTGGTAGGCATCCAGCCCCCCTGGGTGAGGGTGGTAGTAGTGGTAGGCATCCAGCCCCCCTGGGTGAGGGTGGTAGTAGTGGTGGGCATCCAGCCCCCTGGCTAAGGGTGGTAGTAGTGGTGGGCATCCAGCCCCCCTGGGTGAGGGTGGTAGTAGTGGTAGGCATCCAGCCCCCTGGCTGAGGGTGGTAGTAGTGGTAGGCATCCAGCCCCCCTGGCTGAGGGTGGTAGTAGTGGTGGGCATCCTGCCCCCTGGCTAAGGGTGGTAGTAGTGGTAGGCATCCAGCCCCCTGGGTGAGGGTGGTAGTAGTGGTAGGCATCCTGCCCCCTGGGTGAGGGTGGAGTGGCTAGTGGTGAGGCATCCAGCCCCCTGGCTAAGGGTGGTAGTAGTGGTAGGCATCCAGCCCCCTGGGTGAGGGTGGTAGTAGTGGTAGGCATCCAGCCCCCTGGCTAAGGGTGGTAGTAGTGGTGGGCATCCAGCCCCCTGGCTAAGGGTGGTAGTAGTGGTAGGCATCCAGCCCCCTGGCTGAGGGTGGTAGTAGTGGTAGGCATCCAGCCCCCTGGCTGAGGGTGGTAGTAGTGGTGGGCATCCATGCCCCCTGGCTAAGGGTGGTAGTAGTGGTAGGCATCCAGCCCCCTGGCTAAGGGTGGTAGTAGTGGTGAGCATCCAGCCCCCTGGCTGAGGGTGGTAGTAGTGGTAGGCATCCTGCCCCCTGGCTGAGGGTGGTAGTAGTGGTAGGCATCCAGCCCCCTGGGTAGGGGTGGTGGTGCGCATTCAGGCCCCTGTGTGCATATGTGGCATTGGTGATGGGCATCCCGC
Organism: Calotriton arnoldi; assembly: GCA_963921515.1. Taxonomy (NCBI): domain Eukaryota; kingdom Metazoa; phylum Chordata; class Amphibia; order Caudata; family Salamandridae; genus Calotriton; species Calotriton arnoldi. The sequence continues at coordinate 1,176,076 of CAWUFW010006292.1, forward strand.
CCCTATGGTGCTGCTGTTGCTGGTGTAAGTATATTCAGCATCCCCAGTGTGTGTGTGTGATGTGTCGTGTGCGTGTTGTATGTGTTTTGTGGTTGGTGTCTGACTTACCTTCTGCGCCGTGCGCGTCCGTGCCTGTTCCGGTAGTAAATGTAGAATATTGGTATGATCGGGACGAAGGGATTCATGGTTGGTTCGTGTCGTTCAGTCCTTCTCGTTGCTTGGCGTCGTCCTCGTCGCTTCAGCCTCGTCCTCGTCGCTTCGCGTCGTCCTCGTCGGTGCCGTGTTCGTCTCGGAGCCGTGGATCGTGTTGTGGCGCGAATCGGAGCTTATGTGCGCCTCTCCCGGATGCTTTGGCGTGCCGTGCGTGGCGGCGGGTTCGGAGCGTACGGAAAGCGCATCGTACTTGTCCGGCCGGACGGGGCTGCATTTCCCTTCCGTGCGAGCTCGATTCGGCGTTTCCCGGATTCGCCTCGGTCGGAGAACAGGACCTGGTTTGGGTGAGTACGGCTCGGCCGGAATTTTTGCTGTTGTGCGCATCGTACTTGCTCGTTCGGTGTACTGTACGGATCGGTCGGGAAACAGGCTTTCGCATGGCTTTTTCCCGACCGAATGGTATTGGGTGCGCCTCCG